>BMAU01020082.1:0-600000 GCA_019973935.1 Trichonephila clavipes
ATAGACTCCTTGTGTGCCGACAAGTATAACACAAGGCTTACAAACGTAAGTCAATACACAAGACAATGGAGATTACATGTAGAAGTATATAGGCACAAATGGGAACCAAAAGGGGAAATACAGAAACAACAAATACAGAATTAAAAATACAAGAATGCTCACATACAGACGGAGAAAACCAATAATAAAATTATACAATGAGGAAGATAAGAAAAAAAAAGAAAAAAATGTTCAAAAAACAAAAACATAAAGCATACATACAAACACATACAAATATAAATACACACATATACACATGTATATTCACGTACAGAAAATGTTAACAAACACAAAAAATTTAGAATCTAATTAATACAGGGAAAAATGCTATTAATGAATGCACAAAAAAAATGTAAAAGATGAATTTCCATCAACAAAAGCAGATAAAGGAGGAGGCCACTCTATATTGTTCTTTTGTAGGCACTTCATGAGTGTACATCTTTCCTAAGAGAAATTAGTACAAGCAAGAATCAGATGCTTGGCATTTTGGATTGTGTCACTGGAGCAAGAACACTGATCAGTAAGCGACAAATTGAAGCGCTTTAAATATGCTTTAAAGTTTCCATGCCCAGTTAGAAACTGGGTAAGTTTAAAATTAGGGTGAAAGTGCTTAGCCTTTAAACGGCTCTGAATAGAAGGAAAGAATTCCTTGGTGAGATGCGCATTAATTGAAATTTGATACAAGTTATTCCATTCGGAGATAATCTTCTTTAAAAACTTTCTTATCATATGATTTTGGAATGCTCATAGGAACCAGATCTCTTAATTTTGTCGCTTCTTTTGCAAGCCAGTCAGCACGTTCATTGCCATAGATTCCCGTATGACCTCGAACAAAAGAAAAGAAAACTTGTACTCCTCTGCTTCGAAGAAAATCGAGATTAATATGCGTTTTAACTATTAGCTTATTTTGGGAATAAATGTTATTTAAGGCACACAAAGATGATAGGGAATCGCTGCAAATTAAGAAATTCGATGAGAGGATTTCGTTATTGCAGATCCAAGAGACTGCTTGAGCTATGCAAAGTAATTCAGCTACAAACACACTACACTCATCTCTTATTCTGAATTGGCGAGTTCCAATTTCAATAAAATCTTGGAAGATAACAAATGCAAGGCCAACCATAGAGTTGATTTTGCTGCCATCTGTAAAGCAGACAACTGGAAAGTTGTTTTCAATATTTTACGGTAATTAACCAAGTTAAGGGGAAATCGTTCAGAAGGATGAGGGAGCTCAGAAACTCTCAAGGAACCATCTAGACACTTATTGGTACAGTTCTTCGTTGCAATCTTGAATTCATTATTTCTGATAATAAAGATGTCAATAGGTGGAAAGCCTGAAATAGCAAACACAGCTTCGTAGGATATCGTTCGATACCCAGAAATAACTCGGAGAAGAATTCTTCGTTGAATTTTTCGTAAAAGACGACAATATATTTTCTTCTTCAAGGCGGATCCCCAGATTTGTGAGCCGTAACAAATAAATGGAACAATGCCTTGTTTATAAATGAGGGATGATACATTAGACTTGATCCCAAAGCTATTTCTGGCAACTTTATTAAGCCCTAGCAGAATTTTTTTCACATTTATTTGAAAGATGCAAAACATGTTGTTTCCAACAGAATTTACTGTCAAGGACAACACCAAGATATTTTAGTTCTTTCACACAGTCAAGAGAAAACCCATTAAGGGTGAGGTTGCCAGTGAGAGCGTTCTTTTCTCTCTTCTCCAAGAACATAACTTTTGACTTGACAGCATTAAACTCTAATTTAAAATTCTTTGTCCAGGTTGAAGCAAAGTCAAGAGTAAGCTGCGCTTGTCTGCAAATGTGATGAAAAGACTTTCCCTGGAAACAAAGAAGTAAGTCATCATCAAAAGCAATCGTTTCACAGGAAGAAAAAGCCAAGATTTTTCCAAAAAATCATTTATAATGACGTTCCAGAGGAAAGGTCCAGAAACGGATCCTCCCTGAGGACATCCCTTGTTCAAAAATTTCTCTTTTGAGGAATGACCTACACAGATCACAGTCACAGATCAAGTCACAGATCTATCCTTCAAGAAGCTGGAAATGACGGCAAATAAGTTTCCAGGGATGCTTGATCTTTTAATAGACTTAGAATACCAGGCCACCAAGCATTATCAAAAGCACTCTTAATATCCAAGAAAACCAGGACTGTATGAAGGTTTCTCTTTTTTTTCCTTTTAAAACAATTTCATTAAGTTTCACCAAGGCGTCTTCCGTACATTTATGAGGAATAAAACCAAATTGGTTTTTATTGAAGTAATTATCTTTGTATAAACGCCATGCTACTCTGTTGATAATGAGTCTTTCAAAACATTTACCCAAAGTTGACAGCAAACTGATACACCTTAGGTTGTCTAACTTAGGGACACGGACATCATTGACTTTGGGAATTAGGATAATCTTAGCATTTTTCCAACAGCGAGGAAAAGTCTTGAGACGAAGACATGAGTTAAAAACTGTTAGGAAGAGATCAGGGTACATTTCATGCAGTTTCTTGACAACTTCGTTAGGAATAGAGTCAGGGCCAGGTGCTGTTTTCAACTTCAATTTATTTATAACAGCATTAATTTCATGGATGGTAAAAGGCGGGTCATCCGTTACGCTGGTATAAATAAGAGCGTCACTCCGTATTTCTTTGTGACAATCATCATCCTCATTCTCACAATCATCAGGAAAAGAATGGAAGAGAACCTCATTAATTGTCTCTTCAAAAGAATTAGTCATGGCTCCACTTGGAAGAGCAATTCCACTGAGTTCAATTCTTTTCTGAAAAACTGCTGTTTAACTCCAAAAGTATAAATTTTTTTTCCACACATTATTTACATTAATTTCATCCAAAAATTTCTTCCATGAGCTTATTTTGGCGTCCAAAAGTTTAAGATTATAATTAGTTCTTAACTCCTGATATTTATTCTTATAAATTTCTTTTAAAGTGGCATTTTTACATCTCTGGAATCTCCGTCTTGCAGCATTAACGTGTTTTCTCATGCAACCAATTTCTGTTGTCCACCAAGGAACTCTGTGCATTCCCCGCTTTTTAATTGGAATGGACATTTTGCAAGAATTAAGAATAATAGAAATTAGTTCCTTTGCAAGATCATGTAGAGATTCTGGATTTTGGCAGGAGACAATGAGATCACTAATACTGGACAGTAAAAATTTAGATGAGTCATAAAAGAGTTTCCAGTTCGCTTTTTCAGATTAAAGATACAACTGTCACCATCATTTGTTGGAGAACTGAAATCTAGAGCAATATCAAATTCAATTGCTTTGTGGTCGGAGAGAGAATCATAATCAGGCAAATGCCAACAAGAAACGTCTTCCAGTAGATCCGTTCCAACTGCAGTTACATCAATGTAACTAGATCCTCGAGAGCCACAAAATGTAGGACCGCAATCTTCATTTATGACAAAGAGGTTATGGGCACTAATAAATTCAATGAGCTTGGGGCCTCTAGAGTCGGAAAAGGGACTGAACCACGTTTCAGATTTACTATTGGCGTCCATAGACCAGACCAGTCTGTTAATGGGCATGCTGGAAAAAATTTGGTTAATTTTTTGTAAATCAAAATCAATATTCTTGGAGGGTTCGAAATAATAAGATACAAACAAATAGGATACTCTATTAATGTTCAAACGCACTGTCACCAGATTGTAATCAAGGTAATTTTGATCCAGAAAAGTTGAAATATTTCTATTTCTGACAATAATGGCTGCTTTAATCATGTCAAAAGAATGACTGAAGAAAACTCTGTAAGACGATGGAAAACCAGGAAGAGATCCCTTGTATGAATGAGGTTCTTGTACCATCGCGACATCAATATTTCTGGCTTCCATATTCAAAATAAGCTGCTGCGTAGCACTTTTCGATTTATGCAAATTAAGTTGCAAAATACGTAAATGCGGTTGAGAGAAAAAACTATTCATAAGTTGTCTGGGATGAAATAAGTTTCTCCATAAATTGATGGCATTTGCAGCAGCTAGAATAAGGTTTGTGATTTACATTAACCTTTTTATTAGGATCTCTTGTTTTCTTATTAAACCTGATACAGTTTACGCAAACCTGAGTAGAGAGATTGCATTCACTACTCTTGTGTTCTCCAGCACACTTGAAACAGCACAAGCCATTTTGACAATCAGCAGCCTTATGGTGATAACCAAGGCACTTAAAACAGCGGTTAATGGCTATGAAGTCTTGGATTTTACAAACGTTCCAGTTTGCTCTCAGGAACTTCAAATTCAGGCACAAATTTCGACAGTTTGGATTCATTTCTAAAACCAAATGCCGGAAGTTTTCGAATTTTTAAGAGTGAAACGAATTTTTGTTTCCTCCCAAAACTGTACTTTCTCTTCCAATTCCGCATTTTGATCTTTTAAAAGTTGGAGAACATCATGGTCACTAATTTCATTTGGAAGAGTTTTCAAAAGCACATTTGGGTTTCTCTTCTTCGGAGAAGACACTTTAAGGGTATTTGCCTTTTCTTTTATTGCTGTTAAAAATCTGTCTTTATCCTCCTTAGAGACACATTGTACCAGCACACGGTTATTATTAATAGTCCTCATCTTTTTTACCCTTACTTGAATTTTTCTCGGATTTAACTCCGTTCTAATAATTTGCCGCACCTCCTCAGATGTAAAAATTAAAAAAGGCTTTTATCAATAAACGAGATTTTCTTTTACAGTCATTTTTTTAATATAACGATATATGTCACAACTAATTGCTCAATGAACTTTTTTTTAATCAGTTTTTTTATTTCAAAACCTGAAAAGGAAATTATTGTTATACAACGAATGCTTGAGTAAATGAAAATACCAAACCCCTTTTATTATTTTAAGCTCTTAAGAAAATAATTATTGCTAAAATAATGAATATGTTAGTTTTGTATAATATACTTCTTTTTCGTCAGATACATGTTTAAATGATTTACTAAACACAGTTGAATGAAAAACTACAAAATTGTAATACAATACTAAAATATTTTTATCAGACAGTATTCTTTTGTTTTTGAATGTTTTTTAGTGAATGTGAACTAGGAATATAGGCTTTTCACCATATATATATATGTATATTGTTTTTTTATGCTTACATATGTATAATCAAACATTCAAACGATCAGAAAAAAAATCATTTCAATAGCAATCTAAGATTTTTTAATTCATCATTTATAAATAATGGGGGGGGGTAGTTCTACACTAAAAAAAAGCCCCTGTAATGCCGGGCTCTAGAGAGATAAAAGAAACGTGTCTGTCAATGGAAAGCTGTGAAAGAAATTTTGAAAAAGGGAATTGTAATGACGTTAATATAGAAATCATGCACACATAAAGGAAGTGCTAACAGCTGGAGGAGAAGGGAAATTTCCATGATACATTCAAAAATGTTCGTATCACTCACATCGTACGCGCAAACACCCGCACAAAAGTGCTGGCGTCATGAAGGTAAGAGGAAATTAAGTTACAAAAGCCCAGGCTTAAGCGGAGGGGAAAGAAACAAACAAGTCAAAGTGGTTTCGAAAAAGAATAATGAAAGTGCTGATTTTGTGAAGGGAAGGGAAAATTTATAAAAGTAGAGAAAGCCCGTGCAACGCCGGGCCATGCAGCTAGCAATAAATAATTGAGGAGTTTCAGCTTTATTTATATTCTTTCTTTTGGATCGCGAAGGAAGGGAAATGCCTGTATAAATTAGTATATACTATTTAGGCAATAATATTTATGTTTCAAAATCATAAATAAAAACATGAATAGCAGGAATTTTATTGGAAATCCTTCGTAATACATCCGTTTCTTAAAAATAATCTCATATACTGTCACAAAGATTTATAAGTGGGTCTACCATGAATGGTCTGGCCTTCTTTCTGTGATAACCTAAAATGTTTTTAAAACGTTCTCAACCAAGTGGAATATTTCAATGAAAAATATTGAAAATGAATGCAAAAATTTATTTCGTATTTAAGCATTCTTTATTTTTATTTAACAGCTTTTAAAAGTTGGAAATAATTTTCCTTTTTGAAACAGATTCATTTACTTCCCACTCATGCCATTCGAACTGAATTTACGTTTTTCCTCCCCCACCCCTCCCCCAAACGTTATCCAAACTCAATAAAAATTATCATGAAGAAAAATGTATTATTTTCCAGACAAACACGTCCAAACAATGTATAGCATATTCATTTATTTTTCCTGTTTAGAGAGGTTTCAGAATTTGGCAACTTTTATCTTGAACGTATAAACTCCTATTGAGCATTTAATATTCAGAAGATAAAATATAGGACGCATTCTACTTAAGATGTAAGATGGGTTAAGTCAAAAATTTAGAACAAACATTTTATTTTCAAATAAAATGCACTTTATATTCAGTTTACTGATTTTATTCAATAGAGAATTTCAAAAGTAAAAGCCTGATACGGGAACTCTCAATTCGTATACCTATTTAGAATATTAAAAAATGTTATGGATACAAAGAAATATTAGCATACTAAAACATTCAGAATTAATTAGATATAGAATTAATCTATTTGCTTACACATAAAAAAAACTTCAGAATTACATATATGTTACAAAAAAAAGGTGTTTATCTAAGTTTTCACATTTTTCAGTATTATTAAGTACCATAATAAATATAGAACGTTGAATACCTCAGTAAAAGAGTCCTCGAAAACGGGCCCAAAATATGTCTAAAAGAAACTGGATTTTACGTAATTGTAAAGATGATTATTGGGAATTTTACAAAAATTGTCGATTTTACTGATAAAATCAGAAAAATGTTAAACAGTGCAGAAAAGAAAAAACATGACTTTTTATATATTTAAACTATTTGATTCGCGATAATGTGAAGGAGAAAAAAAAGAGCACGTGCTTTTTGTTTCAGTTTTCTAGGAATGACGTCATGTCCACTCCTCTTTTTTTTAAGTACATCTACATGACTGGAATTGCGAAACTTCATACAATCAATGCGTTTCAAAACACATTTTAGTCACGAGGAATTTGTCAAAATTGAGAATACCCATTACATAAAATTATTATATTCTTTTATTTGGTATGATTTGAAATTCTATTCGTTCGAAAATTAATTTCAGTGACAGTAAAGTCGAATTTGTTTTAAAAAATACAAAAGAAAAAAAAACGTACTTAGCATTCATTAATTTAGGTAAATTAGAGTCAACAAGAGGAAAAAATTAAGTCAATTAATTCCTACCTAGGTCAACAATTTTTATTTTAGTTGATTTTTATTAAATAGTTACAATAAATATAAATATGTATATACATGTGACAGAATCACAATAAAGTCCCGCGTGCAGCTCGGACAGCGAGCTGTGTCAACGGGCCGAAAGCTCCACAGCACGGTGAATGTCGTGCCTCAGTGGAACGAACGTTGCGCTAACCCGCCGCCAACACTTTACGGACGGGCCGTGGGTGTACCGTTCGGCGTCCATCGAAACACGGGACGGTGTTCGAGAACGCTTACACCTCAGATCACACCTAGAAGGCGAGTTTCAGTCGGATGCATCAGAGCACCTCTCCCTTGCACATTCAGAACGTTATTAAGAAAAATTATTCGGAACACGAGAAAAAAATTTCATTTTTCGAGGAAAAAGGGAAACCCGTCGACAGATTGAATTCTACCCTTTTTTAGTCCTCACACCCAAAAACAGGCCCCAAAACAAATTTTTGGGGGTGCTAAATTTTTAGTGGACTTTAAAATTGTTTCGTCTTAACACGAGAAAGGAGCAAATTTAATTCGCCAATAATTCAAAAACTTACCTGAGTATCCACTGAATTTATAATTATTTTTTTTAGAAAGATCTCATTAAGTAAAAGAGGAACATATATCTTTCTAGGCCCTGACCTTTAAAGGGGGACCTCCAGAAGAGGTCTTTATTTCAGAACGGAGATCCATAACACCTGCATTTACACGAATTTTCACATTAAAAAATACAAATAGATAGAACTTGTTGAGTTGCGCATACAATTCAATTTTATGAGCTCTAGTTTTATAGTGAAACCTTAAAAAAAAGAGGCCCAAAATTCCAAAAGGAGGCCGACAACTCCAAAACTTACCCGAACTTCAATAAAGTACACCGTTAGATAGAGCACGACACATATAACTTTGTGCTTCAGTGTAAAAGGGGACCCCTCCAGATCTTGTTGACCGAAATTTCAAAAGAGGGCCAGCAACTCCAAAACTTACAAACATTTCTACAAACAAAGAATACCGTTTTAAAGAACTCGTTGAGTAGAATCTAGCCTCAAAGGGGTCTCCTCTAGAAGGGGGGGTCAGAATCAGAATGGGGGACCCTAATTCCGAAACTTATACGGATTTTCACAAACCAATCACTTCGTTCAAACAGACTCATCCAGTTGCGTGAAAAATAATTTTTTTTTGTAAACTCTAGTCTCTAAGGGACCCCCTTCAGAGGGGGGATCGCAATACGAAAAGTGGGGACGCTAACTCAAGAACTTACATGAACAAAATATACCGTTCGAAAGAGCACAGAATGTTTCGTCTAAAAATATAATTTCGGGACTCTGGTGTAAAAGGGAGCCCCACAGGACGTGGGGCCCAAAATTTCAAAAGAGGGCCCGTAACTCCAAAACTTACAGGACTTTCCACTAACCAAAAACACCGTTTTAAAGAACTCACTGGGTAGAAGAGGAACATTTTTTTTCTACACCCTGGCCTTAAAGGGGGCTCCTTCAGAAGGAGGTCCCGAATCAGAACGGGGGCTCATAACTCCGAAACTTACTTGAATTGCCATAAACAAAGTACATCGTTAGAAAGATCTCAACGGGTTGAGTCTAAAAAAAACGGGTGAAATTTTGGGCACACCCCAAATTTCATAAGGGGACCTATAACTCCAAAACTTAAAGAAAGACCTCCTAGATATGGAACTCGTCGAGATGCGTCTAAATATATAATCGGGGCAAAGGGGGGAAGCAGGAGCTGGGACCCGAAAAAACGGAAGTTGGTCTCTAACTCGGTAATTTACAACTTAGTTAAATTCACAAACATTTAAAACCACTTCATAAATAGAATTATTTATTCGAATAGAATCAGCACTGTTTGAGTTTTAGATGGTTCAGTACTATTTGTTATAAATTAATATTCTCTAGCTTGAATTACCACTAATATAATATTTCAAGTGAATCTTATTATTTTCTTGGGCAATACAGTGTTCACTTTAAAACGACTTTTAATGAAATTAATTGCTAAGTATTGGATCAATTCAACTGTGATCAAATACATTTTTTTATCTCTTCCTTGATGTAATAATAATCTCACTTTCGATCCTATTCTTAACACATCTCTGGAATATAGAATGTTTTTACACAATCCATGCAAGTTTAAGAAAAATATAATAATTATTCAAATTCACCGAATTTAAAATTCAACATTTCGCGTGTAATATATAACACGTAAATTCTATTTCTATTTAAATTCGAAACAGAATAGAACAAAACGAATGTAAAGATTCTTAGAATAAGCCATTTTTAGAAGCAATATTTAGATTAAGCATTAAGAATTCAAAACGGAAAACTTACCTTACTTTATTTCACGTAATCAAAACAAACAAATCTGTTATGACACACTTTACATGAATGCACGTTAACCACGTTAAAATAATCCCGTTGGTGTGGTGTGCAAATTAGGAGAGGGGGTGCTAGCTCAGGTGTCGTTCTCGTCACTTGACCATAGTTCAAAATTGCGAAAAGTGCGACATTATATCTTCTTAGAAACATCAGGTAAGCTTCATAAACATTTTTGAAGCGTCAACAGTGTGAACTCTCGGTACAAATAAAGTAGAGTACATACAAACTTTCAAACTTAGATACACGATGATGACTGGAAAAAAAAAGGTTTCTTATAAAATTGGAATAAAAAATTTTACTATATCGCCTATATTTTACAAAATTGTCTTCCTTTTCGTATGCTTAATACCCGAGATGAACAAATGATTGTTTCAGAAAAAAATCAAGATCGCAAAATTTCTTACATCGATATTTTTTGTTTAAAACAAATAAGAGTACTGCATTCATGTCTGTTAATAAGCAATACAATGTGTAAACTAAGCACCAACTTATCGAGTCTAAATGCAAAATTATTTTTATTTAAATTTATAATCGAAATGCGCTGTGTACTTACAGACATAAAAATGAACACTTCAAGAGGAATAACGATACCATAACGCATGTCAAATATTATTTTTAATTATAATTATACTATAAGAAAATCAAGAGTCTTTAAGTTTCAAGAGTATATAGTTGTACTCTTTTGAAAAACAAAACCACACACAAACTTCGTTTCTAAACGCTATCTATTTTGTTAAAATTTTATTTATTTCTGGAAAAATATGACTATTGAAAATTGTCGCTTTATTTAATCATAGAATATTATGTTGGGTCTTCACACAAAGATGTTACTTTAAAAAAAAGATTTCGCTTATTTCTTGTATTGAAATTCAACTTCATTTCATTTTAAACATTGGGCATTTGAAATGACAGTAGAAAAAAACTGCACAAATATATTTCACATCCATATGCATGGAGCGAAAGACAATTATTCTATGAGAATGTCTTTTATGAAAGTCCAGTTTAAAAGTTTTTTGCTGCAATTGCGTGCCATACCTTTTTTTAATTTTTTCGCACGCAATATCTGTGTTATTTCTAATTAAATTGATTTCTCTTTTTTTTTTTTTTAAAAAAAAAAGAAATGATTGGGATTTTTGAATTCTTTTCAAAATAGCTCATATAATAGAATGAAAATGATTTTCACATAATATTTTCTTATTACAACATTTCTAGTTACAAGTGTTTATATATATGGCTGAAAGTTGCCTTCCCAGACATGCTCTATTGGCGAAAGGTCTGGTGACCTGGCAGGCCATGGTAGGACGTCATATCCTTGAAGACATTGTTGGGAGAGTCGCGCAGTATGTGGACGAGCATTATCCTGTTGATAAATGGCACCTGGGCGACTTGATAGCATGGGTAGCACAATCGGCGTTAAAATATCGTCCACGTATCTGCGAGCTGTCAAAGTGCCTTGAAGGATAAAGATGATCGTGTGTCCCAAAGAAATTGCTCCCACACTGTCACACCTTGTGAAATTGCTGTATGCCGCTCGACAATAAATGCCGGATCGGACCGCTGGCCGGTGCGCCTCCAGACACGTGTGCGGTGGTCATCAGCACTGAGACTGAATCAGGATTCATCACTGAAGATGACACGTCTCCAGTCTGTCACACTCCAAGTTGCCCGAGGTCGGCAAAAATCCAGTCGACACTGCCTATGATGTGGGGTCAGTGGTAGCGTCTTAGCGGACGTCACCGGCTCCTCAAGCCAACTTCGGTCAGTCGTCTCCTTATGGTTTCTCTTGATGGCACTGGATGTCTGGAAGGAGGTATGTGGCGTTGAATCGATGCTAGCGACGTTGTTGGTGCCGAAGTGGTCACTCTTCTGATTGCACGATCCTCGCGATCATTTGTGTTCCTGGGACGTCCTGACCCTCCGCGACGGTACACTCTATCTTCTGTGATCCACTGTTGCCAACACCGAGCAACTACCATATCGCTCCGACCGAGGTGGCGGCCGATAAAAAAAATTCGACCAACCTGTTTCTCTGAGGCCTATTATACGGCCCCTATCAAAGTCCGTCAGCTGCTCGTACTGCCGCCGGTTACGTCTTAGAGGCATCCTAAATCTCAATATCGTCTAATCAAAGTCATCAGATTCGTTTGGATAGCCGTACGGCGCTCGTACTCATGCTTTTAAACTCTCCCAGTTGCGCAACTAATATGCGCATAGCACATTAGCCTTGTCTCATTGGCTTCGAAATTTTAATCATTTGCATATCTCTTACCAGACTACATTCTTGCCGAGTTTCGTGATTGTAGCTTGATTTCTTCTGGGTGCAATATATTTTTTGCGACAGAGTGTATATATATATATAGACCATTCAACACCCACGCATAAAAAGAATAATTGAATACTGCCGAATTAAAAACATAAAAAATTCCATTTGTGTTGTTATTAATTAGAATTAAACCATTTTTGCACAATTTTTTTTTCTGTAAAAGTATTGTTCAGTGTGAAAGCTAAATGAGTTTCTTGTTTCAACGAAATGTTAAGACATTATTTTGAGTTTAAAAATTTGGAGACATTTCATGAAATTTCTGATCCACAAAAGTGGAAGAATATAAAACACTTTTAGAATTTCCCTTTAAGGGAACAGGGACATCATATACTTTCAAATAATCGATTTTTCAATTTTAGTTCTAAAAAAATAGTGCTTATTTTTCTGAATCTAAAAATGTATAATACTTATATGTTTGCTGATAAAATAGCCCTAAAATATGAAAAATAAAAAAGTAAATAAATGACCACGCCCCTTTTGACACGCCCCTTGAACTTTAAATATGTAGTTTCCCCTGTGTTTTATCTATATTAACTTTTGATTGTTTTTTTTCGTTTGAATGTTAACCCCGCTACTTTTTAGCCACGCTTGTGCGTGAGCTATTGTTCCAAGCTGTAATAAAAATTTACTTTAAATTTCGGTTTTTATGGCAATGTTTTGAACCGAGTTCGTCTATTCCGAAGTTTCTTGTGGCATACAACTACTTAATTTTACATTAATATTCGTAAGAAATATTTATTTTTTACTTATAATTATTAATATTCATAAGATTTTAAAAGTATCTTAACTTTTTAAACGAGTAATTATGCCAAGAATAAAAAAAATTTGGCAGAAGGAAGTATAGTAGCAATCAACATAAAAGTCTAAATCGACTGAAGAATTGCTTTTGAATTCCGTGGAAAGTGTCAGGAGAAAAATTAAAATACTGGATTTACTAAAAGAACAAGATTCTCAAAATGTAAACATAATCGTTGAACTGGATTTATTATCTTCCCCTTATGAAAAATCTCTTATGTTGTAAATATTTGCCGTTCTTCAGAGAAAATTGAGCTGAGAGAAGATTTAAAAAGTCGTAGAGGTTTAGCTGTGAGTTTTGGAAAATAATTTGTCACAACTGTGGAGAATCGACGAGTACAATGTCATCAAAAATATCAAATAAATGTTATGATGTTAACCTAAGATTGACATATGGAATGAGAGCTATTGGAAAAGGTGGAGCTGCTGCTCGAATATTCTGTGGGCTTATGAATTTGCCTCCACCACCTTAAAGTTTGAACGTCATAATTCTTTGTTTTTAAATGTTTTAAAAACAATTAGTGAAGACTCGATGAATGCAGCTGTTCACGAAGCAGTTATAGCGAATGATAATAATTCAAATATAGCTGTGGCTGTGGATGGCACATGGCATAAAAGAGGCTATTCTTCATTGAACGGAGTTGTATGTGCTACGTCTGTTGAGAACGGAAAGGTTATCGACTTTGAAGCTCTCACAAAATATTGTTCTTCATGTAAGGGTAAAACCATGTGAAAATTGTTAAAATTACGAAGGATTCAGTGGGGTAAAATGGAATGTCGGGGGTATTAAGTATATTTCAGCGATCTGAAACATCACGAAAAGCATGTTATACGCAGTATCTTGGTGATGGGGACTCAAAAGGATTTCTTACTATAAAAGAAGCAAAAGTATATGGCGACACAGAAGTTGAAAAATTAGAATGTGTTGGCCATGTGCAAAAGCGTATGGGCACAAGGCTGGAAACATTCGAGCAAAGGCATTAAGCTATCAGATGGGAAAAATATTTCGGGACGTGGACGGCTAACGCTTAAAGAAGTGGACTCAATCCAACATTATTATGGGCTAGCAATCCATAAAAATTTGTCATCTGTGGAGGACATGAAAAGAGCCATATGGGCTATTTATTTTCATAAACTAAGTACTGAGGATAATCCTCAACACGCTTTGTGTCCTCTTGGTGAGGATAGCTGGTGCGGTTATAACCGTAGCATTGTTACGGGGAATTTTATATTCACAAGAATTCTTTACCTGAGTCAATTTTATTGAAAGTGAAAAAAGTGTTTCGGGATCTCACAGAGAAGGACTTATTGAAAAAGTGCCTTCATGGAAGAACACAAAAATCCCAATGAAAGTTTTAACAAATGTATTTGGGAGCGAATTCCTAAAACAGTTTTTGTTGGCATTGAAACTTTGAAATTTGGAGTTATGGATGCTGTAATTTGTTTTAACGATGGATATGTAAGTAGGATAAAAGTCTTTGAAGCTCTGGGCATTAAATCAGGATACAACACGGAACGTGCCTTACTTATAATTGATAACAAACGAATTTTGAGGCTGAACGTATAGTAAATAAAGTGTCATTGGAAGCCAGAAATAAAAGAAGGTCTTTAAAAAGGAAAATGGATAAACAGAATTTAGATGAAGAAAATGAATACCAAGCAGGAAATATTAATCAAATCTATAATGTAAGGAGAAATTTTTTTGTTAAGTTTTATTATATTTTTTCTCTCGAATGTTTAATATTTTTAAATTTAGGTACACTTTAAAAACTATTGTAGCATATTGTTTGAAACCTTTTATATATCTAAACAGGATACATGTGCATACAGTGAACAAAATATCTTTTAGTATGTGTCTAATTTTTTGAAAATTGATTTTATATGTAAAAAAGAAAATTAAGATTTTCATAATTTTAAGGTTTTATGATTATTTTTAAGAAATTATGCAATTATATAAATATAATTATTTAAAAAACAGATTCATTATGTTTAATATGTTACTTTTATATATATTTGTAAATTTTTTGTATATACAAAGAATATTTTTGTAAGAAATGGTACCTATACATGAAAATATGTATTACAAGATCTCGAAAAATTATTTTCATGTTAACTAAAACAAAGGGAAGAAAAACATATGAAAATTTAAAATTACTTTTGTAACTCTAGAAAATGGTTAAGGATTATTATTAGTCATATAAAAATAGGCAAGGAAATACTAATTAAGTGTATAATATGTGAAAATATTGTTTTTTTTAGTTTTTTCACTTTTTCTCAAAAGCATATTTTTTGCATTTAGGTACATTTTTAAAAAAACTATTGCACTGTATGATTCCTGATTTTTTATACTTCTATACAAGGTGCCTATGCATATAGTGAACCTAATTTTTTTTCTATTATAATAGTGCCTAATTTTTTAAAAATTGTTTTATGCATAAAAAGCAGAAAATAAAAAATTTCAAATTTCAAAGTTTCATAATTTTTTTAAAGAAACTATACTAAAATTTTACTAAAAAAGGGTTTCACTGTATTTTATGTATTGTTTTATATATGTGTAAAAATATTTTGCATGGGATACTTTTTAAAAAATGGTACCTAAACATAAGTATATATTACGAGTTCTCAAAAATTATGTATTACTTAAATTATAGTAGTAAAAAAAAAACTTTTGGAGTAAAAAAGTTATTTTTGTAGTTCTACAGAATAATTAAATTATCTTTATTATAGACATAAAAAAATCTAAGCTCTATTGGAAATTTTAAATGATATATGTCTCATAAACAAAGGGTCTTAATTTTGGCATTTTACTCTTTCGAGCATGTCCTGGTTCCATTAAGCACAACTCATAATTGTCTGTTAGAAAGGCCCGATCCACTTTCCAAGGCATATGGACCTCGTATCTGCCATCTTCCTTTTGCCGGACTGTTTCTAGAAAGTGAGACATAACCGCCTTTTCCTTTTCCTCTCTTGAATTTTGCTCAATAGTATCCCGTATACCAAGCATTTCTAGATCCCACAGTGAAGAGACAGGAATATCTTCTTGAGATAACATAGTTACAATATTCATACTTGTATCCTTTTTGTCGGTATATCGGGGTACTTTACCCATTAAAGTCCAACCTAACTTGGTTTCTAATGCTACTAAGCCTGTCTTTAATTCTTCTCGTCGACCAGTAATTAATTTACCGGCTACGTCTGCACCCAAAAGTACCTCAGTGGGACCTGTGTTTTCTTGAATATCTGTTAAGAATATGTTTTTAGTTTTCAATTCATGTATCCAAGAACCATTTTTGCACTAGAAATGTCATTACAAATGACATCATGATCTAAAGCATCAAATTTACAAATATAGTTACCATCAAGACTACTCAAGTAGATTTTATAACACTTGTGTTTATACATCCTTGTTTTTAGTTCCGCCAAATAAGGAATGGCGAAATTCCTCTTCCCTCTGCAATTTAAAACCCAACTCTTCAGCTGTAGATCTCAAAATATACGATTTTTGTGATCCGGTATCGATGATAGCCCTAGCTTTACGCTCTCTCTTGATGCCATGTACATTTACAACAAGAGTTTGTAATATAACTTCATTCGTTGCACGAGAATGTAACGAATCAACTGTGTTTTCATTAATATTTTTATCATTCACATCTTGTTTGAGAGAATCAGACTTATTACATTCAATATTTGGGCACATGAACTTTACATGTCTTTTAGAACACAGCTGACAAATTATTTGAGATCGACATCTAGAAGCAAGATGACCTTTAGCCAAACAAATTCGGCATAATCCTTTCCTTTTTATTATTGCAATCTTTTCTTCTAATGGAATAAAAAACGCCCTTTTACAAAAGCGAACCGGATGATTCTTTAAACATAACACGGATATTTCGTTTGGTTCATTAATGAATAATTCATTAGCAGACGGGAGTGAGCGTTGGCTCTCTGCCAACTGCTTGCATTCGCGCTGATAGGGAAATATGTCCGATCTAATTAATTTTATTTTTTCTTCTGATTGCATTTCGCTCTTTAGAAACGAAACGATAGAATCAAGTGTTGCAGTCTCATTATTTTTTCTTTGTCTTTCAAATGAACACAATATATGGGTCGGTAACGGACTTTCGACTAACGGATATAATATTATTCCTCACTGATCCGTGGTTATACCTAAACTACTTAAAGCCCGAAGCTGAGTAGAAAGTTTATTATACAAACCACTTAAAGAAGCTTTTTTTTTTAGTAGCGTTATTTAAAACAAGTTTTAACAACTCTCGTACATAAAAATCAATTAATAATTCATTTCGTCCATATCTTTCAACTAAGCTTTATATCGCCAAAGGATAGTTTTCATTTGTTATAGGAAAAGATTCAATAAGCTCTCTGGCTTCCGATTTAATTTTTGTCGATTGAACTAAGTAATGAAATTTATCACAATTAGTTAAATTTTTATTTTCGTGTATGTTTTTAAACTGATTCCAAAAGGTTAACCAGTCTTTTAATTCACCTCCAAATTTATACAGTTCAACTTCAGGAAGTCGTGGGGTAATCGCTTTATACGGATTTTCGCAATCAGCTAAATGAGAATTATTACCGGAATTACTACCTTCGTTATTATTTTGTTTACTCTTAATATTCTCTAATACACGTTTAGACTTTATTTCAAAGCCTTTTCTCTATATTCTTCTATAATATTAAATTAAATTTTGAATTCTGTTTCATCTGTTAAAGCATCCAAATAATTATTATGTATTAACTCTAACGAGTTCGTTTTTTGCTTAAGCAAATGTAAACACATATCAATTTCTTCCGCGTCAGCGTTTTCATTTATCAACACACTCTCTAACTTAGTGTATGCTTTCGTAAACGCAGTGCGCTGTGCTGTTTTATTTCGTTTAATAATTTCCATCTTTACTATCTTATTAAATCATTAAATCAGTTCATACATTCAATAATAAATATATGTCTATGTTCAAGATATAATTATATCAATAACTTCAAAATGGAAATTCAATTCGCTTACCGTTATCAAAATCCAAACCAAAACCCGCCCACCCGGGAGCGCCAAAAATATAGTTTCTAATACTATTGTTCGTGAGAATAATGTAGGGGGTTTGGTCCATAGACGACAACGATGAGAAGAGAAAATCAAAAAGATATATTTTAAATCAAAACAGCACAGCAAAACACAGTAAATTATTTTCATCCATAACACTTTTCATCCATTACACTTTCAAAACAAAACAACGTTTTTCTAACTGTTGCCACTCCCTCACAGAGAAACTTACCTCTCACGGATTTTGGATAGGGGAGCAACATCTTGCTTGGGCAAGAGAGCACAGAGACTGGAGTTTAGATTACTGGGACGGGTAGCATGGAGTTTCGATTCTGACTACTTAACGCCGATAGGAAGCGTGAGAATATGGCGTCAGGCTCATGAAGCCATGGCTCCTGCATGCCAGGTTGGAACTGTGTAACGGGTCTATCTACGAGCCTGACACTAATCCTCAAGGGTTAAATTAATTACATTTAACTTTTGTTCTATTGAAAATTTTCTCCCGAAGAAGACTCGATTTATTCAAATTAATCGTTCTATTTAAGCATTGACTTTTAGGTACACGAGGTTAGCTGAGAGTAGTTGGGAGCTAGTCAATTGTTAGTCAACAAGTATTTCCTGGATGATCAAATGTTGCTAATTGACCATTTAGACATAAGCTAGAGATTAATAATAACCCCCGGATGTCGCCCAACTAATAACAGAGTTACGGTGAATTAGACCGTAGATGTGTAAAGTGTTGAAAGAGTAAGTAAATGAGACTCAAGTATTCTGTTTGCCATGTGATTGCTCATTTCCTACCCTGAGTTGTCAATTTAAGTTAGAGAAACAGAAAATCGGAATTTGTACTGGCTACGGCCGATTTTTATTCAAATACTAATAACCACAGCACGTTTGTTTCAACTGTACAAGGGCATGGTGGCTCAATCATGGTGTGGGGTTTGTTTTTATGGGGCATTTTGGGGGGATCTTTGGTGCGTGTACGAACCTCCCGCAATGTAGAGTTTCTGGGTGATCACCTCCATCCGTTTATGCTTTTCTGTTATCCGAGCGATTATGGAGTTTTCCAGCAAGACAACTGTACCTTTCACAAGTCCCGTTGGCTACTGGTGAGTTGGAAGAGCATTGCTCTGACTTTTCTGTCATAATTTGCCACCAAGAGGCTCATATTTAAATCCTGTTTAGCAACTTTAGGATGTTTTGGAACAAGACGTGAAAACCAACGACGTCCAAAGAACCTCACTGAATTATGGACAGTTTTATCCAATATTTAGCAAGTCATTTCCGTGGAACATTTCCAGAAGCTTGTTGTGAATCTATGTATCTTCGTGTGGCTCTCGTTATCAAGGTCAACTCGTGACTAGGTAAGTATCAGTGGCACTTGAGTGCATATACTTCGTACATAACCATTAGGTATAATTATTTTACAGAATTCTTATAAAAATGTTAGTCATCCGCAGGATTTGAAATCATGATTTTAGAAAACCAAGAAATGCAAATATATTTTTGCATGTGACTTGGCACTTATAATACATAGCTCCTGGTCTTGAGAATCATTAAGCAATCACTTGACATTTATTGAACAAAAATAAAACTTTTAGTTTCAATTCTATCCTACTAATAATTCCAGGAACATACATATTTCGCATTGCTACATCTTGAATTTCTCTATTCCCTTCCTTGAAATCGAGCATCAGGGAATCCATGCACCGAAATAAAAGAAAGTAAAAACTCTCGGATTTCTGCCGACTTATAACAGAAGGCTGGAAGAATCTTAAAAACCCGGGCTCTCACAGTTGTGCACAACAACTAAAGAAGAAAGGTAACAAAAAATGTTCCGTACACATATCAGGAGGTGCTCGTTAGCACGTTCTGTGGTTCGATCGTTCTTGAAGAAACCGCAGAAGGGAAAAGTAGCGGCTCCCATCGATCTGTTGCTTCCCCTTGGAGTGTATAAGAACTTTCTTTGCTGTTTGGGAAAAAGATCTCGAAATGATGCCGGATTGTATTCACTCACAGTTTTTGCTTAGAATATTTGTTCGAGATTCTTTTCCTATCACTTTTGTTGGTGGAAGAGGATTGTGGTTGGGGAAAAATTCTAGATATATATATATATATTTTCCCCTCAACTATTGTTTGAGATCTGGGTTCGTATCTTTTGTATCATAGATATCTCTTCCTTTTATTATTTCTTGCAAAACCTACTTTCATTTGTGGTACTGCCAACTAACACGGGAACCATTTTTATCCGCTCTCTTCTCTTTCCATCACGTATAAAAATTCTAATAAAATACATGTAATAATTAAATGCATATGTATGTGTATAACGTTATTTTCCCTAAATAATGGTTCTATGGACTTGTAGGATATTTTTTAAAATTTGCAAAGAACGTAGCATTTTTTGGTTGAAAAACTCTTAAATATTTTGTCCAAAGCATTATTAATTTTATATTGCGAAAAAGATATTTTAAATTATCTTCTCTTCCCCATTTTAGCTTTTCTTAGTTTTTCGTATGCAATTATTGCGTGTTTATTAGGTAATTATAATTGATAATCAGTATCTCGTATATAAAAGCAAAACAGTAGGATTTTTTTTTTTGCAGTTCTATTGAAAAATAATTCATTAAGATTAACGGATATATCATACACATTAAAAGATATGCTTTCATAAATCATTTAATTTTCATGCAATTGTAATGTTTTGAGAAAAAGAAAGATATTGAACAATTAGTGAACTAATGCTTAAATTATTCAACTTTTACTTTCTTACAAAATTTTGAACTGAATATTTTTTATTATATGTAAACGAAACTATGTGCAATCACATTTCTCACATCAACTGAATTACTAAATCACTGGTAGTTTTTAAGGCATAATCCAATGGCTTATGGAAGCTTTTGTCATCTATTTTAATTTTAGTTTCAAATGAATTACTTTATATGAAAGAAATGAGACTCGTGATTCATATGAATAGTCATACGATAGAGCAAAGTCCTGAAAATTCGGCATTCGATAATCTGGCAGTCCAGATAACACGGCTGCACCATTGCATGTAAACAACAACAACAAATATCATGACATGAAGAAGTTATTAATGCTGTCACAGTTAATGAACAAATGCCGGAAAATAATGAAGCCGTTAATGTTGAAGACACGGTATAAACTCCTAAAATATCATATATTAAGGAACTAAAGGCTATTGACGGTAAACACAGAAAAAAGTACAGAAAGTATATATAATCTGGCATTACGCATTTCATTAAAAAAAGGTAGCCTGTTTTTGCAAAGTCGGCAGCTTAATTTTTATTAAAGACAGCTTTATGCCTTCTTGAGGTGTTTTTCTATTGTTTGCCATATCAGGAAAATTTCTGAAAACTATGTATTTATTAAATTTCACTTTCATGTGGTAAATGCTCTATGCTTCCTAAAATACATATTAAGATCGGAGCTGCTGCAGTGTTTAGATAGTGTCACTTGGGGTTCAACTCAACTCAAGATGTTTTGTGCACAGCCTGTAAGTGTTATGTCCGACTTGTTGTTGAATATGGAATTGATGTTATAATAACTGTCTCAGATTCTGTTAGAAATAGGCTAAATCTTTTCCAAAACAGCGTGTTACGTTTATTTACAGGTGGGACAAAAACAACTGCTATAGCTGCAATAGAACTCCACACAGATTTGGAACCTTTGAGTGAAAGGAGCCAAAAAAAAATGCCCTAAATCTTGTTGAAAGGATCTTGAGAAGAAAAGGCAACTTCTTAAATTATTATATATCCCCAAATGAGAGATTAAAATCCCATAAGTCTTTCAACTGCTCATTTTCTTTATGACGCTTGCCATATTCCTACATCAAGTTTTTCCACAGGAATATAACCCTGTTATGTGCCAGGTGACGTTGGGAAGCCACCTGGATCTTATTTGGAATGTTGGTAAACAATTTCTTATGCAAAGTGACCCAAAAAGTGATACTCTTGCTACACATGTATACACAGATGGTCCAGCAAAGGATACTATTGAAAATGCTGGTGCTGGAGCCTATTCAAGTACTTTCAGTATTAGTTATCTTGTTAAGTAGTATTGTTACAATTTTGATGGTAAGATAGTGGCAGTGTAATTTGCGATATTTAAGTTAAAAAGCTGTTCTGAACGGAATATTGTGTTTTTATCGATTATCAAGCTGCCATTTTGTCTCTAATAAGGTATAATGAAGACGCATTAGTTCATTCTTGTATAGTGAGGTTAATTAAACTTGAGAAGTCTAAAGAAAGCGTTGTCCTCCAGTAGATTCCCAGCCATTGTAACGTTTCTGGAAATTTTCAAGGAAATATGCTTGCTAAAGCGGGATCACCCATGTCCCAACCTGATTCTCCTTTGCCTCTGCGTAACATAAAAAAATCATTTACAGTAAACTGCAAACTAATAGAGCCTCCTTGTATGGTGATGCGGCTGCAGGTAAATGGTGGAATAGCTTGCTTAACAAATGTGGAGAGCCCCCACTTCCCTCCCTCGATCTGTTGGAGTTGCGTTTACTTACTGAACATGATTATTTGCAGAAGCATTTACATCGCATCGGAGTAAGGGATTCGCCCTTCTTTGCCACCAGGGTGAAATGGATGGTGACCAACTCAGGCACTGCCTTATTGTTTTTGGTAGGCAACCCTTAGGAGGCAAATTTTAAGTCTTTTTCTGCTTCATCATCATTTTATTGGGCTACTCGTTGACTGAAGGTAGAGATGCCGAAGATAGGCGTAAGATAAAAAACACGTACTTTTCCTTTGTTTAAGGGTTATTGGGGCAGCATATCTTCTGTTGTATTCTTAAGCAAACAGTTCCTACAAGTGAATTGTAATGTTTTATGAGGAATGATACTCTGGTATTTTCACAAACGGTATTAGGCCGAGTTTTCTGGACTTCAATCTTTAATGAAAAGAATGTTATGGAAAAAAATAATGAGAGTTCCTAAGATATTTATTTTCCAAATGGATTCCCATATAAGTTACATGAATGTCACGTTTTTCACACGCTTCACAAAATTCTCGATTCTCCACCCTCCGAAGAGTAGCGTTGCTAGACCACGAGCTGTCAGCCTTTCTGAAATGAGAAAGAAAATATTCAAACAACTGAAAACAAAAATACAAATCTTGAAAATAAAAAACAAGATTGCTGACAATTTTACATTACGAATGAAAAGAAAATTATCTATGTATACATTAGTAAAAAAAATCAAGGTTTTAAATTTATTTTTTCAAAAAAACATTATAAGCAAAGAATTTATCCTTCGATTTTGAGGTTTAAAACTGCATACATCTTCATGGACCTGATATTATTTAAAAGTAAGTTAAAATTAAATATGTTAGTAATTGATGTGTTTTGTCTCAACGGTACTTGAAAGTTTCACTTCAAAAAAGGTTTTGAAAATAAAGACTAACATTTTTAAATCTTTACAAACAACAATATTTCTCACAACTTATAAAAAAAGGGGTGGGGGTGGAGAGTATTTTGAACTTACCTACGAATGTTTTGCGAAGTTTTAAAACTGAACTATCACATAACATGATAGACGAAATGAGAAACAAGGCAGGAATTTTTACCATCTCAACGATTTTCAGCTTTTTAGAAGTGCTAATCTCATATGTCAATAATAGAACTATTAAGGATTAATTTGAAATGTACCCTTGGTAATACAAGAATAGATTATTTTTAATAATAATATGAATCTCGTGGGGTACTTTAAAATACAGTTAGAGCATACAGGCTTCATTGAGTGGTTCGAGGATAAAATTACGAAGAGGCGAGATGTAATTTAAATAACCCGTAATGACCCATAAATGCACAGTTCGGTTCAAAAATCATGTACCATTTCATGAATATTTTGCCAAAAGAAATGTATGAAGAACGTCACAGTTTTCTGTATTTTTCAATACATGAATGAGAAGAATAAGAGAATTTATTACACTTAATTTTTATTTGGAAGCTAATTATCATTGGGAGCATTAAAAAAATGGAAAGTTTTGGGATAACAAAAAGGTGTATTTCAGTGTTAAGAAAATTTCACTAAACAGAACTAAAAAAAGAAGTATACACAAGTGTAACTTTAGAAACGTGGATAATAATGAACTCAGTTTCATGTAGAGTAAGCATTTTAAAACTAGCGTAGATAGCGAATCTTATTAAAAATCACGAATTACCTTCATTTTAAAATCATGAATGAAATAAATTGAAAAAAGAGTCTGACCCCTTAAGTGTGCGGCCGTGTAGACACGTCCTGCTCAACTTAGTGCTTTGCACGAGTTTACTCGTTTTCCCAAAAGACGATATTTGCATTGTGTTACTCGGCTTAGGAATACAAACAAATGACATTGGAAGGAAGGAGGTGGGGAAGGAATTAGAAAAGGTATACTCCAGGAAAGAGAAAATTCTCATAACTAAGTATTTTTTCAGTATCTTTCACATCTTTTAAGAACAGTGCAATGCAAAAATGCGTTGTTTGTGCATGAAAAATATTCACCGTGAATCTTGCTGTTATTGCACTGAATATTTTCAACCAAATTTCTGGATATATCACACAGCGGATAAGTTATATTTGTTTTATTATATTATAACTTTAGACATTAAATTTTATATTTTCCTTTCATTATTTTATCCTTTTGTTTTTTAAATTGGAAATAAACATATTTTAGGTTGAAGAACACGCCTCCTCTTTTCCCCCTATATTCTGCACAACAACGTGTGCCTGTGAGACTGGAAGGGGGGATGAATTTCGTAGTTTTTTCCTCGGCAGTGAAGGGGTAAATGAAATAAAATGTTACAGAAAAAGTATTACAATAGGGAGTTCGAGAATAAATAAAGAGTCCTTTCCTTAAAAGGAGCTTCCAAGAATTACAGCAACGGTGTGGGTAAAATTTATGTTGACGTCGCTCCATAAAGCAACTCAAAGGCGATGTACCTCGTAATTTGAGCCTCGTTCAAGCGACAACTCAACTGGCACTCTCTTCTTGCCTAACTTCTCCAAAGGAAAGATATTGAGCCTCAACAGAATAAACGAGCATTGGACCCCACTACGCAGCGTGTCTTCAATGGCACCATTACTCGAATCCGTGATACTCCGCCCACATATATTTTTGACCCGAACCTTAAACTTATAACTTAAAATTCCCTAATTCGAAATTTTTTCGCTTCTTTTCTTTGTCAGACAGGTTTATATCCCCCGGCGTTGCACGAAAATTTTTAAATGTATAACATATTGTCAAGGAAATTCCCTTTCCCCTCCCGCTACCAGAGCTGTCGAGTAAAGCAACAGTGGGACTTTAATATTCACTCACTTACTGTAGCTTTTTAAAAAAGTTCTATGTTAAAATAGTAGGAATTTTTATAATTACAAAATCGAACCAGGGTCCAACAATTAGTAATGAAGCACGTTAAACAATCGCGCCGTAAAATGGTCGGGAAAAAGAAGTGAAAAGTCCTTCAAAATAAATGGAAAAGTTATATTCCTATTGTAAAAATGCTTTATTTCTTAAGGTCTTAATTTTTTTCGGGCTTCATTTTTAAGATAATCCCTTCAAACTTCATATATCGATTGCAAACAACAGTAATTTTTTTTAAAAAAATTGTAACAAAAATAATTCTTAAATATTTCTAGCGAAAAAGGAAAAAACGAAAAACACAATTTTTCTTTAAAAAAAACCGTAATTTTTAAATACTTTTTCAATCTTTGTACAGATTACGGATAATATCGTTCTACACACGGAAAAATGTTTCGTGAGATTATTTTTATAAAAAAAGTTATTAAGTAATTACATTTTGAGTATTTTTTAAAAGATCGTAAAAAAAGTTTTTGATATTCAATTTCGCCAAATTTGGTGATTTTCAATATTTATATAGGCGCACATTCTTTTCTAGTGTAAGCTTTCATCAAACGTAACGGGCTGAAATTTAATGCCTTCAAATTTAACACATCGATTGCGCCCAATGGTAATTTTTAAACACAAAATTAAACAAAAATAATGCTAAACTATTTCTCACAAAATGATGCAGCTTCGGACATGGAAACTACCATTTAGAAAGTAGCACGTTAAAAATAACGCTCCTTGTCTTCCGTGGAAAAGCAGTGAAAAGACCTTTAAAATAAAAGGAAGAGATATTCAATTTCGCATTGCGTTATTTGTTAAAGTTAATATTTCGGGCTTTATTTTTAAGTTAATGCCTTCAAACTTCATACATCAATTAAAAACAACGGTAATTTTTAAACAAAAACATAAAATGTAACGCTTAAATATTTCACGCACAAAGGAAAAAAAACGAAAAACACAATTTTTTTTAAAAAAACCCATAATTTTTAAGATATTTTATCAATTTTTGTACAGATTACGTCTAATACAGTTATACACACTGAAAAAAAGTTTCATGAGATTATTTTTATAAATAAAGAAGTTAATAGGTATTATAGGAAGTTAATAGGTTAAAAATAATAAAAAAACAGTTTTTGACATTTAATATTAAAATGACCGATTCTAAAAGAAAAAAGCATGATTTTTTTTAGTGTAAAATATATTTTCATTAGCAAGAAAGAAAATGCAAGCGGAACGATTTAGAAATCATTTTAACCCTCCAACTGGACAGAACGGATTTTTCCGCTCTACTAGAGAGGCTTCGAAAATGGACTGCACGGATTTTTCTGCCTTCAAGTAACGTTTTCAAAAGCGGATTAGCCGCACTTTTCTGAAATCCTTTCCCCCTTTTAAGGTTTAACATCTTGAAAGATAATGAGGGACGGAGGAAGCAACACAGCAGGAAGTTTTATGGCTCGCAGGGAACCCCGTGTTTTGACCCCCCAATCGTAAAAAATCGGGGAGAAATTTCTTTACAACCCAAGAAGTGTGTGTTTCTTTGCTAGCTTGTATTTTAAAAGTTTCCAAAAGTCCCAACGCATAAGTAAAATATGTTACAATTCCCTTTTGGTTTCATATTAATTTCAAACTGTAACAAGTTGGGCCGTGTCAGGGCAATCTGCTATTTTATATAGTTAGACAAATTATATCTTTTTTTAAGTATATTCTCTTTCGCTTCCTTTTTCTTATTAAAAGCT
The DNA here is from genome assembly GCA_019973935.1 of Trichonephila clavipes. NCBI lineage: Eukaryota > Metazoa > Arthropoda > Arachnida > Araneae > Nephilidae > Trichonephila > Trichonephila clavipes. The sequence continues at coordinate 26,905 of BMAU01020082.1, forward strand.
TTCAGTTTTTGAAACATGATTATTTTATTATAAGATACCGAAAAAATTAATAAAACATCAAACTCTTTAAAATTTGGAACCTTTTCAATTTTACAACCACTAAAAATGAATAAATTTAAACTTCATCAAATCATTTGAAACATTTTCTTACACTTTGATAAAAATAATAACGAAAAAAAAACTAATTAAGATTTATTAATTTTTTTTTTTTAGATTTCAAAGCCCAAGTGTTCAGGGAAGTTTAAGTACAGTGCCTGGTTATATATTGTTAAAATACACCGAATTATATTTGAATTTTAAGTGCTTGAACTTCAGTTTACATCAAAGACAACATGAATGAAGATTTTCACACATTTTTTATAACTTGAATGTTTGAATAAATGGTAATCAAAAATATACGGAAACATTTACAGTAGACATTTATGCATATAAATAAACATAAAAATCAATTTTAAATTCGAGCTATTGAAAAACATTCGAATTATATATTGTTCAAAAATATCTATTTATACAAAATACCTCAACATTTATCTTTTTTAAAGGCTAACTGAATAAGTAATTAAAATCTGGATATGTTTTGAAATCTCGACCTTATATAAAGCTAGAAATTTTATGTTAGAAATTCCATTTGAAATTTCGAAAAAAATGCATCGCGCAGTTAAAAATTATTTACCATAAGTTTTAGCAATTGTTTGAGTATAATAAAAATTTCAAATTTTATTATATAGCTTCTTTGGTATCTTTTAATATATTTCGGCTGCGGTAGCCGAGTGGTATAGATATCGGAACATGGCTTGCTTTGTCACGAGTTCGAGCCCAGTACCACTAAAGACCCGCCGTGTAGGGCAGCGATGCACGTTAAATCTGTCGAGAGCTGAAACGTCCTCCCGTTGGTGTGGTGGGGTAGTTAGGAGAGGGGGTGCCAGCTCAGGTGTCGTCCACGTCACTTGACCATGGTTCAAAATTACGTGGTCCGTCGCCCAAAGCCCTCGTGTAGCTGAACAGTGCGACGTTAATATTCAATCATTCATTTAATATATTTCGAAGATTTCATACAATTCGGTTGAAAACCGCATGCTAAGAGCAAAAAATATACTAAAAAAATTGATGAATATACAATTACAATAAATTCTTACATAGAGAAGCAAAACTGAGAAGCTAAAGCGTAGGAATAAAAAATTTTGAGTATATCTGAAGTAGTTTTCGAAATATTTATTTTAAAGTTTAGAAAATTTGTGTGCGTTATGTTATACTTGATATCAATTAAATGGTTAAAATAATGTGTTAATATTAGTCATGTAATCGTTTGATGACACATCCATATACTAATAAAAATTATCATGGTCATTGATGCGAATGTCAAGAATTTTATGTAATTTTAAATTCAGACATTAAGATATTGATGTAGAAAATATAAAACGACCATCTAAAAATACATGAAAATGCAGTCTGCTATAAATGATCTTGTCAAACAAAATCCGGCATTTTCGCTTACTATGGCAGAGCCGGCTTAGTCAGGGGCGATCTGGAAAAACAGAGAGAGAACTGCGGTTTTGATGGATGCCGCTCTAGCTTTTAAAGCTCACAGGAAAAATTATGTATATAAATTACAAATGCAAAAATAAATCTTGTAATTTTCCATACATTTTTATAACTACGAATTGTGGAATTGGCTTCCAATACATTGTTGTAATTGACAATGTCTAAAGTAACCAACCCTACTTTAGATAGATTTGTACTACTTTTTCGTAACCGTATTCCTTTTAAAATTAATTCGTGCAGCCGAAATACACCTTTTGTACCCTTAAAAATTTATGTTAACTATAACAGTTAATTTTAATTTATGCAACTTGTGAAATGTTCATAATTAACCATTTCCGTCTAAACAGTTTACATGAAAAAAAAAGTTTGGACTCCTTCATCCATTAGGCATTTATATAAGATTCTAACATTAAATTTTATTTTTCACCGAATAGGGTCGAGTGGTAGTGTATAGTGCTTCCACACCACAGGTCTGGGGTACTATTAACGGGCTGCGCAAGGTCGACTCTGCCTTTCATCCCCGCTACATTGGGTCGATAAATGAGTACCAAGCTTGCTTCGGGTCTTAAACACTGAAGGTCTCTCTTCAGACAGACCACCAAATCGGGACATCTGTTCATGAACCTCAGCGTCCAATGGTCACGTGTATTATGATGGGCACAGTAGTTCCTGGTCCTCATGGATTGTTGTGCTTCTGAGTTTGAGTCTTAAGTTTGAGGATTACCTCACTTTGGGGATACCCCTTAGATAAACATGTATTTCCGCTCATTTGCAATTAAACATTTTTCTTTCAATCACGTTTATTTCAGAAGGAAGTTTGATTTTTCAAATGTATTTGCTTAATAACATGTATATTTGTGTATTATATTAAAAATTTGATCTCAGTCCAAAATTACATGTTTTTTAGCTCCTCTAAAAGCTTTTAGATTTTACAACTGATCTTACAATCCATATACGTTTTATAGTAGTACATTTAAAATGATAAGGACATTTTTACGACTGTGTGAGCTGTTATGCCTCGTTTATAAATATAAAAATTGCATTCAGCTACAGTTTTTAAAATGTACAGAAATAAGTGGAGCAACAGGATACTTACATATTATGAATATTTTTGACTGCAGTAAGATATATTTATATTTCAGTTTCTTTACAATTTTGAATAGAAGTTGTAAGCCATTTTGCGAATAGTTTGATATTGAGTATAAACCCATAGGCTGTTTAATATTGTAAAGTGTTTTACTTTGATACCAGCACACATTAAAATAAGGCTCATTTGCAGTTATATGATCAGCTTCAATGATATTTAAATTTTCAAAAATAGTCTACACATACGAAAACATTCTTTCACAACCGCACACCACATCTCATACTATATCTTCCCTACAGCAGGAAATATTTGTGTATACTGAAAAATTTAATACAGGATACATTTCCTAGTGTTAAATTTGTTTTTAAAATTTGGTATGAATACATTGTGAAACTGTCGGTTAACTTCACTGAACAAAATTGTTTTAAGTGTACAGTTTTGAAAGACAAGATTAATTAGGGAGAACTTTTCTCACAATAGAATTTATAATGACTGAATTGTGTGAAAATGTAGTTATCGATGTGTGACATTTTTCCTTGTAATAAAAGAAACAGAAAGATAAGAAATTTAACTTGAGTAGAAAATGGTTAGAAGTACTGTCATGCGCATTTGAAGAAGTATATCCCCCATTAAAATTAAAAATTATTGACTGAATGTGTGTCCATCACAAATGCCGATGTAGAAAAGATATTTTTATTTAATACAAGGAGTTCGAAAAGGAGAGCACTAGGAATGAAAATTTAAATTTTTTCCGAAAAATATTCAGTTAACATAAAAATATCATTTATATGATTTAAATTTAAATAAATTAAAAGTATTTAAATCATTTTTTATGTTATTCTAAATTAAAAATATAATTGAATAGAGAAAGATCTGTTTTATTTCATAAATATATGCACCATTAATTGTCTTATTGTTTAAAAAACAGATAGGGCCTTTACTCTTTTACCTCATAACTTTTTTAAAAACAGGAAAGTGAGCGCATTTTCTTACTCTCATATTCAAAAATGAATACAGGATGCTTTTTTCTGGTTCAAATCGCAATACCAAATATATATATATATATATATATATATAATATATATATATATTTATTTTAATTTTTAAAAAATGACAGAAAAATAAATTTTCTTTGAAGAAAATATATTTTTCAACTTCTAACATACTATTTATTTCATTTTTTCCTCTTTTTTTTTACCTTTCATTTCGCTTTTAATTTTACTGTGACTGAACATATAGGAGAAAGAAACACCGTATCTTTTTCAAAGAGGATTGATCAAGAGAGGATATCTACGCTTTCAAAGAAGATTGCCCAAGGCAACTTAACAGCTAGCTGTAAACGATTAATCTCTTGGTTCTTACTTTTCAAAGCGACCGAACTGGGTCGTAAAATTTTCCCCGTTGGACCTCCCAAGTTCTTAAAGGGGAAAGGAAAAAAGTCTGTTGCATTTTTGAAGGGAATCGCAAAATAAGAGTTAAACGCTTTCGGAATAACTTTTCAGGAGGAAGGTGTCCAGTTAGAGGGTTAATAAAAACGTATCGATTTTGACTCAGATAAAAAAAATCGTTAAAAATACAAAATATAAATTTTTTGTAAAATAAATTCTACCGTATCGTGGTGAAGTAAATGATCTTTCCGATTCTGTAGATATTTTTTGTCTGAGTCTCATGAAAAAAAATAAAATCGCGTTTTAAAAACGTCTGAAAAAAAAAGAAAATTCCCGAACTTTTGGTACCTTCGGCGAATTTCTGCGTTATGCGGTTCGTGACCCATAGACGCATAGATAGATACGTTTGTTTAACTTCGAATTTTAATAGTGTAGATCAGTGCTTTTCAAACTTTCAGTACTGGCGCTATTCTTTTCAATCACAAATTTTATCACCCACCCCTTATACATTAATAATGTACTGAATGCAATAGTAATGCACTTTGATGCTAAAGCAACAATCTTTATTATAAACCGTACAAATTCATGACATCTAGATATATATTGTAAATGCGAAAGTTTGTGAGGATGTTTGTGAGTCTTTCACGCAGAAACAACTGAGTGGATTTTAATGAAACTTTACAGTAATAGAGCTTATACATCAGAATGACACATAGGCTATAATTTATAGCATATGCTATAATTTATAAAGATATTGTGAGAAGTGTCCAAAATTTAACGATATTTGTCAAGTAGGAAGAAATTCTTCCCTCTTGAAGCAATTCTGGCGTGCGCTGCAAAAAAGCTCACGTTAGCATATATCTATCTTTTGTTTGTGTGAAAGAACACTTTTTGTTTTGGCTACGGAAGGCACTCGCTTCTAATTAATTTCTGTAAACAACATAATCCCTAATTTTTTTTTTATTTCAGAATAAAACTAAGTTTTGAAGGGAGAGGTTGTTATAAATCTCTCTTTATTTGAATTTTTTTTTATGATTTTATTATGCACATTTGGTAGTAAGAAATTGATCTGTTTTCAAAAAAGATAATTTATTGCTACTGGTAATTACAGTACATAAACTTTGTCTTTCACACTACATCATTTGGACATATTTCCATTGTTTGTTTGTAGCTAGTAGTTAATTATAACGCTATAATTTTAATTGAATAGGCGGATATTGCATTTTAAGTATAAAAATAATTATAACTACTGTACTGTATTTTTTGGACTGAGTGAATATTAACGTCGCACTGTTCAGTTACACGAGGGCTTTTGGCAACGAACCACGTAATTTTGAACCATGGTCAAGTGACCTGGATCACACCTGAGCTGGCAACACTTTCTCCTAACTACCACTCCACGCACACTTAGAAGGAATATTCTACCAATACTTAGCAGGAATATTCTTTGAAATCCACTCTTCCAAGATATATGGCAGCACGGGTTTTATGATGAGCATTTTAGCGGGGAAGGCGAACAGTTTTGCAGCAGATATGCGTTTTCAGCGGATTGCAAAGATTATTCTTTTTGTCTCGAAAAAATAATTTATGTCAAAATTTAAGTGTCTTATGTTTTTGTATGTTAATGAAGACTTTAGAAAACAATTAGACTATTTATTTTAAGTGAACGGTGTATATAATTAATTTTACAGGGGAATATCTTTAATTAATTTATTATCTCTAACGGATTAAATTTCCCAAAGTGGAGTATTTTGTTTATGTATATCCCTTAATTTTCAATGTAGTGATCCAAAAAAAATATTACATGCAAAAAACTGCAGTAAATCATAATACAGTAGTTAAAGCATTAACGTGCATCGCTCCCCCTACACGGCGGGTCTTACAAAGCTCTAATAAAGCTCGAGCTATGAAAGTAGCTAGACATTTGCCAATTTGATAATCGTTATCATTTCGCTGTGTTGTTTAATTTTTCAGTTCACCCGTACAAAGAACGGGTATACCAGCTAGTAAGTATTAAATTTTGCATGTATTACTTTTAAGCAAAAAAAAAAAAAAAAAAAAAAAAAAATTAAGTAATAGGATAATTATTATGTTATTTTTCCTTTCTCTAATTTTTAAATTGGAACACATTGCAAAATGCGGTTGCTGCTTAGAAGACAAAATATAGATATTAGCTAAATATAGAAAAATAACTCAGAGGGTGAATTTTTATTCATAAGCAATTCTTTGAAAAACTTAGCTCTGTAAGACAAGCCCATGGAAGTCGCTAATACTTATTAAACTTGTTCTTAATTTAGTATTAATTAATTAGTTATAAAATACCCTGTACAGCACTGATACATTAAAAGTACACCGGCTGAAGTGCCCGCTCTTTGCACTAGTTCATTTATAAGAAAATAAAACATTGATATAATCGCTGAATTGTAAGGAGAGTAAGGCCAAGTGTTCGACAATGTTTACAAAAATGTAAAATGATTTCTTTAAATGATTGCTCAAATTATAATTAGTTTTAAGCGAACTGTAATTTTAAGCCTCACAGAATTAGCATTGGGAATTGATGTTGAATAATGAACAATAGTATAAAATTCCGATGAAGAATAATTGTATTATTTTTAATACCTAAAGCGAAAAGACTTGGACATGTTTTAACCCTGGAGCAGGCGCGCACTCGATACTAATGGTCGAGCGGGGTTATTGAGTCACCCCAATCCTTTTTTTATAATGATTTTTATGGTACGCTATAAAAATCGTAATTCCAGTGAATAATTTAATTAAGAGAAAATTTACTCACCTTCTTTCAAGGTCACAGAAAATATTTCGGAAAAAAAGTTATCACACCAGGAACTCAGTCAAAACAAGTACGTGATGATTGTAAAAAAATCATTTTAACTCCCAAAAAAGAGGGGGAGGTATGTGACAAATATATTTTAGTTCACATTAAGACTGTCAAAGAGGAGGATAATGTCAGGGCTATTGGTAACAATTAAACAGTTTTGCCAGAATTACCGATTTCGTACCCTCTGTGCTCGGCGTGACCGCCCCGGATTAAAAGTGTATTTATTACAATATGAATGTTCTAAAAAATTATGTAAAACGTTCTTCATTATGCTTTATATGTTGGGAATGCTCACAAAAGTAAACTTGGCATATAGGAATCCTTCAAAGTGTTCTTTGTACTTTTCCAAAAATCATAAAAATATTTAACAAGGAAGAAAGCGAAGCAGAAATAGTTTATTTACAACTTCCCTAAATGAAAAAACCAATACATAAGAGCAGGGACGTAACTAACCGTACAAGTAAGGTCGAAGGTCAAACCGTAGCAAATACATTCTGCTGCCTAGAGCTGATGGCAATAATATATAAAAGTCATCAAAAAATTTCTTACCTTCCTAAAATTTTTTTTTTTTTGATTATGGGTCTGGGTTTTTTTTTTTTTTTTTTTTATTTGAAAGACTAGCATTTTAGGAGGAAAAGAAAACGTAATAAAAAATCTCTCATCATGGGATTACAGCAAATAAAATAAAATGTTTTTTTATTTGGTTATAGGATCAAAGATAGCTAAAAAATGAGGTTTTGTAGTAGAAGCTCTCTTTTACTTTTGATCACTTAATATGGCAGATGATATATAAAAATTATACCAGTGTCAATGCGTATTTTTTTATTATGTCAGAAAGTTCCTTCCAGTTAATAATTTTTGTTATCTTTTATTTTCGATATGCTGGCGCCCCTCTTGATCGCACCCCACAGTTCGAGAGACCCTGGTGCAGTGTCCATTACTAAGAGGATTCCAGAAATGACGCATAGAATATCACTTCATTAAGAGTTTGCTTTTAATGGCATGTCAAACTGTGGGGCGCGCCCCTTGAATCTACGAGGGGGGTATTAAAAAGTGAAAAAAAATTGATTATTTCAAAAAATTATTAATTTACCGAAATTTTTTAAATAACCAAAATACTTTTGTGACATAATGGAAAATAAATTACACATTTACACTGATACAATACACTTATAAATGTATCAGTCTCTATACAATGTATTTTATAATTAATTGAACAATACCAAGTTAAGAACCAGTTGAATAAACCATTGTCACCTATAAAATTAACATTTAACTTTATAATTAGTACGGTTCGTAATTAATCCGATTAAAAGTTACGCGATTCGCTTACCAATACTAAGATGCGCGTTGGGGATAAGGAAGCAAAAATCTTCTAAAAGAAGTCATTGTCAATGACCTTTTATTGCATTCCAAAGCCTTCGGAAGAATTTTATGAATAGAAGTGCAGAGAAAAGATCGTACTTTGGAAACACGTATATATACGTCCAGGGAAATTAATGCTTTGACTGAGCGAGACGTTTATATACGCCGGTGGCACTTAAGAAGTTAAGGTCTTATCGTAGGTTTAGCGTATTATTCAATTCACAATACATTGTTATTGTTTGAGAAGGTGCGATGAAAATCCTGATTGAATATTGGTTCGCGGATATTGATACTTTGAGAAGCACTGTGTTATGCACTGTGATAAAAAAAAAAATCGCAGTTTATGTTACAGAAAAATAATAAAGAATTTTTTGTGTGCCCAATTTTGATACGAATTTTAAAAGAATTTCTAGAAATAAAAGAGCTAAGCAGAAAAATAAAGATAAACTATCTTTAATCCATAATAAGGTATTGGTGTCGATTTTGAAATAGACTTTAATAAAAAGAATATCAAATATTCCACATTTGGTCTTAATAAAAAAGAAATCGTATTGTTAAATGAAATTTTAAATAATGATTGCGTAAACGCGTGCCAAGCATGAAACATCATTAAAGATGTTGATAATTTTTACTTAATAAATTCAATATAAATATTGATAAAATTGATAAATCTAATACATATTATATACTGCACTTTCTTATTCATGAATAAAACTTTCGATAAATTTAATTTTTCTAATATAATTAATAGACATTTGTCACTTTTTCCTGTTAGGAATGTAATAGTTTTTTAAAGTAATCAAACCATTTTGCGGACCTAGTACATTCCCCACGAGCTGATATCACTTTTTAGTGTGGCTCCACACACACAAATAGGCGATACCGATTACCGCAAGAAATTTTGATGCCTAGTTTCCTCCCCAGAAGGAGGTATCTAAGCTCTGATGATGTAAACCTGCACTAGGATTTAATTTTCAGAGAGCACTAAAGCCAAACAGACGCTCTAGGAATCTTTTAAATGCTGTAAAATCATACGACATGGCCGCTGATGATTTTTTGCATTATGAAAATCCATCTACAGGCCCACTGGTCAAACCCGCAACCTTGAGTGCAGAAAGCCAGTGACAAACCAACCCTGCCACCCAGCCAGCGGAATGGAACTTTTGAAAAAGCATTTAAATATAATAAAATGATGGGCAGGTTTATCTTTAATTACAATAATAGTTCACATTATGGCAGTGTATAACAAAAACCAAATGATTTAGTGATTTTAGCACATCGAAAGAGATGTAGTAGTGAAAGAAATTACAGAAACAAAAACAAAATTATAAATATAGTATAATAAAATAAAATAAGAAATCAAGTGAGAAAGTTGTAAAACATACAAAGCCTAAGAAGAAAGAAATTGGTGTTCAAGAGACACAACAAATGTAGATACAAAAATAGCCTTCAGAGGGACCTATTATGATATCTAGAGTTGTCGCTGAATTGAACATAACAATAATATATATAACAAAAAAATAACAATATATATATATATATATATATATATATATATATATATATATATATATATACTGCTGGCCTCCGTAAATGCAATACCCTGAAGGAAGCATGCAATCAACATGAAATTTACAACATGCATTAGGTGAGATATGCAATTGATTAGAATTTCAGCGCAGACACAAATCACACGCGCCTATGGCGCCATCTCAAAGTGCTATTTAAGGCTTCGAGATTTTGACGATTTCAAGTTCGGCAATTGTGTTTTTCTTGTGGATTTTTCAAAAAACGATCAGTTATGTCTCGTGGAAAACAGCAATCAGCTTTTTATCAAGTATCCGAGTTCAACAGAGGAAGGATACTGGCCTACCAAGATTGTGGATTATCTTTCAGCGAAATCAGTAGTCGTGTTGGACGAAACCAAAAAACTGTAATGCGGATATGTAACCGATGGATGCAGGAGGGTACGACGGACCGACGTGGTCAATCGCATCCACCTCAGTGCACCACTTCACGTGAGGACAGGAAAATTGTGCGCATGGCAGTAATGGATCACTCAGTCACATCACGAACCGTAGTACATCACATTGAGTCTGTTACGCATCATTCAGTGTCTGCGCGTACCATTCGACGCCGTTTACAGCAGAGTGGTCTGCCCACAAGGCGTCCATTGCTTGTTCTACCCTTGACGCAGAACCACAGACGCCTCCGCCGTCAATGGTGCGATGAAAGAAAGATGTGGGTGGCAGATGGGAATGAACTTGCATATACTGTCGAGTCACGCATCTGTCTGCAACACCACGATGGTCTGATTCAAGTCTGTAGACATCGTGGAGAGAGGATGCTGAACAGCTGCGTTATGCACCGCCACGCTGGTCATGCACCGGGTATTTTGGTATTTGGCTGTATTGGATATCACTCTCGCACTCCTTTAGTACGCATTGCCAGTACTTTGAGCACCCAGCGCTACATCGCCGAGCTGTTGGAGCCAGTTGTCCTTCCTTTTATTCAGGACTTGTCCACAGCCATATTTCAACAGGATAATGCGTGACCACACGTGGGATGCATTATTCAAAGGTTCTCCGGATCTTTCGCCGATGGAAAACATGTGGTTCATGGTTGCTCAACGATTAACCCAGATTACACCCCCAGCTGCCACACCAGATCAACTTTGGCAACGTGTGGACGCTGCATGGTCTGCTGTACCCCAAGAGCACATCCAAAGTCTCTTTGAATCAATGCCGAGGCGTGTGGCAGCGGTGATCTCCAACAATGGTGGCTACTCTGGCTACTGATTCTGGTAGGAACCACACTTCACAGAAGTCTATATATTTAATCATTTGATACTTCATCAACATGCTGTCTACAAAATAAATTTTGTTGTGCTATCTCTTGCATTTACGGTGGACAGTAGTGTATATTATTGTTATTAGGAATTAAGGAAACAAAAATACATAAATGATTGATTGATTCTTAGCACTATGAATCTAAACGAGGGCTGCTGGTGACTGGCCTCGTAATTTTGATCCTCGGTCAAGTGACAGGAATAACACCTGTGCTGAAACCCTTCTCTCCATTCCTCTTCATCCCTGCAATACGACCGCTTTGACAGATTTAGCAAACATCTACATGTGGATCTTAGTGATACTAGGGTTCGAACCTTAGCAAGAAGGGCAACGAATTTGTTGGCGATACCCCTCGACTATCGCAGCTATAAAGTATGTATAAAATATTTCACATTAGCTCAAGTACCCGCTCTTCGCATGGGTTAGTTCAGTGTTTCTCAAAGTGTGTGGCGCACCCCCTGGGGGGCGCGAGCATATAGAAAATTTAAAGATGACGCATGTAATGAAGAAATAAATTTCAATTTTAACTTTGGGAAATCTTATATATCAGTGTTTATCAAAGTGTGGGGCGCGCCCCCTGGGGGGCGTGACTACCCTACAAGGGGCGCGCGAGCATATCGAAAATTTAAAGGTTTTTTAAAAAGAAAACCGGAAAGAGAATTTAAACAAAATACTTTCTTCCATAATAAAAAAAATACACAACAACGCTGATATAATTTATGTTTATCATCTGGCGTTTTTCCGTCTGCAGAAAGCTATCTTTGATCCCAAAATCAAATTAAAGAAAAAAAAAACATTTTGTTTAATTTGCTGTATTTCCGCAATGAGAGATTTTTTTTATTACGTTTTAACATAAATATTATTCGTTAAAAGAAAAAACGAAACACAGACCCTGAGAAAAATTCTAAGACAAAAAATTCATCACTGTAATTATTATTGAAATACTGTACATAAGTTGTAGAAAAAGAAAAGGAAGACACGATTCACACTTTTCAGCAAGGCTGCATAATACATTTGCTAATCATTTGATTGAACTTCAAACTTACTGGTATGGTTAGTTCTACATTAGTTCCGTCCCAACTATTATGTGTTTGTTTTTCGCTTAGGGAAATTGTAAATAATAAAGAATTTTACGATATTTGGAAAATAATTGATTGATTTAAAGGGTTATTAGATCTTTCGTATTTTTTTCCGAATACACTTTTAATCCGGGAGCGGTGCCGCGGGGCATCTGTGATCTCTATTGAAGCAAGTTGAAACTTATTAAGCAAAAAAAGAACCTGCTGAAAGAATGCATATTATTCATGATTGAGAAACGCCATGAACATAAAACGAAAGGAAAATTTTCAAATGCTTCCTAAAGGACTACATCAACTTAAAATATGAAGCCATAAGTGTACCACAAGGTTCAGTTCACCTTGTCAAAAAGGCACAAGAAAGAAAAGTTCAACTTGCTATTTGTGGATCAACAAAGGTGTCACGAGTTCGAGCTCAGTACCACTAAAGACCCGCCGTGTAGAGGAGAGATACACGTTAAATCTGTCGAGAGCTCAAACGTCCTCTTGTTTGAGTGGTATGGTAGTTAAAAGAGGCCAGCTCAAGTATCGTCCTTGTCACTTGACCATAGTTCAAAATTACGAGGTGTAGCTGAACAGTGCGACGTTAATATTCACTCACTCGATCATGAAAGCTCATTAAAACTACAATAACTTGAACAAAATATGACAGCTTTGCCAGCAAATAACATTTCTGTAATATTAGTGAAAAGTATCTCTGATTTGCGTCCTTTATTAGGGTCTTGCACTTTTGAATCATTTTAGTTGTGTTTTATTGGATTTTTTCTCAAATCATCAAAGAAAGATTGAATAGTCCTTGAAGGCCGGTAAGTATACTTTCTCGTAATTAAACTATTCACTGGAATTCCGATTTGTATCGTGCACAGTAAAAATAATTATTAACAAATGATTGGGGTGATTGTGAGTCCCCCCCCCCGCACTACCATTAGCGTTAGTATCAAGTGCGCGCCTGCTCCCGGGTTAAAACATTTTGAAGTCTTCTCGCTTTGAATGTTAAAAAGTAACGCAAATATTCTTCATTGGAATTTTATATTCTTTTTCATAGTTTAACATTAAGTCTAAATGCTAATTCTGTGAGGTTTAAGATGACTCGGTACCCTAAAAATCACAAACCTATCGGGTTTTTTTTTATTTTCATTTAATCTTATTCTTTGCATTATTATCTTTCCATTGATATATCACTTGTGCATGTCGGAAAGTTAGAAGTTGACTAAAACTTCATTTGAAAACAAATTAGGCAATTCAGCCACACCCCTTTTAGAAAAAAAAAAGCTAAAAAATGCGTTATGAAAAAAAAAAAATCTATTTTATAAGTAGAAATAATAACTATAAAAAAGAATGTGTTGTATTAAAAGCAGAATATTTCCGAGGCAATACAATAATGTAATTCTTCTTCCTTGTGAAATGAGTGCATGTAAAATTTTTAAATTAAGGCATTTTATATTAATAATTTTATAATTTCAGTTTTTATTCCTGATATATTTTTCATATAAATGTAATACTTTAATATTATAAGAAGAAAAACAGCTAAAATTTCTGTCGTGACAGAAAAAAATTATTTTTTTAAGTTTTTCTTGAGTTTTCTTGTGCAATTAGTACGCTCTAAAAGTTGATCATTTATAAAAATGTGTGGGTTGAAAACATATGAAAATGCAATTATTTTAAAGAAAAACGTATAAGTAATATCTTAAAGTAGTATTTTAAGTTTAATTAAGCTTATAATAATTATTTTTTAGAATTATAAACTTTAAAGTGGTTTTTCTCAGTTTGTGTTTTTCGAAACCTTAGTGCATTCAAAATGCTACTCATTCGACAATTATTTACCAATCACTTCAATTTTTTTCCTGCGTGTTAAAAATAAAGCATGTAATAAAATTAGGGATCCGTTTTGCTATAAACTGAATATTTTTTTTAAAAAAAAATAAAATGTAAGACATGTTGGCTTTTTCGTTGATTTTTAGCCTGTATATCAACATTTTATTTTCTTTCTCAAAAACGAATGAAGTTATTCTAAAATCGATCCCTAAAGTTGTTAAGAACATCCATAACAATATTATAAAAAAATTTCAGGTCAAAAAATTAATTTTTACAAAAGGAGTAGGATTTTAAAATTTTCCCAATTTTCTTCAAAAAATTTTAATTTTTAAAATTGTGTGAATAATATATGAAAATTTTCATCTGGTAACATTTTCTTGAATGGAAAAATTGTATAAAATGTTAAAATATAATTTTTAAATACGTAAATAAAGAAGTTTGCTCAAAGGGTGACAAGTCCCCTTAAAATTACAGTTCTTTTAAGCAGTTATTTACATTTACAGCATATAACTAAAAAAATCATTTTACATTTTTGTATACAATGTCGTGCACGCAGTTTTACTCTCCTTACAGTTCAGCTATTATATCAAGAATAATGTTTTAATTTTTAAAAAATGAACTCGTGCGAAGAGCCGGTGTTTCAGCCAGTATACGTTTAATGTATCAGTACGGAAGAAGGTATTTTATAAATAATTTCTAATACTAAATTAAGAAACAAGTTTAATAATTATTAGGGACTTCGATGGGAGCAAAGTTGTAGAGCAAAGTTTTTCAAAGGAATGTTTATAATATCAGAAATTGACACTCTGAGTTATTTTTCTATATTTAGCTGAGATCTATATTTTGTCTTTAAAGCAGCCACCGCAGAAAATCCGGTTTAACAAAGGTAGGATGTTGAAAATGGTAATAGTATACGAAGTGCTTTTGTTTTCAGTACAGATAATTCCTCATCCACCTCTACCCAAAATTCAAAGAGCGATTTATTACAAATTTACCTTTTAATTTTTCACTGGATGTGAAGATTTCTTCTTCGGAAGTTGAGAGCCCTTCTGGAGTATCTTGAAATAGATCCCTAATCCACTCGTAACTTGCTACCAAGCTGTGCTCATTTTTTAAATTCTTTGCCAACATAGCTAAATGATTTTACATGTTTTAAAAACAACTTTCACGTGTTGTTCTACAGATTTGTAAGTTTTAACACATATCGAGCTGGGGCTGTTTTTTCCCATCATTTACGTACTTCAGTAGTTGTAAATCCAAAATTCAAGTATTTTTGAGAATATCGCCTTGATTTAATTTTCGGAACTATTGTCGTTCTTCTGTGTACTTGTTGATTCTTTATTATCATCGAATGTTTGCTTACGACTTAAAAATGTATGTTTGATATTGTTTTAATCTACTGCCGTAAATACTTAATTACCGTGAATTACAATTAACGTGTAAATTTAAAAAAAAATGTACATTCAAGCTAGATTCGGTAGCTATAGAAGCATCGAGTCAACCAAAACTGACTGGAATTGTACGAGGTTTTGTCTCATTTTTACATGTTTTGCGCAGACGTCCGATACGTTGCCCAGACTCAAGCAAATGTACCCCATAATGCCAGATATGATGGATATGATAGAGAGCAACATAGACTAGACTATTTTTCGGATGACATTTGTACTTTGAGAAATGAATGCTGAAGTAATAATCTTTAATTAAATATATCATTAATTAATCTTTAAATGAATTTAAATTAAATATATCATTTTGCAATCAGTTCCAATTTAAAAATTAGAGAATGAAAAATAACATAATAATAAGTGAGTAATACATATTTTAAGTAATATTTTAAAAATAAATATTACTTAAAAGTTACATTTACAAAATTTAATATACTTATCGTATTAATTTGTACGGTTTATAATTAAGATCGTTTTGTAGCTTTAGCGTCTCTCTCTCAAAGTGCATTTTTATTGAAGTAAATACATTATTGTTGTACAGGGGGGGCGACAAAAATTATGATTGGAAATTGGGTCGCCAGTATTGAAAGTTTGAGAAACACTGGGTGAGTTTTTTTTAAAACAAAAAATTTTTTATTCTAGTTTTAATAGCTGAATTGTAAAGACAGTAAAACCCGGTGCAAAATTATGTATAGAAAAATGTAAATAATTTTTAATGAGTACAATTATTATTTATCCATAAAGTCCTTAGCACTTCCCTTGGGGATCAATTTCTTCAAACCCTCTTTTGTAGCGGATCCATAAAAGGAACATGCCTGCAAAATTTCAAAAGTCTGCATATCTAATAGTTGAAAAAGGGTTTATAACGCCCCTTAAGTTTTCGCAACGCCCTTAAGGGGCCAATTCATGTATAACCTACTACACGGTACAAATTAAAACGATAAGAAAACAATTTTCTCTAAAACCTTAGCTTTTAATCATTACATACCTAAAGTAGACAGTAAAACCTCTACATTTGAACGAAATGTAGCAGAAATGATGCCTTCAACTTGTTTGGGTATTGACTTCACTAATGCAGCGCACATGGTTTTAACTTCATCATCGGGGAACCTCACTTGTACAGTACTTTTTATCATTTCTCTCTCTCTCTCTCTCTCTCTCTCTTCTGTTGTGCAATTTATCTTAGCTAAACGATTATTGAGAATATGCTAGAAATTCTCAACAGTATTTAGGTCTGGTGAATTACCAGGTCAATTAAGCATTTTTGTTTTATTTTCCTGCATAAAAATCTGAATCAATTTCGAATTGTGACAAGAAGCCTAGTGTGGTGAAATAATCCGTCAAATGTTTTCACGAATGTAATAATTCTACTGTGTTACATTTATATGTATTTGACAGAATTCATCCTGACTTTAAGAAGAACTAAGCTTTTAATGCCGTTTGTTCTGAAAAAACCTCAAAACATTTGTTTAGGTGGGTGTTTTACTGTCTGTTGGGTATGATCTGGTCGCAGAGTTTCATCTTCACCCTACACAAATAAATGTCATCATTGAAAATAACCTTTGTCTAGTCGTTAATATTCCAGGACAGGTGTTTTTTGGCCCATGTTAAATGTTTTTTCACCTTTTTCTGAACTGGGAATCGAATTTTCTTCAATCTCGTTGCCTTACGACTAACTTCCAGAAGTCTTTTCCGTATAGTTGAGGGATTCATTTAAACACCATAATCCAAAAAAATCCTTCGAATGTCTTTGCATATCTTCTTGGACTTTTTTTGCTATTTCTCATTAGAATTTTATTAGTTCTAGGAGTAGTTTTCCGTTTCAGCCCACATTTTTCTTTTCTCTTTGGAGACGATGTTCCAGAATCTTGGAATGTTCTTATAATTCTTGAAACACTTGCGTTACCCACCCCAACTACCGTTTCTATATCTAGCATAGCCATAGAAGTGTGTTCATTAAGAGTGATTGTTTTAGAACATACCCTTAGAGTAATATCTATCTCAGAACAAGTAAAAGTAATACGTGTTACAAGGGACGCAAAATTATAACCACCAGCTGTCACACTGAAAGGCTTACACCTGGACAATTATTCACCAAAATCAACCAAACGGGTAAATTATAGTCAAGGATGATCAATCTTATTACCTCTAGGCAGATATAACTAATTTGAGGGGATTCGGGACATCACTGATAATCACATACCAACTGAGACAAGAAAACAATGCTTGTCTCAATTAATTCGAACAGTTTCGTACTTCATGGGTTGAGGGCTACCACACCAACAAACTCCTTTTGTTTGTATTAAAAATTCTAGCTATCGTAATTTATTCAAACACTGTTTATCTTCAAAAAATCAGGCTGGGAAAATATTAAAAATAAATGGTTTTTGATTAGATTTTAATGAATAGCCCGCATTGTTCAAAAGAAACCAAAATTAGCATTAGGTTGTTTCTTCCTTTACATGTATTAGAAAACAATGCTTACCCATGAATATCATCCATAAGAAAAAATTGCTCCTTAAACACGAATTATTTACACATATCGCATTGTTTGCACAAGCAAAGGCATAAAATGTTTGAGCCGATTGGATCCTCCGTCAGCGATGACAGATGAATATCATTTTATGACTGTTGCTCGCACAGATCCATTGCCTGACAGAGATCAAATATTGACTCTATGGAGTGCCATTGCTCCTGCCCATTGGCATTCCTAGATAGAGAGAAATTGTTCCATGCAAGGATTTAACTCCAGCGGTTTGTACGATAACGCCAGTGATCCCCGATGTTGATGGGATCATACGGGCAATAGACGGACTATCATTTATCTGTTTAAGCAATATTACATTCTGGTTCCTTTTACTTTACATACTTTATGTATGTTTAGCTTTAATATTTAATTTTAAATAATATTTTGATATGAGATAATTTGTATTCTCTTGTTAAATCTAATTCCGTCTATAGCTGTTAATGTTATGTTATGTAAAACAAAAGAATCTGAAATGAACTGCATTTTTCAATCTTAATATGCGAATATAATGACTTTCTTGAAGGCAGATAGATACTGTTTTACATAGCACTATTTCTCCTAAGAAGGAATATCGACAACCACAACTTTAGTTACACTCATGTCCATAAATTAAGGATAATTCTGAATCACACAGAATATGCAAATTACAGGAAACCACCAGATGGCGCGGATAGTACGTCACAATGACGAGAGTGCAAGAGAGGGGTATATAAGGAATGGTGGCAAAAAAGTAAAATTGTTCACAAGTGCTTTAAAAGCCTTTCAATGTAATAACTGCATAGTTATGGCACAGAGGAAGCATTTGGATAATTTTTTACGTAGTAGAATTATTGGACGACTGGAATGTGGACGTAACCAGCTGGAAGTATCCGAGGAACTTGAAATCGCCCAGAGTGTCATCCCCAGGCTTTGACAACGATTCCAAGATGATGGTAATGTGAGTAGATGTTACAGCACAAGTCGCCCCCGAGTTACAACGCCGAATGAGGACCGGTATTTGGCAGATACTGCCAAAAGAAACAGATGGAGCACATCATCAGACCTGTCTCGTCAGCTTTCTTCAGCTACCGGTACGACAGATTCAAGGCAGACCGTGTACAGACAATAAGGGCACATTGGTCTATATGCTCGTATAGGCCTGTCAGATGTGTTCCACTTACCGCAACTCACTGTCACCTGCGATTAACCTGGAGTAGAGAGCATGCATTGCGGACACCACAACAGTGGTCTTGCGTGATGCTTTCCGACGAGTCCAGGTTTAGTTTGCAGTCTGATTCTCGCCGGACTTTAATATGGAGTGCGCCAGGAACCCGTTACCACCAAGAGAACACCATTGAACGACACCGTTACGGTGGTGCAGGATGGCTCGTTTGGGGTGAAATTATTCTTGGTTCCAGAACTGACCTGCATGTTCAGAGTGTAAAGATGACAGGCCACATCTATCGGGATGTCATTCTGGAACAACATGTACGTATGTTTCTGGGCACCATGGGGGTTGAATTTATGGATGACAACGCCCGTCCTCACCGTGAAAACATTGTAGACGAATACCTTCAATCGGAGGATATCACCCGTATGGATTGACCAGCATACTCGCCGGACTTGAATCTAATAGAGAAAGTGTGGGATATGCTTGACGGATGAATTGCAGCCCATCAACCCCCTCCCACCTGCCTAAGGAAACTTCGGAGGGCATTGCTTGATGAGTGGTGTAATATTCCCCGAGATCACAGATTGATAATTTGATACTCAGCATGCCTAAGCGTTGTAAGGCCTATATTGCATCGTCCGGGAGTCATACTCCGTATTAACCATCATACTGACCATGCCATACTGTTTTTTGTAAATAGGTTCTTTTTTGAAATTTGCTCCAGGGAGTAAAAATCGCAATTTTTATTAATTATGTCAAACATATAGCATCTTTTTTGCTCTTTACCTTTTGTTTAATAAATAGACTTTGCAAATAAGTCAAATTTGTTTTGTTTCTGTCTCTTTCTTTGTCTGAACTTCATTATTTTTAATTTATGGACATGAGTGTATAATGAAGATCTAATTGAAGTACAAATTGCTTGATTACAATACCATATATTTATGTTATTTTATGTGCTACGGTTTTATGCTGTATAATTATTCCATTTTGCTTTCCTATGGGGACTGATAACGTTTCGAACCGTGATTTTGAAAAAGTGCCTAAATGAATAATTTTTTTATTACTTAGTGTCAGTAGAATTAAAGTGAAGTTGTTTTAAGAATATTATTAATGAAAAATAATATTTTGAGATAAAAAATGAATTATATAAGAATGATATGTTATCAAAACGTTCTTCTTTTATAAAAAACTTGTATAATAATAATTATTTGCCTCTACATAGAAAGACTTCATAGATACAGATTTTCAAAGCTTTAAAATAATTGCAAATTTTTGCATACTTGTTAGGGATTGCACCAATGCAAACAATAATGAAAATAAATTTTTTATCAGTTGTTTATTATTCTTATAAGAGGTATGTAATTCGTTTTAAACATTCAATTCCACTAGCCCATTTAATAAAATGTATTTAAATTCCACAAATGCCTCCAACACCATATTTAACTGTATATATATAAAGGATGTTTTTTTAGAGGAATAGAACTTTAAATTGCAATAAAACAACGATGTATTATTCGATTGACATGAATTTTTTTTCATTCGAAAGATAATCTTGTGAAATTAAATTTGAAATATGATTTCTGGCATACGACTGCCACGTCTGGCTCGGATGTAGTCCAATCTGAACGTCCAATTTTCGATGACTTTTTCCAACATTTGTGGCCGTATATCGGCAATAACACGGCGAACGTTGTCTTCCAAATGGTCAAGCGTTTGTGGCTTATCCGCATAGACCAATGACTTTACATAGCCCCACAGAAAATAGTCTAGCGGTGTTAGATCACAAGATCTTGGAGGCCAATTCACAGGTCCAAAACGTGAAATTAGGCGGTCACCAAACGTTTCCTTCATTAAATCGATTGTGGCACGAGCTGTGTGACATGTTGCGCCGTCTTGTTGGAACCCCAGCTCCTGGACATCATGATTGTTCAATTCAGGAATGAAAAAGTTAGTAATCATGGCTCTATACCGATCACCATTGACTGTAACGTTGTGGCCTTCATCGTTTTTGAAGAAGTACGGACCAATGATTCCACCAGCCCATAAAGCGCATCAGTTTTTCTGGATGTAATGGTGTTTCGACATACATTTGTGGATTAGCTTCACTCCAAATGAGGCAGTTTTGTTTGTTGACGTAGCCATTCAACCAGAAGTGCGCTTCATCGCTAAACAAAATTCGCTTATGAAAATCGGGAACAACGGCAATCTCGTTTTGGGCCCATTCGACGACAATTTGAAAGCGTTGTTCAGGCGTGAGTCTATTCATGATGAATTGCCAAACTAAACTGAGAATAAATCACTTGACAGCTGTTAAATCGTTCGCCATCTTGGAAATTAATGTCAACTTAAACTTCTATACCTGAAAAAAACACTCTTTATATATATATATATATATATATATATATATATATATATATATATATATATATATTGTTGTCGCCAGTTGGCGAGAATTCTTTGTATTGATTGCTCCGAGCCAACTGTTGTAACCTTTTTGTAAACAGTTCAAAAATTGCAGCGATCCCATATTGTTGGGATCCGTTTCACTTATTAAAAATTGTCAAATATACAGTCCATTTAGTTATTTTAGTCAACATTTGGTCCGCTCGCGGATTTGTAGAACCTTTGTAGTATCGTTAGAATTTATAGTAGTATGTCTAAAAAAGCAATAAAAGCGCTAAATAGAAAGCGTAGAGCAGTAAAAGCTCAGTTAACAAGAATTAATGACTTCATGAACAATCCGGATGAAAAGGACAAAACACATTAAGAATCCAAACTGGATACCTTGAAAAGCTTACGAATTAAGCTGAGTGATATTCGGCATGAATATTATGAAGTAGTAGCAAATGATAGTGATTTGGAACCCCTTGAATCAGAAATCCTGGATTTAGAAGATGATTACGAAGATATCCAGGAGAGAATTAAAAATATTCTTTCAAATATTTTTCTGAAGAATAATGCTGTTACATCTTGTGAAAATAGTTTTAAGAACATTAAATTACCAGATATTTAATTGCCACGATTTAATGGTTTTTACCATGAGTGGTTTAATTTTAAAGAATAATTTGTTTCTTTAATTGATTCTAACAATAGTTTAAATGATTCTCAAAAACTGTATTATTTAAAATCTACACTCACTGGAATTGCTAAAGATGTTATAACGATTGATGATTCATATACTTCATTATTTGAATGCTTGAAAAAGAGATTTGAAAGTAAAAAATTGATAGTAAATAGTCATTTCAGTGAAATATTGTCATTGGAAAAATTTACTCACGAATCAGCTAAAAATTTAAGAGCTTTACTAGATTGTTATCAAAAACATTTAAGAGGATTAAAAATGGTAGGATTAGAATTAAACGAATTTTCAGAAGTTCTATTGATAAATTTAATTTTAAGAATTTTTTTTTTTTAGATAAGGAAACGAGAAAGAATTATGAGCTCAACTTAGCCTCTACGGAACTGCCTAAGTGGGAGGATTTTATGAACTTTTTGTTAAAACGTTGTTCAATTCTAGAAAATATTCAAACAAATAATGCAACAGCTTTTCCATCGGAACGAATTTATAAAACAAAGTTTTTCATTGCTAAATTAGATCCGGCTAACTATGTAATTTGTAAACAACAATCTCATCCTGTATTTAGATGCAAAAAATTTAACGATTTGAGCGTTAATGAAAGATTTAATTCAGTGAAAAGGAACAATATTTGTATCAATTGTTTCAGCTCTTCTCATAAAGTGGCTCTATGCAAAAATTCGAGGAATTGTCCTAATTGTTCGAAGCGTCACAATTCACTTTTGTGTAGAAATTTCAAGAGAAATGTGGATAGCCAAGGGAGTCCAGGTAGCGAAACTCTGCCAAATATGGAACTTCTAATCCCCACCCCTACTTTAAATGTAAACAGTGAATGTTTCCAACCGAAGCAAACTGTCGAATCGTTTGAAAAATGAGGGGAATTTGTGGGATATTGTAAGGGTCATTCAACTATGCTCTTAAGCACAGCTGTAGTATATTGTCAAAACAGTCGCCTTTCCTCTGCGTGCCCTACTGGACTCGGGGAGTCAAAGTAACATGTTCACCCACGAGGCTGCCTTGGCTTTGGGGTTGAAGTGTGAAAGAGTAAACACCTCTATTTGCGGTGTTAACGGGACTCCTCAATTTATAAAAAACAAAGTGTCTACTGTTGTTTCAAGTAAAAACAGTTTCAGAAATTAATGGAATTTCTTGTTATACCGAAAATTACGGGTTTGACTCCAACAAATAAATTAGATATTAGTGGGATAAAAATTCCTGAGTATATTAAGTTATCGGATGAGAATTTCTATTCGCCTGGAAGAATCGATTTTCTCTTATCAAATCAGATTTTCTTTGAAATTCTAAATAGTGGGAAAATAAAACTAGCAGATGGGAAGTTGATATTGCAAGATACAGTATTCGGCTACGTAGCTAGCGGCGTCATGCCACATAATTACACTAAGAAGAGCTATTGTGGACTAGTTACTAATGCAAATGAGCTTAATAATAGTATCAAACGGTTTTGGGAAATTGAAAATTGTCCTGATTTTGAAATTCCTACAATGAGTAGAGAAGAAAAATTATGTGAGGAACACTTTACGAGTACTTATATTAGAGATGAAACTGGTCGTTTTATCATGAAAATGCCTCTGTCAAAGGATCCGAGTTGCTTGGGAGATTCAAAACAAATGGCATTGCGTAGGATTAATTCGTTGTGGAGAAGATTAGTTCAAGATCCAAAGATATTGGAGTTATATAGAAATTTTATACATGAATATTTAGAAATGGGACACATGGAAGAAGTAGTAGAAGATGAGGATTCTGCTATTATATATTATCTCCCTCATCATGGTGTGTACCGCCAAGAAATAAAAACAACTCCTTTACGTGTAGTTTTTAATGCATCCTCAATTACTACTTCAGGGGAATCGTTAAATTCTTTACAATTGAATGGTGGTGTTATACAAAGGGATCTCTTTTCAATGTTATTAAACTTTAGAGCTCGCAAATTTGCGGTAACAGCAGACATTAAAAAATGTTTAGGATGATTTTGAACGATGAATCCCAGCGTGATTTATTACGCATTGTTTGGAAGGATAAAATTGACAGTGCTGTGAAGATTTTTAGATTAACTACGGTTACTTACGGCACCAAGAGTGCACCATACCTTACGACAAGATCATTGAAACAGCTTGCCATAGATGACGGTGATAAATATCCATTAGCCGCCGCAGTTATAATGTCTGATGTCTATATGGATGATCTTCTTACTGGTGCAGACGATTTAGAATCTGGAAGAAAACTCCAAGTGCAACTAGTTTCAATACTAAAGGGTGCTGGAAAGAAACTCCACAAGTGGTCAGCTAGTAATCCATTACTATTACCAGACTCAGTGTGTCAAGTAAAGGACCTCTCTTATTCTTCTTCAACCGAGACCAAGACCCTTGGACTCTTGTGGAAGCCACATCCTGATTCCTTTACTTTCAAGATTTCTCCCATGACCTCAAACTGTGACAATCTCATAGTCACAAAGAAATCAGTAATTTCTACAATCGCCAGAATCTTTGATCCGCTTGGACTAATTGGACCTGTAATAACCAGGGCCAAAATCTTACTCCAGTCTTTGTGGCAGTTGAAACTTGATTGGAATGATCCGTTGCCTACGAACTTAGTTTCCTATTGGAAATCCTTCATAGATGCTTTGGAATCCTTAAACTGTCTCGACATCCCACGTTATTGTCTACAAGTCTATCAGAACAGAGTTGCATGGCTTCTCTGACTCGTCTGAAAAGGCGTACGGTGCTGCACTTTACCTACGATGCATTAATACAAGTGGAGAAATCTCTGTTAGGCTCCTGTGCTCCAATTCAAAGGTAGCCCCACCGAAAGGTATTACTATACCCCGATTGGAACTTTGTGGTGCAGTGCTTTTATCAAAGCTTCTTAAAAGAACCCTCGATGCCTTTAAAGTTAATATCAGTCAAAAATTTACCTTTGGACTGATTCCAGCATTGTACTGGCTTGGATCAAAAAGCCACTTGCTCAACTTAAAACATTTGTGAGAAATCGGGTCAGCATAATTGAGGAACTCACAGAAAGTGATTTTTGGAAACACGTGAATTCTGAAAACAACCCTGCTGACATCCTTTCAAGAGGTATTAGTCCAGATAAAATTCAACACTGTGAACTTTGTTGGTTTGGCCCACCTTTCTTACATCAGTATAAAGAACTGGAACCTTACTATATTACTGCCGTAGAAGGAGATGATCTTTTCCTACAAGAATTGAAAGAAACTTCGGACTTTATTCTATGTGCCTTATTAAAGAACTTTGAACCACTGGATATAATTAGTAATTGTTCATCATTTACTAAGTTGCAGAGAGTAATTGCCTGGTGTAAGCGATTTATTGAAAATGCAAGACATCCAATGAGCCGAACTATGGGACCTTTAAAGAGTAAAGAACTATCAGAATCTTTGAAGTGTATCATAAAAAATATTCAAAGAACTTCATTTTATAATGAAATTCAATATTTAGAAAAGGGAATTCCTCTTCCAAACTCATGTAAATTGTTAACCTTGCAACCCTTTTTAGATGATAGTGGATTACTTCGAGTTGGAGGACGGTTAAGAAACTCTCCTATTCCAAGAAATCAGAAACATCCCATGATAATTCCCACCAACCATAATTTTACTTATATTGTTATCAATCATTTTCATATTCTCCATTTTCATACAGGTGCTGAAGCTACCTTAGGAAATATCAGGAATAGAGTTTTTGGATGCCATCCGCAAGAAATGTAGTTAGAAAAATTCTTAGAACATGCATCACCTGTAGGAAGGTGAGTGCTAAAGGTTCGCAGCAATTAATGGCTGATTTGCCAGCTGCGAGAGTCACTGCTTGCAGAGTTTTCGGTCAGGTAGGTATTGATTATTGTGGACCCTTTTTTTCAGGAAAAGGCAGGCAGATTAGGAAAGTATATGTTTGCGTTTTTATTTGTTTTACAGTTAAGGCTCTCCATTTAGAAATAATTAGCGACTTAACAACAGAAACCTTTCTTGTAGCTTTAAAACGGTTTTGGGCTAGAAGAGGGCGACCCATTGAGATTCACAGTGATAATGGTCGGAACTTAGTTGGTGCAAATAATGAATTAAGAAAAATACTTAAAACATTATTTAAGGGTAAGATGGAAAAAATAATGAATTTTTTGTCTAAAGAACAAATAAAATGGAACTTCAACACACCTTCCGCACCACATTTTGGTGGTCTATGGGAGGCGGGGGTTAAATCTTTAAAATATCATTTAAAGAGAGTAATCGGCAATTCAATTTTAAGTCATGGAGAATTTCTAACTCTTGCAGTTCAAATTGAAGCGGTTCTTAATTCTCGACCAATATGTCCTCTTTCTAATGATCCGAATGATGTTGAAACTTTAACTCCTGCACATTTTCTAGTTGGATCATCATTGGTTGCAGTACCTGATCCTGATTACACTGAGATCCCCATGAACTGATTAAGCCGATGGCAGTTGGTACAAAGGATGAACCACCATTTTTGGGGCAAATGGTCTTCAGAATATTTAAATAGACTGTAACAGAGACCCAAATGGTGTAAGGGTAATGTAGGTTTCAAAGAAGGGGACTTGGTATTAGTCAAACCTTCAGAGAATTCAGATAGTTTAAAATGGCATTTGGCACGAATTTTAAAATTGCACCCTGGTAAAGATAATATAGTCAGAGTAGTAACTTTAAAGGATAAACAGGGAATTTATAAAAGACCCATTACTAAAATTGCCAATTTACCATATGTAAATTGAATTTGTCATCGTAATTGTATTTAAATATATTATTGTGTATTTATACATATATTATATTAAATTGTAATTTTTATTTCCATGTATTCTTATTGTATTATTGTAACTTTAGTAATATTTCTATAATGTAAACTTTTGTTGAATGCCTTCGTCATTGCAAGGCGGGGAACGATGTTGGCGCCAGCTGGCCATAATTCTTTATAGATTGCTCCGAGCCAACTGCTGTAACGTTTTTGTAAACAGTTCGAAAATTGTAGCGATCCCATATGGTTGGGATCCGTTTCGCTTATTAAAAATTGTCAAATTTACAGTCCATTTAGTTATTTTAGTGAACATAATATATATATATATATATATATATATATATATATATATATATATATATATATATGTGGGGCGCTGGTCAGGAATGGCACTTCGTTTATGATTAAATATAGATTTAATTACTCGTACTTATTTATATGCTATATACAATGCAGATAATTATACAGTCCGTCATTAACACGCGAAGTGTTATCGTCTTCGTGTCTTAATCCATGCAAAATGGCAGTTCTGCTCTCCGTCTTTCTCAGTCCTTCATCTCGTCCATGCATACGTCTTCCTTCAATGGCGTCGTGCCTCGTTCTCTTTGCGTCGGCTCCCGCCACGTCGAGCGTCTAACCACTGGCAGGCTCCCAAAACACTAAGTGCGTTCGTGAGCATGAGGAGTAGAATAATTGGAGTGGCTTGGAAATAGCGGCCGGCACCACACGGCCATCCTGGAATCGGCTGGTCCTCCAGATGACACTGCAAAGATACAAAATAACCCAAAACAAGAAGAGGGCTGGAAAAAAGATCTCTGAAAAGTAAAAGTTATAAGTTCATGAGTCTCTTGGTTGTTACAAAGCTCTCAGAAAGATTAATGTTCACGTCTTTCGTCTTTCCTTCTGTTTTCTACGTCTTACTCGCCTTATTTTCTTGTTTATTCGTCTTTCGCCTTGCTTCTTGTTTATTCGTCTTTCGTCTTATTTTCTTATTTATTTGTCTTTCGTCTTATTTTCTTGTTTATTCGTCTTTCGTCGTATTTTGCTTCTTTTGCGTCTTTCATCTTGCTTTTTTTACGTCTTTCGTCTTGCTCCTTCTATCTTTCGTCTTGTTTCTTCTACGTCTTTCGTCTTATTTCTACGTCTTTCGTCGTAAACTATTGAAGATCTTGCTCAAAACGGAGAGTTTGTTCCATGACTCCTTCTTCAATTTCGGTTATCCTGTGCGGTCCAAGGTGATCAATATGGTATGTTTTCAATGGCACGTCTTCTTTATTTCTTCGTTTGTGATTCACCAATACACGATGGTCACAGTAGGCAACTGAATTTTCTATCTTCGGTCTGCGCTTGGGAATGAAGTAATAATCTTTGTTTTCTTTAAGTCTTGGGCGTCTTTTCTCATGGGAACATCTTTTGACTTCTTTGGGCACACTTTCAGGGACAACTACTACTGGGTCAGTTTTCTTTAAAGGAATGCAAGCCTTATCTTCTTTCACGTCTTTCAAGCAATTCTCAAAAAGAAACTCTTCGGTATCAGAAACAATATAATCATCAGGCTTTTCAGTAACACATTGAATCATAGGATCCGATTTTCCTAAACGTTTCAAATCGTCTTCTAATTTGGGCAAATCAGATGGATGTTGAAATTCAACAGAAACTTTCACAACAGGGCTTACGGTCACAGTTCTTTGGTCGTCTTTCACATGTAAACCATCTTTCTTTACAGGCACACAATTTGGAGTTATCGTCTTGTTCTTTGACTCGTAAATTGGAGGAATGTCCGGTGCAAAATGTTAATTTCAATATCATCAGGAGATAAATTAATTGGTAGAACAGATAAATTGACTTCTTTAGTACATTTAGGCTTATTTCTAATTGTAATACCATTTTCATTAATTATAGTCTCACCTTGCATTAATACATTCAATCCAATTATAACATCATATAACATAGCATCATCATCTACTACACATATCTCTACATTACACTTAAGATCATCAATTTGAATATCATCTTTAAAATGACCAAAAACAGTCTAACTTTACTATTACTAAATACTCTTAAAGTTGCATTTAATGGAAACAATTGAACATAATTTATTTTATCATAAACAGACTTTCGAATCAAGGTCACTCGACTACCACTATCAATTAAAACATCTAAAATTAAGTCATCAATTAACACTTTCTTAGTTAATATTTCTTCTTTATTAATAATTAAATGAGCAACGTCTAATTTAGTATCATTATTGTCTGGGCATTCCGAAGCCTTATGCCCAAAAACATCACATCGAAAACATTTTATTCCTTCGTTTTTATACATACAATTTCGAGAAACATGATTTGGATCGCCACAATTAAAACAAACTTTATTTTTATAACTTTCATACCCAGTATTATTATTATCATATGTCATTTTATTTTTATTAACAACGTCCTTTCTAAAATTATTTTTTTCATCATACTTTTTCATTTTATCGCAATAATTATATCTATTAAAATCATATATATATATCTTAGTTTTATTTTATCGAAATTGCCTCTACATTTGACATAATCATTCTTTATTGCGCCATAAATCTTAAGTTTTTCTTTAAATTGAGTTAAATTATTACAACCGTACAGAATTATTTTGTTTTTTTGCCTGTCATTAATACCTTTGATTACGTAATGCATTAAAGCGTAATCATCAATTTTTCCCAAATTGTATAACTCTTTCATTTTTAAAAAGTATTCCGAGGCAGTTTCGCAATCTCTGATTTTCTTATTGAGTAATAGCTCATGCAGCAAAGCTGAATTTATCTCCAAATAGAACTCGTCGATCAGCGCCCGCTTTAATTTTTCCCACGAATTTATTTGTAATTCCGTCTGAATAAATAACTTCACAATTCCACCTAACGATCTTTTTGCAAATACGAATTTTTGTAAGTTTGATAGACAAAACAGTTCAGCGATATTTTCAAAATGTTTAATCCAATTATTTATATTTTCATGTGGTTCTGCATTAAATTTAGAAATGGTATTTTCGATATCCGAATAGTTTACATTAACATTAGAATTGACATAGATTATTTTATTTTGACTTCCGTTATCAACATGTATTTTATTTATTTCCAAATCAAGATTTTTTCCCATGCTATCAGCTTGCATTGAAGGATCATTCGTTTCGTTTTCCGAGTCAGACTCGTTGGCGCCACTAGCCGCCGTTAATAACAACTCTCATTCAGATTTGTCAATAAGGATAGAATATTTTTACACAATTCCGACTTATTTCCTTTAATCGAAATATTAAGTATGTTTGAAATTGTTACTCTCTCATTATACGAGAAT
This sequence comes from Trichonephila clavipes, assembly GCA_019973935.1. Taxonomy (NCBI): domain Eukaryota; kingdom Metazoa; phylum Arthropoda; class Arachnida; order Araneae; family Nephilidae; genus Trichonephila; species Trichonephila clavipes. Next base: position 57,165 of record BMAU01020082.1, read on the forward strand.
TTCTTCTGTATATCTTTTAGTTTAATAGAGAATTCCTCACTGTCTGTCGAAAAAGTAAAACCACAAAAGTTACGCACTCTTTTACGAGTGAATTCTTCATCTCATCATCATATATTAGTTTGTAGAGTAATTTAACTTTTTCTGTTTTAAAGTTCTTTATTGCAACGCTGATAGGTTTTATATCATTTAAAATCATTTTCAAAAGAATGCACGTACCTTTAATGTTGCTGTGGTTACAGGTGGAAAATCTTCGTAATACTTCTTTTATTCTTTAAGTTTATCGTTGATATCATGTACTTCGTTTATCGTTCATCCCACTTCTGAGTTGTGGGGCGCTGGTCAGGAATGGCACTTCGTTTATGATTAAATACAGATTTAATTACTTGTACTTATTTACATGCTATATACAATGCAGATATTTATACAGTTCATCATTAACACGCGAGGTGTTATCGTCTTTAACGTCTTAATCCATGCATGTCTTTCTCAGTCCGTCTTCTCGTCCATGCATACGTCTTCCTTCAATGGCGTCGTACCTCGTTCTCTTTGCGTCGGTTCCCACCACGTCGAGCGTCTAACCACTGGCAGGCTCCCAAAACACTCAGTGCGTTCGTGAGCATGAGGAGTAGAATAATTGGAGTGGCTTGGAAATAGCGGCCGGCACCACATATATATGTGGGAGACAACAAGGGGTCCAAGACGTTTGTCTTTCTTCACATTTATTAAAAACTTAAACAAAAATTAATTAAAAAAGGTAGATAAGTTTGACAATGATACGCAGAAGGTAACGCCTGCTCGCGCACCTCTCGCGTTCTCTGCTCGCTTTTTTCATCTCTCTTCAAAGTTCCATAGTTTCAGTTCGTGTTTTAGTTAGCTGCGCCTGCGCGCGAAGACTGCTTGGCTTTGGATGCCACAATCGGCCAGCCTGACTGTACGCTGTCCGCAGCGGTACGTCTTCCTTTTTTCCTTTTTCATCGAGACCAGAGGAGAATCTGAAACATACAAAAAAGACGGAACAGACAAGGACTATACGACAAATATACAAAGATTAAACATATCATAATTCTTCTGAACTAGACAGTTTCTCCATCATGTGAAGGCACCTCTTCGACATCCGGAAGGTTCCACAGGAAAACATTGTGTTTCACAGGCATAAGAACGTCTTTTTTAACAAGTTGATCTTTGGTTGAACGCATCGATATTTTCCTCTCTAGAGTTATGGACGTCTGTTCAAAACGATTTCTCTTTTTCCTTCGTTTCCACTGCCAGGGCTGGAAGATTTTTCGGAGCAACACAAACCGACGATGTTTACTCTTCATAGGTAAAGGGTTAGGTGAGCGGGAGATAAATTCCACGGAACTCGTTTTCATGGCACCATGGACTTACACAATACTATATCAGAACATTTTTCTCTTATAATACTCAATTTTAACTTAGTACTCTTAATTTTATTACATTTATAATCCTTAATTAGAGAACTCAAATCATTTCTAGTATTAAAGTTTTTAACATGTGGCAAATCATAACTAGAGTTTTCTATCACATTTGAATTAAAATGAGCACCCAAAGAGGATCCACTTTCACTTAATAAAACATCGCTCTTTGCGTGGCCTAGTTTCTTTATTTCAGCATATACACTGGGATGTATAATAAATTATTCGGTCAAGGTCGGTGATATTGCCGTTCGAACACTTATACCGGAAGAGTGTTGATTAAGAGAAATATTTTTGGGTTTAACTTCTACCATTCGCTGTTCGCCAAAACATGAACTTAATGTTATGATTTCTTCGGAAGGTGTTTGCACTCTAATTAGTGAGGAATTTAAAACTGGGATCTGGCAACCTGAATCGATCAAGACTGTTACGGGCTGATTTTCTACAAAAATGCTTACGTATTGAAGATTTGCGAATTCATCGCTATTTTGTTTTTCGCTCTCGACTTTCAAAGTATTCACGTTTATTCTATTATGGATGTGGTCGTTAGATTCTTTAGGTTTAAAACGCTTCTCACAGTCTCTTGCGTAATGAGATGAATCACCGCATATATATATATAGCAATTTTTATTTTCTCTTTCAAGATATTGGGAATAGTTCTCTTTAATCTTTGGTTTAAAGTTTTGTGATCTATTTTTAAAGGGGTCTTGGGTATATCCATAAGTAATAGGAATTTCCTTACGTGATCCGTTTTTAGATGAAATATAAATATCACACTCTTTAGCTAAATCAATAGGCCTAAACCAATCTTCTGCTTCTCGAATGCCAATATGGGTTGCGGTTTCCTTATTTAAAGTTTCGAACTGTTTCTCTTCGACTTTAGCTGCAGGATTTAAACTTAATGCTTTATTTTTAGCCGTTTGAAGTTCGACTTCTTTTTCTAATTTTGCTAACTGTAGTTTCGCGAGCTCAATTTTCTGTTTTTCTAAAGTTACCTCTCTTTTGTTTCGCGATACCTTCTCTTCTGTACAGTTTTGAATTAAAGTTTTAACGAAATCTGGATCACTTTCAAATGTACTACTGTTCTCAATTTTAGTCTCTTTAGTTTAGCTATAGTGTCCGTACTCTCCACAGTACCGTCTAGATCCTCAACAACTCTTATGAGATCCTCTTTAAGAGCGTTTTTATACATTTTAGAAAAATATGGAAAGATTCTACCTTTTTTTTCTAGCTCCCTTATTGCTCGCACTTACGATGTATCCAATAATTGAAGAAAAACGTTGTGATTCCACTGATTTCACCTCTTCGCAGGTAATATAGTTGAAATTGTTCGAATTGACACCTCTTTGCAGGTTATATCTTGAAATTGTAGTTCCGGCCTCTACACAGGCGGATTATTCACACTGAGTTAGTTCCAACCTCTACACAGGCGGAATATTTGTCGATGGTTCCAACCTCTACACAGGCGGAATATTCACGCTGGATTCAAATGAAGAATGCAACCTCTACACAGGTTGAACGAAGTTTCCGAAAAATGGCGGCGCGTCTTCTCCACTGACGGCTTTTTTTCTCACTGTCCAAACTTTGATCAAAATCGAAATTTTTCGATCCCGGCCTCTACACAGGCGGAGTATTCATGCTGAGTTCAAACCTCTACACAGGTTGAACGAAGTTTCCAAAAAATGGCGGAGCGTCTCCTTCACGGACGCTTTTGTTCATTGTCCAGACTTTGGTTCAAAATCGAAATTTTTTCGATCCCGGCCGAACCCCCATAATTTGTGGGAGACAACAAGGGGTCCAAGACGTTTGTCTTTCTTCACATTTATTAAAAACTTAAACAAAAATTAATTAAAAAAGGTAGATAAGTTTGACAATGATACGCAGAAGGTAACGCCTGCTCGCGCACCTCTCGCGTTCTCTGCTCGCTTTTTTCATCTCTCTTCAAAGTTCCATAGTTTCAGTTCGTGTTTTAGTTAGCTGCGCCTGCGCGCGAAGACTGCTTGGCTTTGGCTGCCACATATATGACATGTAAAATCGGGGTTGCCAACTTGGCAAATTATTTTGAATGTTGGCGATTGTCAGGATAGTACATAAGTTCCAAAAATAATTTATCTTACGACCACCTGCTTCCTCAACAGGTATTTAAGCCATTTGTCTGTTTTGCTCATTCTCTGATGCTTATTCCAGTTTGATATGTAATTACTACCAACACTGCTTTTGCTTGGGCAGTATGATTACCCAAGTATGATTTTCTGCATGGCAATTTTATGCACTGAAGCCAATAGTATACCCTTAAAGGTTAAAATAAAGACACATGAAATTGCAAAGAACCATATTATTGGATCAAGTGTAGTATAGGGGGGCTACTTGGCGCAGTCCTTTATTTTGGTTACTAAAAGTGGTCTCCAAGGTACTTTTTTCGGTATGTGGGAGACAACAAGGGGTTCAAAGATTTTTCGGAGCATTGCAAACCGTCGATGTTTACTCTTCATAGGTAAAGGGTTGGGTTGCTGGGAGTTGAAGTCCACGGAACTCGTTTTCATGGCACCATTGACTTTCAAAGTATTCACGTTTATTCTATTAGGGATGTGGTCGTTAGATTCTTTAGGTTTAAAACGCTTCTCACAGTCTCTTGCGTAATGAGATGAATCACCGCATATAAAGCAATTTTTATTTTCTCTTTCAAAATATTGGGGATAGTTCTCTTTAATCTTTGGTTTAAAGTTTTGTGATCTATTTTTAAAGGGGTCTTGGGTATATCCACAAGCAATAGGAATTTCCTTACGTGATCCGTTTTTGGATGAAATATAAATATCACACTCTTTAGCTAAATCAATAGGTCTAAACCAATCTTCTGCTTCTCGAATGCCAATATAAGTTGCGGTTTCCTTATTTAAAGTTTCGAACTGTTTCTCTTCGACTTTAGCTGCAGGATTTAAACTTAATGCTTTATTTTTAGCCGTTTGAATTCTACTTCTTTTTCTAATTTTGCTAACTGTAGTTTCGCGAGCTCAATTTTCTGTTTTTCTAAAGTTACCTCTCTTTCGTTTCGCGATACCCTCTCATCTATACAGTTTTGAATTAAAGTTTTAACGAAATCTGGATCACTTTCAAATGTACTACTGTTCTCAATTTTAGTCTCTTTAGTTTAGCTATAGTGTTCGTACTCTCCACAGTACCGTCTAGATCCTCAACAACTCTTATGAGATCCTCTTTACGAGCGTTTTTATACATTTTAGAAAAATATGGAAAGATCCTACCTTTTTTTTCTAGCTCCCTTATTGCTCGCACTTACGATGTATCCAATAATTGAAGAAAAACGTTGATTCCACTGATTTCACCTCTTCGCAGGTTATAGATGAACTATAGTTCTTGAACAGATAAATTGTTCGAATTGACACCTCTTCGCAGGTGTTTATGTGATTGTAGTTCCGGCCTCTACACAGGCGGAATTTTCGACGATAGTTCCAACCTCTACACAGGCGGAATTTTCGACGATAGTTCCAACCTCTACACAGGCGGAATATTTAGGGTTCGATGAAAAATATAACCTCTACACAGGTTATATTGTTACACGAAAAATAATTCTTGAACACATAAAGCAATAGTTCCGGCCTCTACACAGGCGGAATATTCATGCTGAGTTCAAACGAAAAAGAAATTCAACCTCTACACAGGTTGAACGAAGTTTCCGAAAAATGGCGGCACATCTCCTTCACGGACGCTTTTGTTCATTGTCCAGACTTTGGTTCAAAATCGAAATTTTTTCGATCCCGGCCGAGCCCCCATAATTTGTGGGAGACAACAAGGGGTCCAAGACTTTTGTCTTTCTTATGGTTTATTTAACATTAAACAAAAATTAATTAAAAAGGTAACTATTCTAACAGATAAGTTTCGATGATGTTTTTATGGTGACGCCTGCTCGCGCACCTCCGTCGCGTTCTCTTTTTCTTTCTTAAAAATCCACAGGTTTTAGTTTGGATTTGCTGCGCCTGCGCGCGAAGACTGCTTTGCTGGATGCCACAGGTATTATTTATTTTAAATGAATTCGATATCTCACCATGACATTTAGATAAAAATCGAAAAATCCGAAGAAAAATCGCCAAATCCAAAGAGCCCCCTATACTACATTTGAACCGAACTGAAATATAACCCTTATCAATGAGAAGTTTTAGTTTGTCAAAATTATAATCTTCGCATTCTAAAGAAATGAATAAATAAGTTGTAATTTGCAAGCAAAATCACACACATAAACATCCCGCGATAATACGTAAATGTTGCCAAAACAACAAAACAAAATTTTAGTTGTTGAAAGAATAATCCTTAAAGAAATTATTTATTCCAAAAATAATCCTAATTAAATATCAAAGAATAGAAAAATTGAATAAATATTCCAACCGATAAACATAGCTACAGTAAAAATATGTAAGAATCTTGAAAAACTGCATGTAAAGTATAAATTGTCCACTTAGTGAGAAACGTGGCTACATATGATGTCATAACACTGGGAAATCACTTAAAAATTAAATTATAAAAAATTTGAAAGGAATTATGAACGCCAAACCTATTTAAGAACCTTTCTCGTGTAATTTTGTGTACGTGTACCAAGTTTCATGTTATCTGGGTGTCTGGATCTCGAGTTATGAGGGAACAGACAAAAAGACAACAAATGCGTCTTATATATATATATATATATATATATATATATATATATATATATATATATATATATATATATATATATATATATATATATATATATATATATATACACTATATATATATATATATATATATATATACACTATATATATAGGGTGTTACAAAATTGGACCAACTTCAGAGGGGTGATAGTAGGCAGAATGAGGACTACAAATCACCATAGAACACAAGGTCGCGAACCCCGTTTAGTCGGTGAAAATCGCAATAATAGTAGCCTTTGGGGGCACTTTGACACAGACGAAGGGAGTGGCCAAACGAATGTGGAAATTTAAAGAATAAAAGCTGGAGTAGCGGTCATTGCTCAGAAAAAAAAAACTTTTGGATCATGCTCAATGATGCACCAGTACATATTTAAATTGCGATACGTAACCACCTCCGCAATTCATCCCCGGGAAGAGGATTAGACAAATGGTGGATCTGTTATTAACCTCCTCCATCCCTTGGATATTTTATTCTGGGGAAACCTGGAAGCACTTGTGTGGGGCTACAGTGCAGGATCTCACGGCAAAGATCGTTGTTGCTTCAGCTGCATTGCTAGCACACCAGAGTTGCTCGAACGCGTCTAATAATCCTTCATCCGTCGGTGCTATGAAATACGCTGCCGCAACTTGGAATGATTACTGGGACAATCACTCGCCATTGCATTTCTGACGTCAAACTGTGATGCACTGCTCTTATTGTACGCATGTTTTGCGTCTAATAAATTCATTTCTTATTGCCCTTTTTCATTCTACTTGACATCCTACCCTTCATAACTGTTTTTGAGAATTTTTCCTGCTCCACATGGTTTTCGACCCCATGCTCGTTTATGCTCATTTGTCTTTCCCATGCTGCCTTCTATCTACATTTGTGGAGGCTTTAAGGTATCCGACTAGGTTGAAAAAGTGCTTTTTAGGTGTTTGGTGTTGTTTGGGTCATTAGGGAAAACAGAAATTACTTATTGAGGAAGAAGGACTATTACATAAAACTAGAGAGATTTTTAAATTCTTTTTACATTTACTTTATCTAACTAATAAAAATATTTTTTAATTCATTTTTCGAAGAATGAACTTTTCATGATAATATGTGCACGAAAAATGGGATATCTTCTAAATAATCCATTTAAATGCAATGAAATTTATAACATATATGGTATGGGTCCTTTAGAGTGCAACAAACCGCAGATTTTAAGACAGCTACATTTAATCACATTTTACAGCCCTTTTTAGGTTAGAACATGCAATAATTTTGACGAAAAATCATGACTATCAAATTTAAAAATGCTCTCTAATAAAATATTTATTTCTTAAAATATTTTTTATCCTGCGGTTTGTGACACTTCAGAGGGATCAATAAGTATATCAATGACGTAAAAATTGCATAATGGGCAATTTATTTTTATTTATCACGTTTTCCTTCACTCAACAAATTTTGCTAAATTTTCCTAAAAATAATTTTTTTTAAAAAAAAGGGCGATACATGTTAGTTACATAATAATTATAACTTTTAAAGCCTATTTATGTTCTTTGTTTTTGCACCGATTCTCTGTTCATTATTTTAAAATTTCTAAAAGATTACACCACACATTAAATGGCTAGGACTAAGATAAAAGGAATTTTATTAGAATGTTCTCCATACGTCCTTGTTCTTACTCTGTTTACACATACACTGTTCTACACACACTAGTGCCCTCTCGCGACAAATATTCGCTTGTTGTTGTGGGCGTCACAAGGATTATTTGTTCTCTCTCTCAACACTGAACATTCTTTAAAACAATAAAATTATTCAGAAAATCAATTTTTGAAAAATTTATCTCCGAACCTAGTCGGATACCTTAAAAGGTCATTGATGTCCACAACGGATGACAATGTAAGATCTGAAACCATTAAGCCTCCCATAGGTATTAGGAATACTATGAAGGTGAAATGAAGGTTATGAACGTATCTAATGGGTAAATTTCTTTAATTTATAGTTTATTATTATTTTCTCGTGAATTGTATTGTGTAATTTCGTAATTAATTATGTTCAATAATATTCAAACTCATTGTATTCTTAGCAATTGTAATTGTTAACATTGTATTTACTCTCTTTCAAACACATTGTATTCTTAACAATTGTAATTATTAACATTGTATTTACTCTCTTTCACACACATTGTATTCTTATCATCAAATTTATTGGATTTGTAACTTGAATTTCAGTTTATATATTGTTTATTGAAATCTTGTCAATGAATTTCTTTGTTGGAGTGGAAGGGTGAGGTGACTTGCTCCATAGTAATCCCTAAGGCAGTGTTTCTCAAAGTGTGGGGCGTGCCCCCTGGGAACGCGAGCATATCGAAAATTTAAAGATTTTTTTTTAAAAAAAATCGGAAAGAGAAGTAAAACAAAATGCTTTCTTCCATAATAAAAAAAAAATACACACAACAACACTGACATAATTTATGTTTATTATCTGGCTTTTTTCCGTCATCAAATAGCTATCTTTGATCTCAAAACCAAATTAAAAAAAAAAACATTTTGTTTTATTTGCTGTATTTCCGCAATGAGAGATTTTTTTTTATTACGTTTTAACATAAAATATTACTCGTTAAAAGAAAAAACGAAACCCAGACCCTGAGAAAAATTCTAAGAAAACAAAAAATTCATCACTGTAATTATTATTGAAATACTGTACATTAGTTGTAGAAAAAGAAAAGGAAGACGTGATTCACTTTTCAGCCAGACTGCATAATACGTTTGCTACTCATTTGATTGACCTTCAATCTTATGGTATTGTTATTCAATATTAGTTCCGTCCCATCTTTTATGCGTTTGCTTTTCGCTTACGGAAATTGTAAATAATAGAGTTTTACGATATTTGGAAAAAAATTGATTGATTTTACATTTCTGTAATATTAGTGAAAAGTGTCTGATTAGCGTCCATTATCATGGTCTTGTACTTTTGAATCATTTTAGTTCAGTTTTATTGGATTTTTTCTCAAATCATCAAAGAATTGAATAGTCCATGAAAGAAGATAAGTATACTTTCTATAAATTAAAATATTCACTAGAATTCCGATTTGTATCGTGTACAGTAAAAATAATTATAAACAAATGAGTGGGGTGACTGAGTCCCCCCGCACTACTATTAGCGTTAGTATCGAGTACGCACCTGCTCCCTGGTTAAGTCTTCTCGCTTTAAATGTTAAAAAGTAACACAATTATTCTTCATCGGAATTTTATATTCTTTTTCAATATGTAACATTAATTCTAAATGATAATTCTGTGAAGTTTAAAATTACAGTTCTTTTAAACAGTTAATTACAATTATAGCAATGTCGTGCACGCAGTTTTATTCTCCTTACAGTTCAGCTATTATATCAAGAATAATGTTTTATTTTTTTAAAAAATAAACTCGTGCGAAGAGTTGGTGTTTCAGCCAGTATACGTTTAATGTATCAGTACGGAAGAAGGTATTTTATAAATAATTTCTTATTACTAAATTTTGCCGTGGTAGCCGAGTGGTATAGGTATCGGATCGTGGCTTGCCTTGTCACGAGTTCGAGCCCAGTACCACTAAAGACCCGCCGTGTAGGGCAGCGATGCACGTTAAATCTGTCGAGAGCTGAAACGTCCTCTCGTAGGTGTGGAGAGAAGGGGTGCTAGCTCAGGTGTCGTCCACGTCCCTTGACCATGGTTCAAAATGACGTTGTCAAAAGCCCTCGTGCAGCTGAACAGTGTGATGTTAATATTCAATCAATCAATCTTATTACTAAATTAAGAACAAGTTTAATAATTATTAGGGACTTCAACGGGCTTGTCTTGTAGAGGAAAGTTTTTCAAAGGAAGGTTTAATATCAGAAATTGACACTTAAAGAGTTATTTTTCTATATTTAGCTGAGATCTATATTTTGTCTTCAAAGCATCCACCGCAGAAAATCCGGTTTAACAAAGGTAGGATGTTGAAAATGGTAATAGTATACGAAGTGCTTTTGATTTCAGTACAGATAATTCCTCATCCACCTCTACCCAAAATTCAAAGAGCGATTTATTACAAAATTACCTTTTAATTTTAACTGGATGTGAAATCTACGAAGATTTCTTCTTCGGAAGTTGAGAGCCCTTCTGGAGTATCTTGAAATAGACCCCTAGTCCACTCGTAACTTGCTACCAAGCTGTCCTCATTTTTAAATTTCTTTGCCAACATAGCTAAATGATTTTACATGTTTTAAAAACAACTTTCACGTGTTGTTCTACAGATTTGTAAGTTTTAACACATATCGAGCTGGGCTGTTTTTTTTCCCATCATTTACGTACTTCAGTAGTTGAAAATCCAAAATTCAAGTTTTTTTTGAGAATATCGCCTTGATTTAAATTTCGGAACCATTGTCGTTCTTTTGTCTACTTATTGATTTTTTATTATCATCGAATGTTTGCTTACGACTTAAAAATGTATGTTTGATATTGTTTTAATCTACTGCCGTAAATACTTAATTATCGTGAATTACAATTAACGTGTAAATTAAAAAAATGTACATTCAAGAGCTAGATTCGGTAGCTTAGGAGTATCGAGTCGACCAAAACTGACTGGAATTGTACGATTAAAAGCATTTTGACATGTTTTGCGCAGACGCTCGATATGTTGCCCAGACTCACGCAAACGTACCCTATAATGCCAGATGTGATGGATATGATAGAGAGCAACATCGACTAGACTATTTTTCTAATGACATTTGTACTTTCAGAAATGAATGCTGAAGGAAATAAATCTTTAATTAAATATATCATTTTGCGATCTGTTCCAATTTAAAAATTAGAGAAAGAAAAATACATAATAAAAAGTAAGTAATATATATTTTAAGTAATTTTCTTAAAATATGTATTACTTAAAAGTTACATATACACACAATTTAATACACTTATCGTATTAATTTGTACGGTTTATAATTAAGATCGTATTGTAACTTTAACGTCTCTCTCTCAAAGTGCATTTTTATTGCGGTAAATACATTATTGTTGTACAGGGGGGCGACAAATATTATGATTGAAAATTGGGTCGCCAGGATTGAAAGTTTGAGAACCACTGCCCTAAGGGGAAATGAACCTTCCCTAACCGAAGGGGACTTCAATCAGTGTGTCTGAAACTCTGGTCGATTGAGATATCTATTCTTAATATATTTCTGATTTAAATACTTACTGTTACTAAAAAACTAAGAACTGAAGCTCTGCTTTGGGATTGTTTGTTCATTTTGATTTGTGCCTTCAATAATTTAAACAGTTGGGTTTTTTTATTAACAAAATTCTTTTTATTTCATGCAAACAATTTTCTAACTGACATTGACACAATACCTTGTAGATTTACTCCAAATTTCTGTTCAACCGTGAATCGATTGTTCCTGATTCAACCGCTCTATTAAAAATCAATCAATGTGTCGAGTCCCTGAGAAATGTTTTTCTCACTAATTTTCAAGACAAAGTATTAGGGAATTACAACAAATCTGCATTCGAATGATTTCATTTCATATAAAAAAATACGAGCAACTCTCGATCTGTGTTGACTAAGAATCAGTAAACTATCATTTGTGCACAGTAAATATAATTGATGAAAATAATATGTATCTGTAGCTATCATTAAATCAATGTCAACCCAAACTCCTCTTGGCACGCTCAACATCAACGATTACACAACCGAATTAAAAATATCTCCTCCATTCAATCAATCTCTGCTCTAAAACTCCCCCCTCCTAATTCAGAAAACAGTTTCATGTAGGAAACCATACTTTCATTTAGTTTCACAAAATTCGAAAAGTAAACGGGATCTTATCATAATAAAAGCAGAATGGATTAAGTAGAATAAAATACAAAGCGACGGGACAAAAACTAAATCTCACAAATAGTGCTGTGGATCATAAATTGTTATTGTATATCGACAAGTTATGTAATATATTTAAGAAAATACAAGAAACATTACGTATTACGAACAATTTTTGCTATGTATTAGTAATTGATTTTTATTACACTAAATCGTTGTACTCTTTATGTATGCTAATATTTAATTACGTGTACTTTTCCATGCGATCCATTGTTTAGTGTCCTAATTCCTTTAAAAATGATATTTTGCCCCAACCGTTATGAACGACCTACTTTTGTTCTTGACTTATATACTTAGTCTGGGTGATTAAAAACTCTCTTGAACACAACAGTCTTTACCAGAACAAAATCTTAATTTCAAAATATCCGTACCATCAACGCTTTTAGTAATAACCTACCTATTAAAATTTTCCCAAACTATACACATTTGCTTAACCACTCCTTCACCTTAATTTTCAAAAAGAGAGCGGAGGTTAACTAGAAATGCATCCGAGCTGACGTTGGGAATCGCGCCTTCATAAAAATCCGGGAGGACGCTTTTAATTACACCGCCTCTAATTGTCATCTTTGCTCACTGCGCTGGAAGAGGGAGTATTTTAAAGGCGATTACCTCAACTGGAATTCTAACTGCCATTTTAATAATATTGCTTGCTTGAGAAAACCATAGTTGTTATGACGACAGATGAAACAAAGTAACGACGGCAAGGGGTTTTCATTTTGATGAGGGTGTTAAATGAAATACGTAAAGGATTTGTTCCCATAAATGTGAATCGGGCATTCATTACACTACTGCTCTGATGAAAAGAGAAAAGGAATTCCATTGAATAATCTTAGAAGTTCATTCCTGCTGTTATAATATTTATGTATGTGCATTACATCAATGCGTGTATCAATGCTCACGTTTGAAAAATTCTGATGTTGATTAATTATTTGTTTTATAACAAAATGAAATTCTTAAACTTGATTTGTTTCATTCTGAAACGAACCGAAATTCGTGCTGTTTGGAGCTAAATGATCACCATACACTGCAAAATTCAACAAAGTCATTTAATCTAGTCAGAATGTCTCGAAGGTAAGTAAGTACTCAATAGAAGTGAAGTAAATTTCAATAAAAAAATAAATATTCACTTAATTGATAAAAATTGGCTTGAAACCACAACCAGGCAGAGTCGAACTCAGTGAGTAAGTGAGTGAATATTAACATCGCACTGTTCAGCTACACGAGAGCTTTTTGGCGACGGACCACGTAATTTTGAATCATGGTCAAGTGAAGTGGACGACACATGAGCTGGCATCCCCCTCTCCTAACTACCACGACAACGGGAGGAGAGTCGAACTCAGGGTAGTGCATACATCCACTTCATTTAGACGAGTTTACATTCAATACGTGAGTATATTTAGAACAAAATACAGGGTGATTATTTTTAAATTGACTCGATACCGAGTTCCCTGTAACTCAAAGGGACAATTAAGAAGTAATCTAGGCAGAGTCCTGTCATCTTAATCTGCATATCGCTGCTCTTTCACAAAGCGAGGAAAGCTTCGTGCAGGAACATTGGTCCCGGATCAATGTTCAGAGGACCATAACAGGTCTTATGAACATTGTTCTGGAATTATGGAATTGGTTCCATAATCTGGAAACGAAAGTTGGGACACAGTGAGCCTTCTTGCTACCTTCGCTTGGTATTGGCCTATCTCCAATCTCTAAAGTCTCTCCATCGTAACCTATCATCCTGAAATGAGCTTTCCCCCCAGTTTTCAAAAGTTTCAAAAACAATAAAAAAAACTAAAACCTTACAGAATAGTGTTTGAATAAGTTTCTTATCAGTTTTCTTAATTTACATACAGTAACAGAAAAAATTGAATTTTATTGGATAATGAAAATCATTTCCAATTTTTTATGCGTGTTTACCAATCTACACTATTAAAATTCGAAGGTAAACAAACGTATGTATGTGTCTATTTATCTATCTATGTGTGTCTATCTTCTCCCGAATCGCACCACGCTAAAACTCGCCAAAGATACCAAAATATTGGGAATAATTCGAGAAAGCAGTTTTGGCCATTTATATTCCCATATTGCAATTAGTTAAAAAATATTAATTAAAAACTTTAAAAAGGAATAATTGTTTTACCCCTGCATGTTGTTTCTTCCACTAATACACCACAACTGGAATGAACGACCGGGAGGAGAGAATTTTTATTTACTCCCGAGATGTTTTTCAAACCATGATCTAATTTTTTCTATGAAACTCATACAAAAAATAATTAAAGAATAGGAAAGATAATTTATTTAGCCAAGATACGGTATAATAATTTTTACAAAATAATGATTTTTACGATTTTTTCTAAAAAGAATCAAAACCTATACGTTTTTATGAAAATGATTTCTAAATCCCCCTTTCCTAAATTTCTTTTGTATTTCCTTTCGTGTTAATTAATTGATATTCTACACTGAAAAATTTCATACGTTTCTTTTTTAGAATCAGTCATTTAAAAAATAAAATGTCAAAAACTTTTTTTTTTACGATTTTTCAAAAAAATACTCCAAATTTTAATTAAACATTTGAGGACTTCCTTATTTATGAAGATAATCATAATCTCACGAAACTTTTTTCCGTGTGTAGAACAATATTATCCGTAATATGTGTAAAGAATGAAAAAAAATGAAAATATTTGAAAATTGAAAGCTTTAAAGTCGCACTGTTCACCTAATTGAGGGCTTTTGGCAACAAACCTTGAAACTTTCAAAGAGGGTCAAGTGACGAGACACCTCAGCTGGCAGCCATCTCTCCTAACTACCACACCACACCAACGGGAGGAGGTTTGACCCCCTAACAGATTCAACGTGCATCGCACCTCTTAACGACTGGTCTTCAGCAGCAGCTAAAATTATCAAAGGTCAGTAATAATTAATTGTCTGAAACTTCCACGATAATGCTGAATTTTGAGTGTTTGCAGAGCAGGGGCAGAAAAATGAAGTCGGCAACTTTACTCCTCCCTTTCTTTCGCTACTGAGATGGACATCAATGAACGATATTTTTCTTTTATTGGCATTTTTTAAGGAAACGGTATGTCACAATGAATTACTAGATGAACATTTTTAATCAATTTTATTATTTTAAATCCTAAGAAAGAAATTATTGTAGAAAAAATCAATATGTAAATTTTGTATAATATATTATTCTTTACTTCAGATACGTATTTAAGAAATTTACTAAACACAGGGAATGAAAAACTATAAAACTAAAATAAAATACTAAAATGTTTTTTATCAAATTGTATTATTTTCTTTCTGAATGATTTTCAGTGAATGTAAAATTATATCTAGGCTTTCCCCCATAGTGGGTTTTTTTACATATTTATATGTTTAATTATGCATTCAAACTTTCAGAAAAAAAACAGTCGTTTCAATTGCTATCTGTAAGATTTTTTATTTAATTATTTATAGATAATCGATTTAAATTATATAATATATTCATTAATACCTAAGGAGGATTTCTGTTATTTTATTACTATATTTGTTAATAAAAAAGTGCATCATCTATTATTTTGGATAAAAATACATTTTCGAGACACTTTTAAACTAACAGTATGCAACGATTGATTGATTAATGAAAATATGTAATTTATTTTATTATTTTATATTCTTAGAAACTAATTACTATATTAAAAAATGATGAAAGTTTTTTTTTTTTTACTCTTAGCATCAGAATTTATACGTCATTGATCGTAATTTGAAGATAAATTTTACGCTTGGGAGGAGTAAGTGAGTGATTGTATTGTTTATGGGTGCAAGAGCCAAATTCTGGCTATACTGCGCCAAACATTTGTTAAAAATGAAAAGCGCTAAAAGGGATCTTAAAATGTTGATAAAACACAGTAACAGAGGCATATGGTAAAATATCATATAAAATGCAAGAAACAAATTCACGAGATAAAAACATTTAATTTTTGGTGGGCGATACCCCACTCTAAGTCAAATTAGGTTAAAACAGATCAACGTGAAAATTAAATAAGACATAAAAATTGCGAAAAACTGGTTAAAATATATGTTGCTTCAAAAGTTTTGTAAGAATCACTTTTTACTGTTTCTAACACGAGTGGGTGTTAAAACTCGAGAATATTGATTTGACAACAATATTTCATTAAAATGCATTTGTCCACATCGTATTCCAGCATTTCCTCCTCCGATATATCCTCGATTAAGGGGCGCATTTTTATGTTGATATTCAAATTTCGTTTTGTTTTAAAACTCGAGTTGTAGCCGATACACAGTAAGTTTGGTTATCTGATGCCGGGATGAATGTACTAAGTGCAGGAAAAGGCGTTTTTTTTTGGTAGGGAAGTCTTAGATAATTTAACGTTGTACGAACAGGGGTATTAAATACAGGAATAGATGGTTGAGGCTCTGACATTATAGGCTCCACTGAAGATGTGGAAGGTAAGAGGTATGCTTGAGTGGTAGAGGACGATGTGGAAACCGAAGGAATGGTAAGGGTATTAAGGTATGTGACTACCTTCGGAGCACTTTTTTTGAAATATATAAAATTTCAATTAAATAAAGATTTTTTTATTTGAAATGAGACATAAAAGTAAGAATTCCAAAACAGTTTTTACAAAGTTAAAATTAATTTGGGAAATATTGGGAATTTTGAGTGAAATTTTAGTGAAAAATTGCAGTTGCGGTAAGGATTGTATTGAAAATTCTAACTAATATATTCTTATAATATTTATACAGTACATAAATGACATTATTATCTGTGTTGAGAGCTATAAAATTTGTAAATACTTTTGAAAGTTTTTGAAACATGTCAATTTATATGCAAAAACTCAATTTTTTACAAAACACTAATGTTATTTTCTCACAAAAAGTGCAATAAAATAAATAAATATATACACAGAGATTAGATTATAGTCTAAAACACAGATAACTCTGATTAAAACATTTTCTGAAAATTTCAAGTCAATATCTTAAAAAGAAATCTTATGTGAACTGTGCCGTGAAGAAAAAAATTGAAAAACATAGTTTTTCAGGAAATGCATTTAAAGATTTTAATACTATATGAAACATTTTCCACAAATTTTACACTTTTAAAACTCTCTATATTTATAGCTCAAGCTCTTTTTAGCTTCATGTAAAACTGAATTGACCTTTATTTTACCTTTTTGTTGTTTTCTGGAGAGTTTTGTAGACTATAACAATTGTTATTTTTAGCAAAATTTTGGTGAAAAATTGCAGTTACGACAAGTCTTGTACACAAAATTCTAATAAATGTATTCAAATAATATTTATAGAGTACATAAATAACATCCTTATCTGTGATAGTAATAAAAAAATTTGTAATACTTTTGAAAGTTTTTTAAATATACCAAATTTTCCGCAAAAACTCAAATTTTTAAAAAGTTAATGCCTTTTCTTTCATAAAAAAGCAATTAGGTACATAAATATACACACAGAGATAAGATTTTGATTCATAGCACAGATAGAACTACATAAAACATGTTCTGAAAATTTAGATTTAGTATCTTAAAAATATTTTGTATAGTGAGCTTTATCGTGAAGAAAAATATTGAATAACAGTTTCTCGTAAAACACATTTAATAATTTTAACTCAAAATAATTACTTTTCTACTCCCTAAACATTTTCAAAACTCCCCATATTTATAGCATAAGCCCTCTTTAGCTTCATTTTTAGCTAATTTGGACTTTTTTTTGGCTTTTTGTTTTATTCTGGAGAGTTTTGTTGAGGGTAATGACTGGCGTTTCGACTTTTGAATTCTCTCCGTGTCAATTCCCATATAGTTTTTAAGTGTCGTTGGATCAATTCCTATAATTAAATAATTAAATACAGACAATAGCCCTAAATAACCCGAATTATATAAGATGACAGCCATGTATGAACCCAAAAACAAAGTTTTTTCTGAACAAAAATTTCTTTCGGCAAAACACACCACAATACATTATTAAAGCTTTCATTATTATTTTGAGTCTTGCCATGGAGGCATTTTTTTAGTAACTCCTTATCACAGAGTGTTAAATAAGTAGGCTTTATCACTTTAACCACTGAATTTTGAAAGTCTTGCTGTTTTGTCCACAGATACTTTACCATCACATAATTCTTGTTTATACTTGCACCAGCTGTCTTTCCCTGTTGCACATTGCCCATGCATGGGATTTTGATTGCTAGAGCAGCAGTGAAAGAAGGCAGCTATTACAGCAGATTGCATTTTTTCGAGGCATCCAACATTGCTGCGGATGGCAATTCCATAATAGTTCTGCAGTTTATCGATAAATTTATCAGTTAATTTCCCTTTCCCACCAAATAAGTCCTTTGGTGTTCTTTTTTAGTTTCCTTAAACTTGAGCCTACTCTTTTTTGTATATGTCCTATACATTCAAGTTTTGTGACACTGTTTTCACCATATATATCCTTCACTTGTAAAAAGCCCTTGGAATCACCATCACCATAGTACTCGGTGTATTGCAGGTCTCGTTTGATTAGTGACCTTTCAAAAATTCTAAAAGCTCCAACAGCTTCCATGTTTCCAGAGGATCCTTTATAATTTGAACATACATGCTCACATTTCACATTCAAATCACACATTTTACAATACTGAGTCATTGCTTCCAGATCTAAAATTTTTCCAGTATCAATGGAAATAACTGAAACGCAGCCATTAAGTGACATATGGCCTCTCCGCTGCCATGTGTCATCTACCGAAACACCACAAGTTGTACCTTTTTTTAAATTTTACACTTCTTTAGATGCAGCTTTCATATTTTCTTCAGAACATAACTGTACTGCTTCCAGCAGTTTGAGTTCATTAGCTCTGAAGGTATTTTTAGAAATGCATGGCAAATTTAAAGTGCATAACAACTTCTTACCAGCTGTGAATCCTCTGCCAATCAATCTCAATCCAAATATCAATAAAGTATTGAGAGAGAATTTCTTATTTTCTTTAGGAGTAGAAGTAAAGCCAGTCATGAACCCACAAATGCAAGCCACACACAAATTAGAGCAAAGTCTTTCCTTAGAATCTTCTGCCAGTTTCAATCCAGTTGCATAACATTCCAGACAACACAAGATTGAAATAATTCCCATCAAAGCTTGGAAATTAATAATTCTATTCCCTGTAGAACCATGAAATTCAGGTTCAGGCACATCAAAACTGTCAAAAGTGCTCAATTTCGCTTCACTTGCAGACGTATTATTACTGTTAAGTGCTAACTTGGTAAACCTATTACCATAAAACTTTCTCTTTCTAGATACTTTCGATCTAGCTTTCGGCATTTTGAAATTACTCACAATCAAATAAAACGTTAAAATTAAATGAAAATAAATCAATTAACTGTAAAATTATCAAAGGTAAGTAATGATTAAGAAGAACGGTTTAGAATGAACAATGTAAACAAACTATAAACGATAATATTATTGCCATTCAGTAAAACAAGCTTGAATTTAAAAAAAAAACAGTTGCTAGATTAAAAAAATAAGTAACGGATACTTAATAAATAAGTAAAGGATACGTTGATCTATATTTACCATAAATATTAGATATTTATATTGCTTAAAAGTCACGAAAAAGACGTTCAAACTTTTTGTTTACATTTTTATGTGTCTTTAAACACCCATTTCCGGTTTTGAAAATTAATTTCCGATTTACTAAATAAGCTATGACTTAGCTTCTATATATCGTAGGAACTAAAATAAAGTATTTTTGGAATCTTAAGCGTATGAGCTATAATAAAAAAACATAAAAAAATTTCGAAAATTTTCTCCAAACCGAGGATTTTGAGTTAGTCACATACCTTAAAGATTGAAGTAGTTGTAAGGGGTGGGCATTTGTGAATTTTGTCATATTTTCCTCTGTCTGTGTTGTGGTGTTAGCAGTTGAGGGTTTGGCAACTTGGGCGTAGGTTTGGGATATAACTGCAGGACTATTTTTTTCGGGTTTCTAGGTATGATAGATTTTTATTAGTTTTAAAGGCTTGGGTTTTTTTTTTCGATTTTCTATTAAGGGCACAGTTTTGAATCAGATAGATGAATGAGGCTGTGAACAGTTAACGTATTTTTACTCCAGTTTGCAATCTGTGGAAGAATGACTAACTGATGCACAACTAGAACATGTCAATTGTCCACAGCAGTCTGTTTGTGAATGGCACTTGAAACAGTACAGAGGATTCGGAATGAATACGCGTGTTTTAGAGTTGAAGTAACCAGCTTTGATCGTTGTTGGTAGTTTATGTATAGAACTATACATTGAAAGTTAGAATTAAATGTTTTGTCGGAACAGTAGTTGAATCTTTTTTATTGTTATTCGCCTGATTTGAATTACACCCTGATCAGAGAAACCTTCAAGTATTTCTGATTCAGTAGTGCTTAACAAGTCAGGTTCAGAAATGACACGACCACTAAAGACCCGTCGTGAAGGGCAGCGATGCACGTTAAATCTGTCGAGAGCTGAAACTTCCTCCCGTTGGTGTGGTGTAGTAGTTAGGAGAGGGGGTGCCAGCTCAGGTGTCGTCCACGTCACTTGATCATGTTTCAAAATTACGTGGCCCGTCGTCAAAAGCCCTCGTGCAGCTGAAAAGTGCGATGTTAATATTCAATCAATCAATCAGAAATGACATCGCTGTAGGAGTCAAGAGTCTTATGTGGACTTAGAAACATGTTTGCAAAAAGAAAAGACTTTGATTGTAAGGCAGAATGAATTTCAATAATTAGATCCCCGGACCTTCGGTTCACCACTAATTCCTAATAATGCTTTATGGACAGCAAAGGGCGACTTCTGAGACAATTCCTTGTTCGGCAGAGAAACATGTAAAAATCTCGAATGAGCTACAATCTGATCTATGATTGAGTGGGTCATACAAGGATTTTACCCGGACACAGCTAAATCGGATCCATAATCCCGAAACGCAACTTCATTCTGGCGTGCCTCGACTTACCACGGAGTCCAATAAGGGTCATCTGGCAAAAGCCAAGCACGGTGCTTACCTGAAGTACACCCATAATATTGTGCTACAGCATCAGGGTGAGGAACCAACGGGCAAACCCGACACCCTTTATCTGCAGCTGTAACCCTACAGCAATGTCTCTCCGGGGACACCGAAGAGAGGTATCACCAGCCGATTGACAGGAGTGGGATCCCTCCTGCCTCCCGTCTTCAGCGAAGCGTGGGTTAAAGGGTACATAAAGGTATCCCCTGGACACCATTTTTCTCCCGGGACGCCGCACACGGCAAACATGCGGGTTAGCAAACCAACGGTGTTAGTCGAAAACAAATAAAGCAACAAAATCAATTTTTAAAAAAAAATTGAAGAAAAGGAACAAAATTAATGCAATGTAACCAAAATATGTTAATAATAAATTGTAAAATTTCTCATAAGAAAAAAATTAATAACTATAACTATGTAAATCTTAAAATATTGATCTGTGGTCTTGACGTGAGAAGAAGAAAATGGAAAATTGAATAACAAGGAAAGGAGTGTCGAAAATAGAGAAGGATCACTAGGGTCCCCCAGGTTCGTGACACCCGTGTTTACTAAAGACGGTAAAACCCTTTGGAAAAGGAAAATATCATTAGGGAACCTCTGAAATGTGACACCCGTACTCACCTAAAGAAGGTGACTCCCTGAGGGTCCTGGGGGGGGGGAGGGAAAAACAGTTTTACACTCAAAAAAGCCTGTATAACTCCAGGTTATAGAGAGGGGAAAGAAACCGGTTTTACAATGAAAAGAAGTGGAACAAATTTCAAAAAAGGAAACTTCAATGACATAATTATAGAAATGCCTCACATCGCACGCGTACACACATGCACAAGTGCTAACGTCATGAGTGAAAGAGAAAATTCCTATGGCATTTAAGTTATACACTTTGTAAAAGCCCTTGCAACGCCGGGTTAAGCGGAGGGGAAAGAAGCATAGAAGTCAAAGTAATTTCGAAAAAGCACATTGGAAGTGCTTATTTTGTGAAGGGAAGGAAAAACTTATAATCTCGAAAAAAGCCGTGCAATGCGAAAAAAAATTGGAAAAAGAATAATTTACTGGAAGAAAAAGCCCGTGCAACGCTGGGCCATGCAGCTAGTTTTAATAAAACAATGCTTATTTTAATATTGTAGAGTTTTTATGCGCAAAAAATAAGTCATTTTATTCTTCTAACTTTTTTCTTGTTAATGCTAACATAACAGCTATAATTTTTTAAAAATATACGAAAAACATGGCATTTTGTAAATAACATAAAATAATTTTGCATTGAATAAACAACATACACACAAAACATGCTACGTTTCACATCTACTTAAAATTTAGTTAGCATTTTTTGAAAATTATTTTTCACCTCTTCGCTTAAAAAAGTCTGTTTTCAAAGCGGTGGGAAGTTGATTCTAAGCATTATTACTATTGGATGTTGTCCTTTACAAAAATAATAAAGATGTGAAACTGGATAATATTAATATATATAATAATGCCTTAAAAATAAAAGCAGATATTAC
Source organism: Trichonephila clavipes (assembly GCA_019973935.1). Taxonomy (NCBI): domain Eukaryota; kingdom Metazoa; phylum Arthropoda; class Arachnida; order Araneae; family Nephilidae; genus Trichonephila; species Trichonephila clavipes. The sequence goes on from BMAU01020082.1 coordinate 79,647, forward strand.
TTAGTTTGCTGACATCTAAGAAGTGGAAAAAATGTCACTTTCGAGTCCATACAAATATCACCAACGAAAACATCAGCCGTTAAAGCCACAAAAATATAAACAATAGCTCTAATAATTACATAAAGCTCTTTTTCCTCCTCTTTTGAAATCCTACTCCATAATACACATTTCTTTCTTCTTTTTAGGGGACGCTTTTTATGTGCTTCAATTATTTTATGTCGTCGTGTGTGTGTGAAAGGGAAAAATCCACAAACGGTTATTTTCCTTCAGAAGTAGATTGACTTCTCCGTCGATGCGTTAACGGTCAAATATTTTTCTTCCATTTTTTTTCTTCTATCCTTTCATCAGGAATAACAAGAGTGAGGGACAATTCATTGATATATCAAAAGGATTCGGAGGGAAATCTCTCTCTTTGTATTGACATATTTCAGTTCCATGTACATTTGTTCCCCTGTCAATGAAATTCCAGAAGGAATTTCATTGACAGGGGAGTTAATTTTTTACGATAGAATTTCAAAAATACTTTTCCTTATAAGCTCTGTAAGATTCAAAATATTTTAAATCTCTTTGTAGTTCTTTATCACCTAGAAAGGTTTACAGAGACAGAGAGTTTTGCAAAAATCCCTTAAAAATATTTTATAAAGATGTACATACAGTGTTAAGGCATTGAGCAAAATTCATCTTTTGCTGTAGAAAATTTCTTCAATACTAAAGGAAATACTTCAAGAAAATAAGGCAAACATTGGTGCAACTTTTTCTTGCTCTGGCTAAACTAAAAGTAATTCAGCAAATCAGGAGAAAATGCTCTCTTATAATAATTACATGAGGGCGCATTATAAACCAAACTTTTTGAAATATATAAGCTTGTTTATATTTTAATTAAATATAAACACAGGTATAAATTGTATCGATAAATAAATTAAATGTTTCTTTTCGATAATTTTTCTCGTTGAACATTTTTGCTTACGAGAATTAGATAAAATACCAATAATCAATCTAATCAGAAGAATTGTCATCTTTAGTTAAATTCAAATATCAGTTGCATTTTTAATTTGTACTTTTGATTTTTGAATAATTTCTTAAATAGAAACATTTCATTTAAAATTATATTACTTATACGAATTTCGAATAATTTGTGGCATTGCTTATAAAGGAATTGAAAATAAGACGGAACCAAAAATAATTCAAATTCAAATATTTGAGAAATGCCATAATTTTTAAAATTAAATATATCTTATTTAGTGTCGAGTTTATCTTTTGATAATTAGTGTTAGAAACATTATTATCAAATGGGGCTTCACACATGCTCTTAATTTTAAATAGGTGGTTGAAGCCCCCTTTGGCACCAACGACTCGCTTTAGTTTAATGTGTCCCTGAAATATAAGTTTTTACGGAAGAGACATGAAAGTGCCTACGGAAAAAAAATTTCGGCATATTTATATTTTCATATTTTCGTCCGTATCACTTTGTTTTCCCTTTTTCTTCGAAAGCGATATTGGCGTGCTATTCCAATCGCTTAAACTGGTCGCAAAGCTCCCCTTACGCATTAGTTCGATTTGAGTGTATTATATGTATATAGCGTTAAAAAGGTCAAAGTAAAAAGTAAAAAAAGAAAAAAAAACGCCTCGAGAAAATGTAATCTGTTACTTTTATGCTATCACCAACCATTTTCAAAACTAATAATTCAATTGAACAAACATGCAGTGTGCGAAAAAATATATGGATAAAATAAAAAAAATGAATGGTTGACCAAAAATGATAACATATTTACAGCAAAGAATTACATGGTCCAAAAAATTTTACCTTGATGGGGAAGATTGTTTTTCATAATTTCTGATCTATTCCGAGTAAAAAAGACAATATTTTCCTCATTACGGAATTGGAGATGGGGAGAATCCTCTGTAACCATTTGGGACGCTTTTACCCGAAAAGGGAGTGCGCCAATATTGTCTTTATTAATTACAAATGGGCCCTGACAAATATTTTGGGCCAAAACGTGTCGCTTGAGGCCCCACTAATTATTTCAAAGGACTGTTTTCCCAATGTTCTGAATAATTTCCTTTGTGCTTTCGGTGTCATTGGAATGCGATTACTGCATAAATTAGCTTACCCAAAAGAAGATTACTTATAGAGCTATTAGTTTGTTGAAGTTAAAGAATTTGGAAGTTGATGTGTATCTTAAACAAGCTCCTTTCAAAAGTTAAAGTACATTTTTTCATCTCTGTAATCAAAGTTTCTCGAATCAGCAAATGTATAGTTTTAAATACCTGTTAGTAACTTAATGTCTGTCTTTTTTATGTCACGACGAATGTCTGGAGGGGATAGGTATTTTTAGAATAATAATTATATACACAATTGGAAAAGAAAGGAAATTTAAGCACAAGATAATTAAAAAAACGAATGAAAGGAAAGTTGAACCTATTCTGACGAGTAAAATTCCTTTACGAAGACCGTCAACTGTTGCTTAGAACATACTTGCCAATCTTAAAGGCTTAACCCAAGGATGTCTGCGAAAGACATGAAGAGAGATTGTAAATAATTTTGATCCCTCCTCCTGGCTCCTCCCTTGATGGTATTCCTTCTCCAAATGAAAAGTAAAACCAATCTATAAATTGAGTGAGAGCTTAGTAAATATTAATTCGACACAATAATACAATTAACTTTTAAGAGTGTGCACGTTTCCACGGAGAACACAAACCACTGAGAATCTTACAGTGAATATCTCTAAAGGTCCCGATCGAAGCTCTAAAAGTAGATTTATTTTCAAGATTTTGATACATAAGTTTCAGATTTTAAAATTCCATTTATAATACATTCAAATTTATGTGTGTTGAAACATAATATTAATTCTTACTTGAATTACAGTTCAAGAAAAGATTGCGAGAGTGGAGTTAAAAGAAAAACAATTGTAAGGGTGTCATTTTTTTTTCGTTTTCATAAAACCTTTTGTTCGGGAACTCTCATTCTATTTTAAAAGTATATTTCTTTGTTACACACGCATTTATGTGTGTGAGAGCAGTAAGAGAACAAAAAAAAAACAATTTCAGAGAAATTCAGAACATTTTAATTCATGTAAAAAACACGTTCCATTCTTTTAATCTGCGTGATTATTTATGAAGCTCTAACAAATATTAGAACAAAACACCAGTGTCGCTCGGGATGCCTCACGTAAACGGTTTGTTGGGTTTCGCTCAAGAATCAAAAGAAACACTTTTCCTCATAAATACTGAAGGGGCTGCGCAAAATACCAACAAAAAAGATGATAAAAAAATCATCGAGAAAACATGTTTCACCTACAATCGGCAGGGGAAGAGTTTCAGAAACAGATTGGATAGGCAAAAATGAACCTTTTTCTATTGACTCCCGAACCGAAAAATATAAGTTATTGCTTCGTTGAGCTTCTTTTTTCGGCTAAAAGCGGTGGGTAAATAGCGAAGCGATGGGGAAATGCCCGACGTTCTGAAAAAACTAGTTGATTTCCTACTTTTTATGTCTTTCTTTTTCGTTTTAGATTTTCTTTTCTGTCTCTTTCTTTCCATATATCTCGTAACAATATTCGCCGAATGAATTGTGAAACCGCGAGAAGTGAATTTTTAGTTTCTTCGTGATTGCTAATTTCTGGTCGGTGATTTTGGACAAATGTATTGGTTCGATGATTTCATTTTCAGCATATGGGATTTGGTAGTTCAGCAACTCCGGAAGCATTTTATTCAGATAAACAGAAATTAAGTCTTATAGGATATATATATATATATATATGGCACAAATTTTATAAAATATTTTTTGTATGATAAAACATCTGAATATATCTCTTTTACTAGTGTTTATCTCATTCGATTTTAACGTTCAAAAGATATATATATATATATATATATATATATATATATATATATATATATATATATGTGTGTGTGTGTGTGTGTGTGTGTGTGTGTGCGTGCAATCATTCACTTAAACTTTCATGAGAGATTTAACTTTCTAATGGTTTTGAGCCTTTCAAGACTCGTGATATTTCATTTTTACTTTATCCGTTTAGTGGGAAGTAACCACAATTTGATCTCTTATAAACTGCTACGTTAGCAATTTTAAAACAATATCATTCAATATGTCACGATCCTTTTTGACCAATCACTAACGTGAATCCTATAATCCTAAAAGGTTCCGGTTAGCAAAAACTGTAAAAGCTTGAGATCTCCAGAGTGAAAAAAAAGAATGCTTTTGTGTATCGCTATAAAGTATGTGTGTATTTGCGTTCGCCACTGTTCGCTTTGCTGCGCTTCGTGTCTTCCTTTTGTGTGTGTGTAAAATAAATGTGTATTTTAAAAAATACCAAGTCTGTAACAAATTAATTTATTCCACCCAGAAAAATATTTTCTGAATGCAAAAATGCCCCAGGGCAATCCCACATGGGGAGAGATTTTTTTCTTTTTAGCAGAATGAGTCAAAGAGCTTACATAACAAACACATTTATTGAGGAGATACGAGGAAAAACACCGAACACTTATACATCATAGCTTTTAATGGCTATTATTCATATTTTCGTGACCACCACTGCTGCCCTGGTTTTGGTACATTGGCTACAGTTCCTTCGTCTCGTTGCACCATTCGTTTAATTCTCGCTGAGTGCTCATGCAGTCATCTTTCGTGTTACTGGAGGATGTTGCCCTCTGATGAAAACGGGTGTGTCTTCTTTCAAGCACGCATACATACCCACATATAAATACACAGTTTTCCGGGGAGAAAAGTTTAAAAAAATATTCATTTAAAACCTCATCCTTTTAAAATCAGTTTCTGTTTATTGCCTTTATGTATTGGCATGTTTTCTTTTCAGATGTGCGGAAGGGCGGAGAAAGAATTGCTTGTTCAAATGTCGCCCTCCTCACTTGACCACGGTTCGAAATGACCTAAGGTCCGTCACCTATGTTCTCGTTTTTCTTCAATGAATCTTTTGGCATGGTCCAGTGAGCCGAAAAAGCTCTGAACACATTTTTATATTATTTCGCATTCCTATAATTTTTACGCATTCTTTAGATCTTACTACAGATGTAACTTCAGTAAATTACCTGAAGGATTCAATGGATGTACTAAAAACTTCAAATGGCACGAATTAAAAAAACAACATAACGAAGTTTTGTTCATTTATTTTTAATTTTTTTTTACGTATTGTACTTCCCATTACGCACATTTTCTGGACAGATGCTTATTAGTAAGGTTGAAAAAGAAGAACTGAACAGACATTCTGTCAGTCAAAAGCCTGCAGAAAGAATGTGGCAAAAATGCAAAAGTGAAATGACAGTTATTGAGTAAATTATTTAATTTAATATTTTGGGAGTAAAAACTTGTTCTCCCATTTCAAGAAATGGCAGTTTAATAAATATGAATGAATGGATCTTCCAGCCTCGAACTCGTGTGCAATCGGTTCGAGACCTGATGCTACTCAAGACCCGTTCGGTACAGGAGCTGATCCTCTGGTCTGCAGACAGAGGGAGAACTATCGTTTGACATTTTCAACTGGTTCCTTTTGCAAACATGCTTTGTAATTTCCTGGCTAAAAGTATGCGATCTTCTTGCGATTCATTATTTTTAAAAATATTTTCCACCTTCTAGTAAGTTTTTAAGAATGCAAGTGAGTTTATAAATCTTGTTTTCAGTCATAAATGCGAAAAAAAGATATCGATGTAAAATAAGAATTTAGCTTTCATTCAATCAGATTCTTTTAATTTGTTTTTTTTTTTAAATTTAATTTAACTTTTTTTTTGTAAAACTTAAGATTAATGTAAAATTTTCAAAAATTAATTTCTTAACTTCAAATCTTCCCAAACTTTTTTTTTATCTATTGATAAGTTTCATTTAAATGAGAAATTATGAATTGTGTAATCGAAAACATACATTCATAATATTTCATAGAGTTTAGGAAGTGTGGTTCCCCACATAATTGTTATTAAATTAGAGGACCACACATGATCAGGAATAAATATTCTATGTATACTTCTTAGTTCCACCAAACCACAGATGAATCCCACAAAATACAGAAAAAAAGACCAGGATCTTAAGAAAAGGGAATTTCCTATGAATGCGCAAGGAGAGCTATCTCACTGTCCAGTTGGTTTAGGGAAGTTGTAAATATGGTGGTTAAATAACACAATTAAAAATAAAGATGGTAAAAATTGTTGAAAACAAAAGAACTGATATTTTTTTCTTTCTGTATAGATACTTTTACTGTTACTACTGTAATACACTTCAATAAATCAAACTCTGTTTTGGAAATTGTATTCCATCAATTGTTACAAAATAAAAGGTTTTTCGTATTTAATAAGGACTTTTAAAATATAAAAACTAATAAATCACTCAAAACATTCGATCTTAGAATTGAGGGATTGCTTATTAATTTTGGAAAGAAGCTATACGAACGGAATTTTGCCGCGGAACCTCGTAATTTTGAATCGGCGTCAAGTAACGAGGACGAGACTCGAGCTGAACCCCATTCACCCAATTTACTCGCTAAGTCACCTTTAATCATAGGGAGAAAAGGATTGAATTATGAATGTGTAACTGATGACATAGATTTTGTATTAAAATTTATGCATTAAATTATAACATAAATTAAAATTTTTATATTTAATATACTACATTTTAATACCTAGAATTTCCAATACAAATTTTTTAATCCAAATTTATCGCATAGTAAATAGATTTCAAATAATTTAACAGCATATTCTTTTAACCACTTATGTAGATGCTACGATGCGCTGTAGAATTTTACCAGTGCATAAACTCACACTTGATCAAGATTATTGAAAGAACATAGAAAATTGAATATTTGGTTATTAAAACATCTATATAATTTGAAACAAATATATATAAAATGCCTGACAAAAGTATTACATTTTCTGTTTAAAATATTATGTTAAGGCCTTTCGATTGCTAATTAGTTTGACACATTTTAATATGTATATGTAAAATAAAAATTGCTTACAAAATCCCACTATTAATAGTTAAAACATGTAGCTCTTTTTTGCTTAAGTATGTGGAAAGTGTAAGACACAAATAAAATTGCGGATTGCATTCGGCAAGAAAAAAAAAGTTTTCTTAACTTGAATTGAAATTTAAAAAAAAAAAAATTTGATGCAAGATCTTAAATGGAAAGTTATTCTATGTACAGAGGGCACCCAAAGTGTATAGAATTTAATTAAGAGTATATAATATGGGTTTAAATTTTAAAAATTCATAAAAAAAGTAAGACATAAAGATAAGAAAGTGCAGTTTGCAGGAGAACAATTTGAAGCACAGCGAAAAAGTACGCTCCATTCTTCCATTAACAACTGCTCCACGTACCTCCAGAATATTGTCCAATACTGACCCATCCCTCACCCAAGGTACAGAGATTAGTACAGTGATGGAGTGTCTCACTGTCAAGCTGCTCGAGAGCCATTGGCGACGTCATTTTGAACCAGGGTCAAGTGAGGAGGATGCTGGCTCCCTCCTCTCCGCCCCACCAACGGGAGGACTTTTGAGCCTTGACATATTTAACTTGCATCGGCCCCTTCTGCAGGGCCAGCGGTACTGTGGCCACGAAGAATAATTCTGATAACACACCTCTTCTATTGAATGTGGTACGACTCAATACATTTTGGCTGTTAAAAAAATATCCGACTAGCTTGCGAGTGCTTTTTTGTTGTACCCACTCCATAGCTTAGCAATGTTTAACTACTGAAAGGTTTTGAAAAGGATTTCTCATTTGTTTAAGTCGAAAGGAACTGCGTATTGCAGCGTGTTTTCCCTTTTCATGCGACCGGAAAACTTTTCAAGCACCGTTTTCTAAATATTCATTTAACCCATGCGACCATTACTTTAATGGTCGCATCATTTTGAAGAAAATGGTCATAAACGTTTTTATTTTTTTATTCAAGAAAATTATATAAAACTAAGTGTATGTATAACATATGTATTTATTTTTACTTTGAAATACAAATAATTAAATTTTTATGAAATTGATTGATTGAATATTAACGTCGCACTGTTCAGCTACACGAGGGCTTTTGGTGACGGACCACGTAATTTTGAACCATGGTCAAGTGACATGGACGACACATGAGCTGGCGCCCCCTCTCCTAACTTCTCCACCACACCAACGGGAGGACGTTGCAGTTCTCGACATATTTAACGTGCATCGCTGCCCTACACGGCGAGTCTTTTAGTGGTACTGGTCTGGAACTCGTGACAAGGCAAGCCACGGTCCGATACCTTTACCACTAATGAAAAGCCGACATTTAGGGTTATTATGCCTGAATGATGGTTTTTCAGCAAAGATAAAAAAAATAAAGAATGTATTTTAAAGAATAAAGAAAAAAAATTACACACACTTATGCACAAAAGTAATTTTTTCTTGTGAGATAAATTTCAAAGCATGAGATACAAAGGTCATCATCCCAAGTAGCAGTACAGCTCTGTCAACACTACTCTCAGATTCACTAACCGAGCTTTCAAAACAATGAATTCTTTCAGAATCACTCTCAGATCCATTTGTGAATCTTCACTTCATGTCTAATTCCATAATGTATACAATATAACAAAAAATGTATAATTTCTGTGATAGAATATATATTGTATCACAGAACACGCAGCACACGTGTATTGACGAAAAGCGAAACTAAGGATACAAAAACTAATCGCTAATGTATATATTTTGGGTTGAGCTAAAATCTAGTTTATAACACAATTATCTCTCAACTCGTCACAAAAAATCTGGTATTGCCATTCTGGGTATCAGAAATAATCTTTTAAGTGCAGTACTTTTGAACACCCCGGAAATATCACGGGCTCAAGAAATAGAAATTTCACCCAGTGATTTTGACGGGAGCAAAAATGAAGGGGTTACTGGTTTATTTTTTAAAAAAAGGAAAAATTCAAATGTTTTGTATTTTATATTAAGTGAAACACGCAATTATTAATTAAGGAATTAAAGACACTGATTTTTATTAATTTATATTGCAACATTCATTGGACTCAGTCTTATTGAATAAATAATATAGGGCATTATATTTTCTTTCAAGCAATAAGAACCATTCAAATTTCTTTGGTCTTATTTAGAGAATAGTAATTTTAATAATAAAATGTTGCGATATCAAAAAATTAAAACTTAAAAATCGTTGGGACACCTAGGATGTGCAAAATGAAATGTATATACATTTCATTTTAATGATACAAGTAACTACTGCGCTTAGACAAAATACGTATGTTTTATTTTCGTTTAGTATAGCACTTTTATACTTAACATAAAAGCACAAAGAACATACTTCATCCTTTGGAAAACGTTATAATATATGGTGAAACTATTTTTCCCCTCTCGCAGACACGAGATCCAAATCTATATGACTTTAAAACTGGGAATAAATCCTACGTTCCGAAAACAATCCTAACCTGTGTGGAAATATTTTTGTTAGTTTCCCTTCTGGACTTGATTTTCAACACGCACAGCATATAAATCTTGTTATAGATACAATTTATTTCACAATATCTTCTTACAGTTCATTTCGACAGTGGCGCAAGTGGAAGGGACATCTTTCGAATGCTTCAGTACTTGGTTTCCGCACCATTTCATTGTGTTGGAGGGAGAGAACAACACAGACATCGTCATTTTGAGTGAGTGAATAATAACGGCGCACAGTGGGCAGTTTTCCCAATCAGGCGCACGGAAATTATTTTATGTCTTTTAAGTCTTCATAATCATCTAAAATCATAGTAATTAATGTAAATTGGGTATTCTGTTCTGTTTTTTACTAACAAATGAGGTTGTGATTTTAAAAAAAGCGCTTAAATGGATAATTTTCATGATATTTAGTGTCACTTAGATTAGAATATATGCATAAAATTATTTAAGGACATTTTGACAAAAAAATTATTTAAATACAATATTTCGGCAAAAAATTAACTAAGAGTAACCTTTTTCAAAATGTTCTCCTTTTGTGAAAAGTACTTCTATTATAATAATATTTTGCCTGCATATAGCGCATACCTCTGTACACAAACTCAACTATGATTTTTGAAAAATTCACATTATACTTTCAGAGTTACAACCAATTGAAATAATTATCGGCGTTTTTTTCTTAAAATTTCTCCCCTCTGTTGTCGTAAAACGTGGATTAACCCACTTCTATGCTATGTATTTCAAAAATTCTAGTTGAGCCTCTGTACAGATGTCTGAGCTATATGCAGGCAAAATATTATTATAATAGAAGCATTTTTCACAAAAGGAGAATATTTTGAAAATGGGTCATTCTATGTTCATTTTTTGTCAAAATATTATACTTAAATAATATTTTATTGTAGCACTATTCTTAAAACAATTTTATGTACATTTTCTATACTAAGTGACACTAAATATCATAAATATTATCCATTTATACGCTTTTGCAAAATCACGGTTCCGAACGTAGACGGATACCTTAAGTGGAACTAGTTTTTGAACAAGGATCAAAGGATATTAACAGAAGCAGTAATTTACACGTGGGATAATATATACAAGAAATGGTGTGGCAAGTTAAAAAAATTAAATTGAATAATTGCTAAAGATTAAACAAATACAATCAAACATAGCATTGTACATATACAACAAAGAATAATATGTAGTGATTAAAAGGACTCGGCACCCTTTGAGCATTTTTTATTTACGTATGTATTAAAAATTACATTTTAGTATTTCATATAATGTTTATTTAAGAAAATGATACGAGTTAAAATTTTTCACGCATAATATTCGCACAATTTTACAAATTTAATTTCTTTTAAAAATTTTTGAAAATTTTAAAATTTTACTCTTTTGTGTTAATTAATTTTTTGACACGAAAATTTGTAATATTTCTGAGGATGTCTTAAGCACCTTTAAGGATCGATTTTACAATACCTTAATTAGTTTGGGAGAAACAGTTAATAAAAAGTTGATACATATATACATATATAAAAGCCTAAATATTTCACATATTTAATTTTTTTTTAAAAAAAAGAAGTATTCAATTTACAGCAAAATGGATCCCTAATTTTGTTACATGCATTACATCTAAGACACAGGGGGAAAAAATGGAAGTGATTGTTAAATAATTGTGGAAGAAGTGGTATCCTGAATGTAAAAAAACACAAACCGAGAAAAACCACTTTAAAGTTTATAATTCTGAAAAAATAATTATTATAAGCTTAAATAAACGTAAAATACCACACTAAAATGTTAGCTATATATCTTTCTTAAAGTAATAAAATATAATATAGATCTTACTCCACCGCCAACCACGCATCATTCGATTTGGAGAAGAACTTTTCATTTCTATGGCACCTCGCCCATTTCCCCCCTTCAAACGAGCAGAAAAATTTAACTATTTTTCTAAATTTTCATTTCTGCTGGTCCTCATATTTATCGGAGTCCGTTGTAATCCTAACTAAACTCAAAACAACATTAGTTTTGTGCTAGTATCTTGCTCTTTCTTCCATACATTGAATAAGGCACCCGAGCCAACGCTGAAAAATAAATCATAACTTTGGGAGTAGCAGTTAAATTAGGAATTAAAGTAAAGGTCCACATCTCTACTCTATGCGACTTAAGTGTTACTGTGATCAATCCCAAAAGTTTTACTGCATTAAACACAAAAGAACCGTTACTAGGAGTTACATGCTGTGCTAAAAATGCTATGTTTTTACAATTTTTAATCAAACTTGAACCTAATTTGTAAGTCAAATCAAGAAACTACTTACCCATGGCATGTTTTTAGAAAAAATACTTAAATCTGCAAATTTTTTTTCAGACGAAACGATTGAACTTCTTACTAGAAAATGACGCTCGCAAGTGTTTCATGTAGCAAACTAAAACACTGATTGTAGAAAATTTCCATTTGCGTACTGACGAAAACTGTTTACCACATGGCTAGGGAACCTATGAGGACCATAAGTAGTGGGATGCTTTTTTTATTTCGCGCAATTTCATTTTTGAACTTTCCGAGCGCCAGATGGGGAAAACTGCCCACTGTGCGTCACACTGATCAGCTACACGGGGACTTTGGCGACGGACCACGTCATTTTGAACCATGGTCAAGTGAAGTGGACGACACTTGAGCTGGCACCCCTTCTCCTAACTAACACACCACACCAATGGGAGGACGTTTAAGCTCTCGACAGCTTTAATGTGCGTCGCACCTCTACACGGCGGATTCTTACTGGTACCGGCCTTGAATTCGTGACAAGGCATACCACGATCCGATACCTTGTCCAGTCGGCAAGCGGCCAATTCGTCATTTTTAACCTCGTTCAAGTGACGATACCTGTGATCCCACTCCTAACTAGCGCAACACACTCGCAGGAACAAATTTATATTGCATCGTCTCCTCTACACGGCGGGTTTTCAGTTGCCCCGAACCCTTAACACTCCGTCCGTCTGTCCCACTACATTTTCTGCGAATGTTTGGATTCATTTTCATTAGAAAGTGCTTTTAAGTGACATCTTGATGGACATTACTTTCCTTCAGGATATCTTAGAGACGAAACTGTCTTAATAAAAAGGGATAATTATCTATTGTATGCAAATACTTTCTCTCTCGCATATATCTTCTATTCCTCTAATCAAAGTCACCATCACCATTTGATCACGGCTCATAACATCGAAATTCATTGCCAATAGATCTCGCGTTGATTCAAAATGTATCATAATCTCGACTAGTAATGACACCTAATCACTGGCTTGTTAACAGCTCATGTCTGCGGATTTCCCTGTAGAAAAAAACTCTTACAAATATATTATAAACAAAACTTTGTGTATTCATTGATTGTTTACTATTAATAACGTCATAACAGTCAAGAGACGAGTACGACACCTGTGCATGCTCCCACTTTTCCGATGTCAACATTCAAAACATTGAAGTATGCTAGTCCGATTTTGGATGACAATACGATTCAAATCCACATATTGATCTGCGCCTTCTACGAGTCCGTGACCAATTTGGCCACCACCACCTCAATATTTGTAAAACCAACGCAAATTAACTAGATAGAAAGACATAAAAAAGTGATAGAAAGACACTGGAATAAATGAGAACTTTTTATTAATACATTTAACAAACAATTCATTAATAAACAAAATAATTAGTACCTTTCCGCGTAATTTCTTTCTTGGGAAAGAACAAAAATAGAGTACATAATTTAAGAGTAATAATTATAAAATCTGTCAAACCATATGATGATTTGAAAGCGGAATTATTCATTATTTCATTATTAAATAAAAATAACTAATTATAATGAGTATTATTTTCTTCATTTTTAATTGTTATCTGTTTATTATAATTATTATTTTATTTTTCTCCTTACTACTGTTTCATTATATGTTGTATACAAGGGTGCGAAGTATAATAAGTTTATATGATAAACTAGCTGGTATACCCGTTCTTCGCACGGGTGCACTGAAAAATTAAACAACACAGATTGAAGGATAAAAAAGTTTTTAATGAGTTAATTTTACGTGAATTTCAAATTAAACAAAAAGCTTTTTGCAGATCTCAGCTAAACAAACAAAAAAAATACCTTTGTTAAATTGTAAGTATGTATATCTAATAGCTGATAAAAAGGATTTTTTTTTTATTTATAACTCCCCGTAACACTCTTGAAGGTCAATTTTTGAAAATACCTCTCTAAGGTGATCTCTGCTCAGCAAAAGTAACACATTGTTAAAAGTTTTGTGTAATGAATGCTTAAAATAGTGTAAATAATTTATATCTGAAAGTGTAATATATTGATATTACTTTCTGTTGTATTTATTTTATGTTAAAATTGTAATATTCACAAGCAATGCCGTTTATTAAAATATAATGGCAATTCAATCAAAAACATAGCGAAATGTTAACGATAGAGTCAAGTTGGCAAATATGTCTAGCTACTTTCATAGATCGAGCATTATTAGAGGTTTGTAAGACCCCCCGTGTAGGGGAGCGATGCATGTTAATACTTTATCCACCGCATTATGATTTACTGCAGTTTTTTTCATGCAATATATTTTTTTCGGATCACTACACTGAAAATTAAGGGATAGACATAAACAAAATACTCCACTTTGGGAAATTTAATCCATTAGGGCTAATAAATTAATTATATTCCACTGTAAAATTAATTATATACACCGTTCACTTAAAATAAATAGTCAAATCGTTTTCTAAGGTCATCATTAACTTTCAAAAAAAAAAAGACATTTAAATTTTCACATAAACTATCTTTTCAGGACAAAAATAATGATCTTTGCAATCCTCTGAAAATGCAATATCTGCTACAAAACTATTCGCCTTCCCCGCTAAAATACTCATCATAGAACCCGTGCTGCCATATATCTTGGAAGAGTGGATTTCAAGGAATATTCCTGCTAAGTATTGGTGGAATATTCCTTCTAAGTTGGTGTGGTGTGGCAGTTAGGAAAAAGGGGGGCCAGCTCAGGTGTCGTCCACGTCACTTGACCATGGTTCCGTAGTCCGTTGAAAAAAGCCCTCTTGTAGCTGAACAGTGCGACGCTAATATTGACTCATTCCAAAAAATAGAGTACAGTAATTATAATTATTTTTATACTTAAAAATGCAATATCTGCCTATTCAATTAAAATTATAACGTTATAATTAACTACTAACCACAAACAGATTTTGAAAATTTGTCCAAATGATGTAGTGTGAAAGAGAAAGCTTGTTTACTTTAAGTACCAGAACCGATAAGCGCATTTATTTTAAAAAAAGATCAATTTCTTACTACCAAATGTTCATAATAAAATCACAAAAAAAACATTCAAATAAAAAGAGATTTATAACAACCTCTCCCTTCAAAACTTAGTTTTATTCTCAAATAAAAAATAGGGATTGTGCTGATCACAGGAATTAATTAGAAGCGAGCGCCTTGCCTAGGCAAAACAAAAAGTGTTTCTTCACAAACAAAAGATAGATATATACTTTTTTTTGCAGCGCACGCTAATCTTTATAAATTATAGCCTATGCTATAAATTATAGCCTATGTGTTATGAGTATGTATAAGCTATATTAGTGTAAAAATTCATTAAAATCCATTCAGTTGTTTTTGCGTGAAAGACGACCGAACATCCTCACAAACTTTCGCATTTATAATATAAATCTAGATGTTCCGGAAGGATGGAATATATTTTACGATTCTTACAAATTCATTTACTTTATATTAGTATCATTATCCAATGAATTAGTTTTTGGAATCTCATTTGATATTAATAAGTAATTTGAAGTAATAATACATAATATAAAAATATATAAACAAAATTACAAAGTTACAGTTTAAAAAAAATATTATTAAAATATTCTCTGAATTTGTTGAGACTCCATCGTGTAACTCCTCTTCAGCGCCATCTGTGAACAATAACATTCATTATCCTAAGTAGCGATTGATCATGTCGAAGGAATAAAAATAAAAGTAGGGAAAGGAGGTTTAAAAAAAAGGCGTCATTGTGCAAAAGAAAACAAAATGAATCGAGAAGGCAACACAACGAAAACTCGCCTTATTAAACCTTAAATGGAGAACACCTGGAAAAAGGCTCCCTCGGCGGAAATTGACGGCGAATCGATTCGGGTTATCTGCATCCGGATGAGGAAGATGTTTCGTTTCCATAGCAATCATCCAAGCCATTAATCAGAATGACGCCTTCTTCTTCCTTTTAAATTTTTATCATTGTTTTCAGAGTTTCTTGTTTGTTTCAATCGAATTTGAAGGGAGACTCGTTGGCGAAATTAATGAAATTGATTGAGAATATCCATATTTTCTCTGTTAGGGGTGAGCACGCAGGGTAAATTCTCTCTTCGGGTCTTTCGGGGTTATTTAAAATTCTTAAGTTGTTTAAACGCATTATTGTTGCAAGTTAGGAGTAGTATTGGATGATGAATTGCCTTCGGGCGCAGCATTTATATTTCCTTTTAGATTTTTTCTTCATTTTGTAATTCTTCAAGCGTAAAGTCTTCTAGGAAGCTATCGAGAAAGAAATTTTAATAAAGCTTGTATGGGGAAATATGTGCTTTGAATAAAAAAATATTTTTTTCCCCTGGTACCATTATTTTAGAGAATTTCTTTTTTCTTAATATAAATTGTAAGTTTTTGAAATCTAAAACACCAATTCTGAATTATTGATAGAAATTATTCTGCTTCTTTAATTTTTTCCTTCCCCCCTCCCAGTATTGTTTAATGAACCAAATAAATATGAGTAAAGAGTTTGGTTTTTTTCTTTTTGAGTAAGCGTTGTTTTTTTTGTATTATAAACCTTCACCCTGTGCAGCGATTCCGAACTCAAAGACCAAAAAATGCGCTTTTTTCCCTGAAAAATAATGTTTTTTTCTTTGTGCTCGAATAACAATGATGTTGTTCTTAAAAAAAACATTATCTATATTCAATAATATTTCTAGCTTGTCACTAAAATAAGAATTGATACTGATAAAGGAAAAAGTGAAGACACAAAATCCTCTATTAATGAAACAGCTTAAGGAAATAAATTCATTTCTAATAATACAAAAAATAAAAATGTAATATTCATGTATATCGGAGTGAAAATTAACAAAACTAATGTAATTTTTCTACCAAAAAATGCAAGTAACATCAGGAATCGTTCTGGTCCCTTTCCTAAAAGAGAAGCTGAGACGGAATCTCAGACATGACCGTCCGCAAGAAAACAAATTCGAAAAAAAATTTCAAGTAAAGTAGTGTGAGCTATATGTATTTCGGAGCGAAGAACTTGAATTAAAACTTCAATTAACAAAATTAATTCAATTTCTATGAAGAAAAAAAAAAACACAGAATTATTTTTAAGTTCTTCAGGGTAAAATCAACTTAAGCGTCCGGCAAAAGCGATAAAGTTTGAAAAAAAATCGCGAAAATTGACATAGATGTGTATTTCAGAGCGAATTCAACCTTTAATTTGTAAATATTGATACAAGTAACTCTGAAAAAAGTCGTTCTGGTGCTCTTCAAGATAAAACCAAATATATATAAGCTGAGAATTAATTTCAAACATAAGCCATTAAAGAAAAAAAGTTAGGAAAACATTTTAAGAAATGTGTACGATCGTGTTCGGAGTGTGGAATTCTTCCTTAATAGGACTTGGTACCCCAAAAATGGCGATTTTATCATTTATTTTAGTTTTATTTAGTTATAATCTTCGAACGATTACCTTTCGATTGATACATCACTTTTGTGTGCCTGAAAATTAGAAACGGGAAAACACACACACACACACATTTCATTTAAAAAAAAAGCAGATTTGGAAATTCGACCACGCCAACTTTTTAGAGATGTCAGTGATTTTAAGCTAATTTGTATCAATTACTTTTTAAAAATAAATTTTAATTTATTATAACCATAACTGTAAAGCTTTACCGTACTTTTTAGTGACTACAGCTTTTATTACAAGCTATTTGTTATTGTTGTTGGCGCTTCTTTCGTTTGTTTTGCAGTTATCGTACTAATTTTACTTGCGTTTTATATTGAAAAAAGAACAGTCATTTTCAAGACTTTTACTGATTGATGTCTTTTCAGGACTATTGTTGAAACTGCTGAGATTTCAGTATTATCTTTCTTTTTATCTCTTGGTCTTAAAAATGCCACGAGTAAAACGTTGAAATCATTCTTCTCAAATGAACAGCAAACGTTGGTGTAGTAATGCTGTAAATACATGCGTCTCAGAAGAAAACAAATTAGGTTCTAACATCAGAATTAAGCAGTTATTAAGTACTAAAAAGACTGGACATTCTGAAGTGGGGGGAAAAAATTCGTTATTGTGAACTTTGAGAAAGTCAGCAAAATGTTTATAAAACTAAAATGACCATACTGTGACAAACAAATTTTGAAGCTTGCACTTGGAAACAAGGTAGGATTTTGATACGTATTAAATTTAACCTGCAATTCTTACGCTGAAAAAGTTTGTGCTGCAGAAAGGTCTAATGAAAAGCAAAGTAATACTGCTTCTGATATGAATTTACGTGTCACGCAAGCATTCTCTTATATTGGAAAAGGTTACTCTGCAGTTGAAAAGTTTTGCATGGGAGTAAATGTCCTTTTCATCGAGAGCATACAGTCCCTAGCCAAATTATTAGACACACTCCTGTTTTTTTAATAATTCATTGATTTATATGCAATACTTTCGTATTTAAACATATATCCAATGGATTTTAAATGGGTAAAGTTATGATATATTTTGTATTTGTATTTATTTTTCACACATGGCAACACAAATTTAATAAATTGTCACACGAACATAAACAAGTCAAAAACCTGCTCGAGTCGCGTTCGCGCATGCTTCAGTTGGCGGACGTGTTTCTGTAGGTTAATGTGCTTTGTTTGTTAATTTAGCAGTTTTATTTTATGCAGTTATTTGTTTATTTCGTGTGCGGCGTTTAAATGATCAGTTTGTACACTTTCAGCATGGGTAAAAAAGGCGATTTTTCACTATGTAAGAAAGCAGAAGTAAATTCCCTTGTGAATGCAAAATTGTTTTCAAACCACGAAATATCACGAAAGCTGAAAGTTTTTCAAGCTAGTGTACGACGCATAAAAAAGAAAATTGAGCCAGGGGAAGAATTGAGCCCAAAAAGAAAGAAAAAATGCGGCAGAAAGCCTATTCCCCCCAATGTCAAAAAGATCTTTAAAGAAAATTTGCCTTGAAAACAGATTTGCTACCACAAATGTGATAAAATCGCAACTCCAAGATATTAATGTGAATGCTTCTGAACGCACTGTTCGAAGAAAATTAAAAGATTTAAATTTTAAGACCTGCCGCCCCACCAGGAAGTCCAAGTCAACCCCTGCAACAAAATCAAAGCATTTGAATTGGGCCAAACACTGGCGTGATAAAGATGTGTACTTCTGGAGATCGGTATTGTAAGGAACCACTGCCTGCACCTGGCAACATGTCGAACGAGATAAAGAAAAGGATCTGGCAAGGACAGAGAAGAAAAGGTCGGAATGGGAGAGGGTGGCGTGAAAAACCAGGGTCGTGAAAAGTAGACACGGCTAGACGATGTATCGTAATCTTGTAACATCTCAATATATTCTTTATTTTAAGAAATGTCCCATAGAAGGTGTGGAATAAACAGTGGGACAAAACCCTGTCTGCAATTATTTTCAATTCACAATGCGAACACGATCAGAAAAGAACCCACAAGTTTACACTGGTGTCAGAAGTGCGGTGCAATGGAGCAGAAGTGAAATGAATAAAATATTTCAAATTGATCGGCGTTCGTGCTACATAATTGTGATCAAGGTTCTAGTGGACATTCGGTTTGAAAGGAAATTTTTAATAAGGAAATAGAATCTTGCAGTGTATCTTCAAGTTGATGACCACGTGCATCCCGGGAAATGCCCTGCAGCAGTTTCAAGTGAAAAAAAACCAAGACCTTCTTCATATGGAGTTTTACCATCACCTGCCGAGTTGGGCTATGAACGAACAAATGTATTTTTCTTCATTTTCTGATGAATGGAGCCGTGATCTGAAAACAACGAAGGAAATCCCAGTAGTGTTCAAGTACAGAAACAGCGGTCATGTCGAGGTAAGTGGCTATTGTTCCCCTAAGTTAAAATATTGTGTGAATATTTAAAAGAGTAATGGGATGCAGTCATATTTAATTTGTTTTTTTTAAAAATAAAATAGAAAAAGCAGATATATCTGAAAAAAGAAAATTTCATTGGTTTATTGCAATATTCTATGTTGTTGGATTATTGTATAGATGAAATAAGAAAATTGTGTACTTATTTTACCTGGAAATGATAGGGTACCATTTTAAATGTTGTAAAATATAGTATTTAGAGTTCTAGTGTTAAACTATAATATCTTTTTTATCATTCTTTACTGTTTTGAAGTTGTCTCAAAAATTAAAATCTGGGTATAGAAAGTGTTTTGCATAACAATTCAGTTTGCAGAATTTAAAAAAAAAAGAATTAGAGAGATTAATTTATCTTGAAATAATGGTTGTGAAAAATGTATGTTTGAGTGGGTGAAAAATATCCATTAAAAAAAATGTGTATATGTATTTAAAGTAGACGGACTTCCTGTTAAAATGTTGTAAATAAGAGATTTTGTAGGTTATTTATGACTCAGAATATGGCATGTTTTTTTTTTTGAATATTATATGATAGTTTTTCATTTTAAGCAAAAGTGTTGCAATTTGTCAGTTAGTTGATAGTTTAATGCAATCTGATGTTATTTCCTTTGCTCGTAATTTAGGATGTATATGTATATTGGTTTTTTGTTTCCTGCATATAAGATTCTTCTTTTAATTAAAAAAAAAGAAACTAAGAGTAGATTTATGATTTGAGAAATAATTCTATGGTAATGTAACTAAAGTATGTTGTTAATTGTGTTTTTTTTTATTTTGAAAAAGGTTCTGCGTTCTGATTAGTAACAAATAACTGTGTCGCATATAAGTTTTATTGTAAACATATTTCGTATTGTGTTTCTGGAATTTGAGTACTCTTAGAAAAAACGAGTGTATTATTTTTTTTGCTTGTTAAGTATATAGTACTAGGTCATTTAAGTGTTTGTAGTTAAATTTGTCAGAAGGTAATTTGGCATTAGGTTTAGCTTGATTAAAAATGGCATTTCTCATTAGAAGTAAGAAAGTTGACTTAATTCAATTACCGCGGGACTTAGATGAGTCACCTGATCCGTCTATGTCTAAAATTGTTTTAAGGGATTTAATAATCTCTAGTAAATATTACAAGGAGGAAGAGGCAAAAGAGTTATTGGAAGTTATTACAGCCGAAAGATTAGAGACAGAACACAGCAGCAAAAACTAAAACGACAAGAACAATTATCAATTGAAAAATTACGCTTGGAAATAGAATTATCTAGGAACGCTAATCAGAGTGCTACTCAAAATAATGGTCAAACCTCACGTGTGAGATCATTAGATGAAATAGTTAAAATGGTTAGGCTGTTAACTGTAAAGGTACCCAATAAATCAGACGGGAGGGACTATTTTTTTTCTAGTCTTGAAAAGGCTTTCGCTAGTGAAATGGTTAGCGACGAGTTAAAACCGAAGGTTTTGTTATGCATGTTAGGAGACAAAGTATCAAACTTATTAGTTAACCTAGGCGAAGTAGAATTAAAAGATTACGAATCTTTAAAACAGGTTGTGCTCAAGGAGTATGAACCCTCACCAAAAATATGTTTAGAAAATTTTAGAAAGGCCAAACGTAACTCTGACGAAACTTTCTCTCAGTTCGCGTCCCGTTTAACATCGATGTGGTTATACTACTGTAAGTTAAGAGAAGCGAATGATTTTGAGTCAGTTAATCAACTGATCGTAGCAGATAAAATGTTTGAAATGTTGGATTCTGAGACGGCGACCCATATTGGTGTGCGCCAAGGGGAAGGATGGTACAAACCCAGGGACTTGGGCAAACAATGTGATATATTTTATGCTTCCAAAGGGAAATCCTACGATGAACCTGAGAGAGCTAAATGGAATGATAGTGAAAAGAGAAGTTTTAATGGTAGTTGGGGTAAACAGTCATTTGGGGAGAAAAAGTCAGATAATTTTTCTTCTAGGAAAAACTTCGATAAAGGTCAAGTAACTGAAATTAAAAAATTCGCTTGTTTCACCTGCGGATCAGATAAACATTTTAAGCGGGATTGTCCGAAAAAAAAGAGGTAGATAATAAAAGACTTAATGTAAATAAGGTGTCAAAAGAAGGGACGGAATTGGTAGATGGGACGGTAGCTGCTAGAGTTGATTTGCTAGGTAAAGTCATTCCTAGGCGGGCTATTGAAGACAAATTAAGTAAATTAGTGAAAACATCTATCAGTGTAGATGGGAAATTAGTCCATGCTTTAGTGGATTCTGGTACGGAAATTACTGTTATCAAGAAAGACTTAGTTCCTGGAATATCGGTTGAAGGAGCTTCCACGATTTATTTGAAAGGTATTTTCGATCCAGCGGTTAAATGTCCTTTAGTATATGTTCCAATTGGTCTTGCTACCGGTGGCCAGGTTAATGTGGTGCACCAGCAAGTGTTATGTGCGTTGGCAGAAGTTTTGGTAGAAGACGTGTTGCTTCCACCAGATGTTTTGGATATGTTGGGAGGAGCCCAGAGTGAAGAGAATTCACTGGCTCAAAGCTCTCAGGACCTGAGGGTTGACTCAGGAAATGTAGATGAAACCGAGGTTTCATTGGGTATTCTGCCAGAGAAAGCACAGGAGCACACTGAGGATTCTCAAAGGAATATTACTTCATGTCGGAATGAAGTGGGAACATTGGGTACTAAGGATGAGGAGGTGACCGTTGAGATGGATAAAGGAATCATGGTGGCTGATAGTTTTCGTTCCGAACAGGAGTGTTGTGCCCAGTTAGCATTAGTTTGGAAGCATGCTAAGGAAGGCAAAGGAAACCACTATAAGGTAGATGGGTATCTATTTCATAGAGATAAAATACTCGGGGAGAGTATTGGGCAACTGGTAATTCCGAAGTGCAGAAGAACTGAGGTGTTGAGACTAGCGCATACTTCAGTGTTCAGTAGTCACATGGGGTCCAAGAAGAAGATTGAACGAATCAAGTATTCTTTCTTTTGGGAGGGTCTGAGGGCCGATGTGAAGAAATTTTGTGAATCATGTAAAGAGTGTCAGCTCACTCGATCGATTAGGATTAAAGACCGATCACCCATTACACCTGTGGCAAGGTCTGAATTGCCATTTCAGGTGGTGAATATGGATCTGATAGGTACAATTGATCCGCCAAATTCAAAGGGACATACATATATTTTATGTCTGGTTGATCAGCACACTAGGTGGGGCTAGGCTAGGCCGGTGACTAGTCTCAGTGCGAAGGTAACCCGTGAAGCTTTGTTAAAGATATTTTCGAGAACCAGGATTTATCTTTTGTTAAAAAGGGAAGGTTTTGTAGAAAAGAATAGCGCAGCATCGTGGGTCACGGTACTGGATTTGTGGAAGCAGTATGTTTGTCGTTCTCTCACGAAGAATTATGCCGCATGCTTTATGTCGTTTGGAATTTGCATGACTAAAAAAGTGAGGTTTAAGATTGAATACACTTCTTATGGATGTAATTTAACGGCTCAGGTTTTAAGAATGTTAGAGCAGTTCGTTGTATCTCGAATAGTCGATATAGACATTCTGATGCAAATTTGGAAAAATCGTGTAAAACAAATTAACTTTGTATTAGAATGGGTGAGACAGGTTGGGTCGGAAATCATAACGGCCAAAGGCAAATTAGAGCCGTAAGAAAGTTTTTACTGTGGACTTAAGATGGATTTAGTGAACTCATTGAGCATTCATTCATGAGTTAATGAAATAAACATTGTCTAGATTAAGATAAAAACTGTAATGTATATATTTAGTGTTTTTTTTGTATAATGTGTTTTCCATGTATCTGTTTGCAATCCCATTACAGTTTAGATCTTTCTGGGAACATAGTCACTTATTTCAATTGGGTGAACTATTAATATTATTTCATGTGTTTGTTTTAAGGAACTTTGACTAGAACAATCATCAAGACTTTTGACTGTTGCAATTATTGTGTGTTCTGTTTGTGGATTTTCTGTTTCACGGTTTGTGAATTTTCTGTTCCTGGTGTCTGAAATGGTAAAATCAGCCACAAGGGGCAAATTTTACTCTTAGGTGGGGCGTGTAAAGAACCGCTGCCTGCACCTGGCAACAGGTCGAACGAGAGACGATATAAAGAAAAGGATCTGGCAAGGACAGAGAAGAAAAGGTCGGAACGGGAGAGGGTGGCGAGGAAAAACCGGGGTCGTGAAAAGTAGACACGGCTGGACGATGTATCGTAATCTTGTAACATCTCACTATATTCTTTATTTTAAGATGTCCCATAGAAAGTGTGGAATAAACAGTGGGACAAAACCCTGTCTGCAATTATTTTCATTTCACAATGCGAACACGATCAGAAAAGAACCCACAAGTTTACAGGTATGTTGTTATAATTTATTCACAAACAAAGTGTTTAACCATTTTCTATTACAGAAGGAACAGCAAAAATGTTTATTTATTTTTATTTTTGACACGTCTGCTTCAGTGATGAAAGAACATTTGAAATTTTGCAGAAAAAAACTCAGTTTGTGCGTCGTCGTGATGGAGAAAAGTTTCATTCTGACTGTGTTGTTCGGACTGTGAAACACCCTACAAAAATAATGATTTGGTCAGTCATCAGTGGCAAGGGTACCGGACGTCTGGACGTGGTTAAAGGTATGATGCGGCAAGAACAGTACAAGATGTCTTGCAAAATCGCTTGATTCTGCAGCTGGAAGAATGGTTTCTAAATGGAAAACCATACATTTTTATACAAGATGCAGCTCCCTGACGTACAGCTCGGTCTATCAAAGCTTTTTTGGCAGAACAAAATATCCCTTTGTTGGATTGGCCGGGTAATAGCCCTGATATGAACCCAATCGAAAACATTTGGAAGTTAATGAAAAAAGAAGTGGCTAAAGATGTGATTACAAATAAAACACAGCTCTTAGAAAGAATAATTCACGTGTGCAATCCTCCTCCTCAAATGCAGGAGACAGTACAGTCTTGTATTGATAGCATGCCGCGCAGAATTGAAGCTCTCATAGCGGCTAAAGGTGGCTCAACAAAATATTAATATTTAATTATAATTGTTCCTGTTTTCTTTCAAGAGCCAATAAATACATATTTTTTTCTTTAATGATGTTTTATTTGTGATAATAATAGGTTATTAAATGGACAACCAAAAAACACACACTGTATCTAATAAATACAAAAAACCTGTATAGTATCACCCGATAATTAACATTTTTCATAAAATCTTGATTGATTGATTGATTGAATATTAACGTCGCACTGTACAGCTACACGAGGGCTTTTGGCGACGGACCACGTAATTTTGAACCATGGTCAAGTGACGTGGACGACACCTGAGCTGGCACCCCCCTCTCCTAACTACCACACCACACCAATTCATAAAATCTTATAGTGCGTCTAATAATTTGGCCAGGTACTGTACAGCAAATGCACTAAATTTCTTCCGAAAGCCTACGGTATTGCTACATAGACTTAGCTGAGAGAAGTACATAGTGAGAAAGACTTACGAAGCACCAACATATGCTCCTGTTTTTGATATAAGTTTTTCATTTGATGGTAACTGATGGACACTGAAATATACATCATTGATTGACATAGCTTGTGTTTCTGATATGCTTACTGGCCATGTAATTGATTTTGAAGTCATGTGAAAGGTATGTTGCAATTGTTCTGTGGCAAAAAGAGAACTGGGAGAGTCAAGTGCAGAGTATGGCATTTGGTTCGAAGGTCATAGAAAGGATTGCGATATAAATCATTCTAGCTCATCAACTTCGATGGAAATGGAGACAGCATTGATCCTCTGGGAAAGATCACAAGCATTGGGATTTCGTTATTTCACCTGTCTGTTGAGGATTGTAAAACCTTCAATTACCTAACAGAAAAAATGTGTATGGGGATAAAAAAAAGAGGAGGGGAAAAGAGGAGGATTTCAAGATAAAAAAAGAGTGTATTAAACATGTCAGCAAAAGGTTGGGAACAGGTCTACGAAATGTTGTCATGGATTCGAGAGCCCGGGGCATTTTATTAGGAGGAAAAGGCCATGACATATTAAAAGAGTCTACAATTATAAAATTAACTTTATACTACCAAAAAGCCATATTACAAAATAAAGGTAATTTTCCTGCCATGAAAAAAGCAATATGTGCAACTTAACATCACAGCATTTCAACAGACCAAAAATCTCAACATTCGAAATGTCCAATCGCTGCTGACTCGTGGTGTTTTCACCAGTCCGCGAAAGCAAAATGACAAAAACCAGGTCTACATAAACAACATGTTGGGACTCCAATCATTCAAGGTTTTTTGCCACGCATCCATTCTATTTATCAACGGCTTGCTTCGAATAAACTTTTAGAAAGGTGCATTCATTACAAAACCCAAAACGCTAATGAAAACTTACACAACATGATTTGGTCGAAGTGTCCCAAAGAAATATTTGTGAGTAAAGACAGAGAATTAAACATGCAGTACTTGAAGCAATTTGTGAATTCAACAAATGAACTCAACCAGTGGCGGCGCGAGACCTGAACTTAATGTGGGCAAGACACATTTCGTGAGGCCCTCTGGTGGCGTAAGAAGAGGGAAGAGAGGAAGAAAAAAACAACGTTTATTCAAAAAGAAAAAAAACCAAACTCTTTACTCATATTTGCTTGGCTCATTAAACAATACTGGAAAAAAAAAAGAAAAAAATAAAGAAACAGAAATTTTCTACTTTTTAGTTTTGCTGAAATCCTTAATGAATGGTTCATAATTTATCTTAGATGCTACATCTGCTTCAATATATAAAACTGCCAAAGTTGAAAGACTTTCCTATGGCCCATTGTATTTCTTACATAATTTTGTTTTATCATTTTTGACTTTGAAAAGCTCTTCTCAGCAGAAGTGTTACTTACAGGTATTATTGACAAAATTCGAAAGACAGTGTAAATATTTGGGAAGATTTCTTTCAAATCGAAAACTTTCTTTCACATCGAAACAGTCATTTACGTCTGTAATGGTGTTTGGTAAATGTGGGACATTATTTTCGAATTGTTCATATAATTCATAAGGTTGCATGTCACTGTTCTCACCTACTTGCAGGACTGACTGTAAATCTTGACAGTTTTTCAGTATTTGCTCTTTTGGAATATTTTTTAAACTGTTAAAGTCATAGAGAGAATACCAAAGTTTTCAAAAGGTTGATTTAAAGATATAAATCTTGAATCCATATTGCTTATCACAGAATAAATTATGGTATTAAAAAAGTCTGTTTCATTCCGGTTTTTGACTGACTCTATAGGTTGATCATCGCCCTCATACCCAAACGTTCTTTTCTCTTTTTAACTACCTTTTTATTTCTAAAATCTTTTGGCGAGTCCTAACTGCTTTTCCAATAAACTTAGGAGTGTCAGAGAAGCAATTTTCGAATTCAGTTTTTCGATACTCTTTGATCCAGCTACAAAATGTACACCAATTTTCAAGAGTAATGAATAAATGGGCTTGCACAGATTGCGATAATTTGCTTATGATATTGACACTATTTAATAACTCATATTATACATGTAATGATACGACACATTCTAAGCTGAATACTTGATATAAAACGGAATCACAACTACTGAGTGTGTATTTTTTTAAAGTTTTCACAACATCCTCATTATGCGGCCTCCACCTCCTCGATTCTGCTTCTCCTCTTTGTGTCGGATCAATTCATCTCGGATCCTTTCGCTGGAACTTGGAAACAGCAACAAAATCTTCTGAACAAAGCCAAAGAGCGTTGGCGAATTAGCACCACTAACACAGTCTCACTATGACAACCGCAAGGCACGGAAAATACCTGCCGTAATTATGCCTACCACACGAGTACTTGCACCATTGTCCTTCTGCGACGGTTCTGAATATCTGAGCCATTTTTTCCTACCTCTCCCAGTATTGCATTGCTCAAATATTCTCCAGTCGTTCCAGTGACAGCAAGAAATCGATCTTTTTCTTCTATATTTCCAGTTGATGCACTACAATATCTACAATATATTAAGTGTTACATTCCAGCCAGTGGCGTAACGGAAAATAATGGCCCCCCCGCAAGGTCAGATCTTGGGCCCCAAAACGTATATATATATAGATATATACGAGTATATAATCCAATATAAAAAATTCAATATATAAATATATATATACACATATATATAAATATATATATATATATACATATACACAAATATATAAACGAAAATATAAAAATAAACAGATAGTTATAACCTAAGATAACTATAAATAGGAAGCAGGCACAGTAGTATAATGACAAACTCCTGACCTTAGGAACTAGGATTGCAGGTTTAAACATGTTTTGGGGCCGACTAACCTTTACCTGAAATTTGTAATACTATGTACCAAGAGGAAAGGAAAGAATTATATAAAAGGAATTTAAATATTACAAAATCATTAAACTAAATAACATATGAACAAGAACATATATAACCTACTTTTATTCGCAATGTAGACCTAGGTCGGGAGTACATCAACTAGTAATGTGTTCCTACCAAATACAAGGGAGTGAAAGCAGATCCGTATAAAATTAATTGCGATAGGATATTGAGAAATTTATATATATATATATATATATATATATATATATATATATATATATATATATATATATATATATATATATATATATATATATATATATATATATATATTTATATATATATGTATATATATACATATATATATATATATGTATTTATATACATATATATATATATTTATATATATGTATATATATACATACATATATATATATATACATATATATACAATATATATATATACATATATATACAATATATATATACATATATATACAATATATATATATATATATATATATATATATATATATATACTTTTAAAAATCGTAAAATAATATTCATATAAAAATTAGTGTGAAATATAAATAAAATACAAAAAATATAATATTATTAAAATTTAATAAGCATGTGGCGCCATCTATTTAAAAATTGTAGAATAAATTAGATATTGAAGAAATTTAAAAAATCATTACAAAACATAATGACAGTAAATAATTACAGTAATACAAATTGTATCATTAAAAACCATTATAAATATAATTACAAAGAAAGTTAGCAGGATATCCATTTCAATACAGTGATTAAAAAATTTATTAAGATTTAAAAAAATATTTGCTTTATTACTAACTAATACATTATTACGATAAATATAGTTAAAAATAATATTTCTATATATAGATATTGATAAATTTGAATTCCAGGAAGGCACTTTGATGATATTAAAATTAAAGGCATCTCTTTTATCATAAATATTACTATGTAATTTCAAATCCTTAATATACAGCAGTGTTTCTCAAACTGTGGGGCGCGGGGGCGCGCGATAAACGTACAAGGGGGCGCGAGCAGATCGAAAATAAAAGATTTAAAAAAAATTATTTACTGGAATGAAGTAAAACAAAATACTTTCTGACATAATAAAAAAATACACATTTACACTGATATAATTTATAGATATCATCTGCGATATTACGTCATAAAAAATAAAAGCTTCTACTTCAAAACCTCATTTTAGCTATCTTTGATACTGTAACCAAATAAAAAACCTTTTATTTGATTTGCTGTAATCCCATGATGAGAGATTTTTTTACTACGGTTTCTTTTCAAACCAAAATGAGAAAAAACAAAACCCAGACCCATAATCAAAAAAAATTTTAGAAAGATAAAAAAATTCATCACTGTTATATTATTGTCATCAGCTGTAGGCAGCAGAATGTATTTGCTGCGGTTTAACCTTCGAACTTACTTGTACGGTTAGTTACGTCCCTGCTCTTATGTATTTGTTTTTTCGTTTAGGGAAGTTGAAAATAAACTATTTCTGCTGCGATTTTTTCTTGTAAAATATTTTCATGATTTTTGGAAAAGCACAGAGAGCACTTTGAAGGATTACTTGGTCAAGATTTATTTTTATGAGTTATTCCCAAACACATAAAGGATAATGAAAAACGTTTTACATATTTTTTTTAGCATCCATATTGTAATAAATGCACTTTTAATCCGGAGCTGTCACGGCGAGGATAGAGTGCACGAAATCGGTAATTCTGGCAAAACTGTTTAATTGTTACCAATGGCTCTGACACACACTATCCTCCTGTTTGACAGTCTTAACGTGTGAACTAAAATATATTTGTCACATATCTCCCTCTTTTTTTTTTGGGAGTGACAAACGTTTTTTTGCAATCTTAAGGTACTTGTTTCGACTGAGTTCCCGGTGTGATAACTTTTTTTCCGAAATATTTTCTGTGTCCTTGAAAGTAGGTGAGTATATTTTCTCTTAATTAAATTGTTCACTGGAATTACGATTTTTACTGTGTACTATAAAAATAATTATTAAAAAAAAGGATTGGCGTGACTCACAATAACCCCACTCGACCATTAGTATCGAGAGCGTGCCTGCTCCAGGGTTAAAACATGTTGAAGTCTTTTCACTTAAAATAATATATATAATACAATTATTTTTCATCGGAATTTTATATTATTGTTCATTATTCAACTTCAATTATAAATGCTAATTCTGTGAAGCTTAAAATTTCATTTCGCTTAAAATTAATTATAATTTGAGCAATGATTTAAAAAAATCATTTTACATTTTTGTAAACATAGTCACGCACTTGGTTTATCTCTCCTTAAAATTCAGCGATTATATCAATAATGTTTTATTTTTTTATAAATGAACTCGTGCAAATAGCGGGTACTTCAGCCGGTATACTTTTAATGTATCAGTGCTGCACAGAGTATTTTATAACTAATTAATTAATGCTAAATTAAGAATAAGTAATAAGTATTAGCGACTTCCATGGGTTTGTCTTAAAGAGCAAATTTTTTAAAGGAATGCTTATATATGATTAGAAATTGACCCACTGAGTTCTTTCTAAAAAAAGCTGATATCTATATTTTGTCTTCTAAGCAGCCACCGCATTTCACAATATGTTCCAATTTAAAAATTATTGAAAGGAACAATAACATAATAATAATCCTATTACTTATTTTTTTGTTGCTTAAAAGCAACATATACAATATTTAATACTTATGTCATGAATTTGTACAGTTTATAATTAAGATTATTGCTTTAGCGTTAAAAAAAGTGCATTATTATTGACTTCAGTACATTATTAATGTATAAGGGGGGCGCGATAAAAATTGTGATTGAAAAGGGGGGCGCCAGTATTGAAAGTTTGAGAAGCACTGATATACAGTGTTACATCTAGGTAATTAGTTTTGATTGGCTTACTATTAATTTTAACTAAGTTTAAGTAAGCCGGATAAATATTAATAATGGGATTTAAATTATCATTTTTACGAAAAATAATTAATTCATGAATATATCTAAAAATATAGTAGTCATTATTAATAATTATATTCATAATATAATATAATTATATTCATAAAAATGTAAATAAAGATTATATAAACTATTGCTAGCTGGACCCCTTGTGGGAGTCCTTTCTCTTGTTTTTTAAAGAATCATTAAAAAATTAATATAATTTTCTTTCAAGACAAAATCTATGAGAGTTTTAAATTTAATATTAATATTAAGATTATACATACTGTGGTTTTCTAAAATTACTTTAATAATATCATTTATATCAATTTATATATATATATATATATATATATATATATATATATATATATATATATATATATATATATGAAGGAGAAAAGCGACTCACTCACACTGACTGACTGACTCACTGACTAATCATGATATCTCCAGAACTATTAAACCTACAGACTTGAAATTTGGTAGGTAGGTTCCCTTTATGGAGTAGACGTCAGGTAAGAACGGATTTTGCAAAGTTCAAACCCCAAGGGGCGTTACGGGGGTTTAAAGGGTGTTATAGATAATAATTTTCATTACTAAACTATTAGATGTACAGTCGTGAAAAACTTGGTACACAGATTTCTTTCATAAAGTAGAGATTCTGAACATAATGATTTTTACGAACATCGACCTTCAAGGGGCCTTGAGGGCGCTTAAGTGGCGTTATACATAATTATTTCCATTTTTAACCTATTAGACGTACAGTCTTGAAATTTGGTAAGCGGATTCCTTTCATAAAGTACAGATCCTCTACAGAATGGGTTTTGTGAAAATCGACTCCCAAGTGGCGTTGTAGAGAATTAAGTGGCGTTATAGGCAATTAACTCCTTTTTTAAACTATTAGACGTAAAATCTCGAAATTTAGTGAGCTGATTCCATTCATTGAGTAGAGATCCGCTATAAGATGGGTTTTGTGAAAATCGTTTCCTAAGTGGCGTTGCGGGGGCTTAAGGGGCGTTATAAATAATTATTTCCATTTCTAAACTTTTAGACGTACAGTCTTGAAATTTGGTAAGCGGATTGCTTTCATAGAGTACAAATCCGCGGCAAAATGGATTTTGTCAAAATAGACACCCAAGTGGGGTTGTACAGTATTAGGTGGCGTTATAGGCAATTAACTCCTTTTTTTAAACTATTAGACGTAAAATCTTGAAATTTAGTAAGCTGATTCCATTCATTAAGTAGAGATCCGCTATAAGATGAGTTTTGTGAAAATCGTTTCCTAAGTGGCGCTGCAGGGGCTTAAGGGGCGTTATCGATAATTGTTTCCATTTTTATATTATTAGACGTACAGTCTTAAAATTTGGTATAAGCGAATTCCTTTCATGGTGTAGAGATCCGCTACAAAATAATGTTTGGGAAAATTGATCCCAAGGGTCACTGAGGGGGATTAAGGGGCGTAATAGATAAATATTTCCGCTTTTCAACTAATAGAAACACCTGCTTGAAAATTAGAAGGTATGTTCCTTTCATGGAATAAAGTTCCTTTTACAAAGATTTTTGATAAAAGGTGTGGTGAGGAATTAAGGCGTGTTATAGAAAAATTCCTGTTTTTGAATTTAACTCATTTACTTGGAATTTGTTGAGTACTTTCCTTTAGTTGAATAGAGTTCCACTAAGAATGGATTTTACGGAAATCAACTCCAGGGAAAAGCGGGGAAAGTTATTGGGGCGTATTGATAGACAAAATTCCCGTTTTCGAACTACTAAGACTACAATAATAAAATTGTGTTTGCATGCTTCTTTTGTTGAATTGGAATCCGCTAAAAGTGCTCTCAACGAGGTATTGATGATAAAAATTCCGTTTTTGCTCTGTTAGATTTAGACTTGAAATTTAGCACGCATTATTTTTTTATGGAATAGAGATCTACTGAAAGTTGCTTTGGTGGAAATCCACTTGATTATTAGGTTAAGTGAGCGAAAAAAATCTTTCTCCTTCTATTTTAGATATTAATAGAAATTAGATATTATAATTTATGTTCTTTTTATATCAAGAGGCGAGAGTGTAACAGCTATAAATATATTTTTCAATACAATCGAATTCTTAATGCTAGATATCAATAATTAATATTGTTACGAATTTAGTCTTATTCTAATTGTTTCTACTCATTTGTGTTCATTTCTACAGTTTAATTTGTCGTATCTAATGTGATTTCAACCCTGTTTACCTGTAATATCATTTCCACTGCATTGCACGGCCCCCATGCTTTAACATTGGTTTAAATGGTAAACTCGCCAAATATTGCAGCTAGCACCAAGTTGGCGACGGATTTGGCGACTTAATTTTTGGCGCCAAATTTGGCGATATATCGCCAAATGTGGGCGATAAGCTTGGCGACCATGGCAACCCTGCTCCTAATAACCCTGTCTGGCAACCCTATCGCGGTATTGTAACACTATTGTATTGAATGTATTACTGTATTGAGCTTTTCTCGTACGTTCCGGATTTTGCTAGACCTTTCTATTTCTCGATTATTCTGGCAAGTGCAAGAGGTTTCTGACCGAAAGGTATAAAAGGGCCCGGGCCGGCTAGTCAGTTAGTCAGATCTCAGCTTTCATGCAAGTGATACCTCTCTGAGCTTGAGAGAGACGATTGCATAGTGCGTGTGTTATTGCTTTTATTGAGTTATTATTTTTGTGCTGAGTGTTTACTATTGCTTTTGTTAGTGTATTACATCTGTGGTATCAGTATTTTCATCTATTGTACGTGACTTTCTCGAACTGTTCTACAATTTGTGGAGGACTGTTTTGACCAAGAATAAAATTGTTTTGGATCCCGCTCTTCGGCTTCAATCATTTCGAACCCCCGAAAACGCAACAATTGGTGTCAGAAGTGGGGTTGAATGCCAACAACAAGAGCGATGGAGGCCCAGTTCCAGACTCTTCTAGAAAAATTGACTGAAATGAATGCCAATATGGGCGAAATGAAATCGGGGTTGACCGCCAGCATGAATGCCAATATGGGCGAAATGAAATCGGAGTTGAAAGTGATTTGAAGGGCATTGGCGACAAATTGACGACTATGGACAAGAAATTTGAAGAAATGGAAGGAAGAATCGAGTCGGTTGAAAATAAATTCGAAGATATGGAGAGCAAACTAGAGGCGAAAATTTTCGAAAAGGTAGAAGAAGTTTCCATCTCGTTCAGGAGTGACCTAGAGAAATTGAAGCAGAAAGTCATGACTGGTCAAGGGGATGAATTTAAGTTTCAAGCTCCTTATTCCAAGCCTTCCATCAAGCTTTCTACATACGACGGAAAGTCCTCTTGGCAGGTGTATAAGACCCAATTCTCCATAGTGGCGGATGCAAACCAGTGGGACTCCCAGACCAAGGCCTGCCAGTTAGCTGCTTCTCTTCGAGCCGACGCTGCTGACATTTTGCAAACTTTGCCGGAAACACAGCGGCTGGATTTCGACGCTCTCGTTAATGCTCTGGAGTTACGCTTCGGAGAGAAATGTGTGAAGGATTACAGCAGACTCCAGCTGAAGTCACGGCAGCAGAAAGTGTCCGAAACGCTCCAAGAACTGGCGACGGACGTCGAGAGGCTTTCTCACTTGGCGTTTTCTGACTGTCCGACTGAAGTAAGAGAAGTCCTGGCGCTGCAACACTTCATCGACGGGGTGCGTGATCCGGAAATCCAGAAAGCTCTCCGAATGGCGGATCTCAAGGACTTAAAGGGGGCCCTAGT
The DNA here is from genome assembly GCA_019973935.1 of Trichonephila clavipes. NCBI lineage: Eukaryota > Metazoa > Arthropoda > Arachnida > Araneae > Nephilidae > Trichonephila > Trichonephila clavipes. The sequence goes on from BMAU01020082.1 coordinate 114,308, forward strand.
GTTTGCTATGAAATTCGAGGCAGCCCAGCAAGCAACACGAAAGGACAGACACCCCATACGAGCCGTCAACGAATCGGACACGTCGAACTCAAGTGTGGAGCGGTTAGAGCGACAGATGAGAAGCTTCATGAATAGAGTTGAGTCTTTGATGTCCCAGAAAGCAGACGGGAAGAAGACCCTTACATGCTGGACCTGCGGTCGAGAAGGGCATCTGCAGAGAAGCTGCCGGGCACGCCAAGGCGCTGAAACTAATAAGCGCCTTCCAGAAGGAGGTGTCGGAAAACTAATTAATGACCATCTCGTGGGGCGGAGGTTGCCAGATTTTGGAAAGCCCCACATTCCAGTGTGTCAAATTTCGACAAAGAGTACCGGTGAGAATGGAATTTTTATAATGGGACATGTTAACGAGCTTCCCTGCAACATGATCATCGATACAGGAGCCAATGTGTCTATCATTCGGAACGATCTGGCTCAAAAATTAAAAGAGAAACTTATCTGGACACCGCCCCGCGTGGTGCTACAGACCGTGACGGGGGAAAAGATTGAAATTCACGGAAAATTAAAAGTCAAGATCAGGTTTGGAGACACTACCTACCAACATGCTGTGTATGTCGCAGATATTGCAGACCCTTTCATTCTTGGACTGGACTTTCTAAAGGAGCATGGTTTCACTCTAGACTTCAACAAGAACAGATTACGTTCCATACACGAGGAAGTCACTGTATTCAAAATTAAACACAGGACAGAATCTATTCGACAGGTAACCGCTAACGAGAATATTACCATTCCCCCAAGGACTGAAATCATAGTACCTGGATACATCGGTAACTATGTGAGTTTCAACTCTGGCCTAATTGGATCTGCGGAAAATAAAGCGAATGGATTGCTAATAGCTTCGACGCTAGTGGACCTTTCCAGAAAAACTATCCCGGTAAGAATTTGCAACGTTACTGAAAAACCTAGAGTGTTCCAGAAAGGTGAAGTGTTGGCAACCTGCAGTCCAGTAACGTGTGTCTGCAAAAGTTCGAGCTTGCTCCTATCCAACTCGCCTCAACAGTTGACTCCCGACCTTCTAGAAAATGTTGAATTGTCCCCCGAACAGAAAAGCTCCGCAGAAAGACTGTTCCAAGAATTTGAAGACGTGTTTTCTAGAAACAGTAGCGATATTGGCCATACTACAGTGACACAACACAGAATTGATACAGCAGACCATCCGCCGATTAAACAGCACCCAAGACGCTTGCCGTTTGCTAAACAGGAAGAGGTCGGAACACTACTACGAGAGATGCAGGAAAATGACATCATAGAACCGTCTTCGAGTCCGTGGGCATCTCCAATCGTCTTGGTTCGTAAGAAAGATGGCTCCACAAGATTTTGCGTGGACTATCGAAAACTTAACGACGTCACCAAGAAGGACAGCTACCCTCTTCCAAGTATAGATGACACCCTGGATACCCTTTCCGGTCATAAATGGTTCTCGACTTTAGATTTAAAGAGCGGATACTGGCAAGTGGAGATCCATCCCGAAGATAGAGAAAAAACAGCATTCACTTCCGGCCAAGGACTATGGCAGTTCAAAGTCATGCCGTTCGGGCTCTGCAATGCGCCAGCTACTTTCGAGCGCCTTATGGAGACCGTGCTAAAGGGTCTGACTTTTGAAGCTTGCCTTATTTACCTGGATGACGTCATAATAGGAGGGCGTACGTTTGAAGAACATCTTCAAAATATCCGGAAGGTGTTATCAAAATTAAGCGACGCTAACTTTAAGCTAAACCCTTCGAAATGCAAGTTCTTCCAGAAAGAAGTCAATTATCTGGGACACATCATCTCTGCAGAAGGTGTTCGTACGGACCCCGAAAAAGTGTCCGCCGTAAAGAATTGGAAACGCCCTGAAACCCTCCGTGAGATGCGAAGCTTCCTGGGACTATGTACTTATTACCGAAAGTTTGTGAAAGGGTTCTCTAACATCGCAAGACCCTTGCACAAGCTAACAGAAAGTAAACAAAAGTTTCAGTGGACAAAAGAATGTGAAGATTCCTTCCTCCAGCTTAAAGAAGCTTTGACGTCTTCACCGATCTTAATATATCCACAACCGGACAAGCCATTTATCTTGGACACTGATGCCAGTAATGAGAGTGTCGGAGCAGTATTATCTCAGGAAATAGATGGCCAGGAACGAGTCGTAGCTTATTGGAGTAAGTGTTTATTGAAACCGGAAAGAAATTATTGTGTCACTCGAAAAGAGCTACTGGCTATTGTGAAAGCCATCGAGCATTTCCATCACTATCTCTATGGCCAAAAATTTCTTCTACGTACCGATCATGCCTCTTTAACCTGGCTAATGAATTTTAGAAACACTGAAGGCCAGGTAGCAAGATGGATACAACGGCTCAACGAGTATTACTTTGACATCAGACATCGTAAAGGCTCCTCACATGGAAATGCTAATGCCCTTTCAAGAAGACCATGCCCAGAAAATTGTCGTCATTGTTCCAGAGTAGAGACCAAATATGACTATGCTATACGCCAGATAACAACTTCAACAGCGACGCCACCCGATCCCTGGAGTGACGAGAAAGTTCGAGAAGACCAGATGGCGGATCCTGATATTAAACTCCTTATAGAGTTTATGGAGTCTTCCAGCAATAAACCAAGTTGGCAGGACATCTCGGCTTATAGTCCTACAACTAAGCAGTATTGGGCCCTCTGGAATTCTCTACATCTCAGGAATGGTGTTCTATACCGAAAATTCGAATCAGAGGATGGAAAGACATTCAGGTGGCAATTAGTACTTCCTCGATCTCGTATCCCAGAGGTACTCAAAGAATTGCATGGCAGCCCAACAGGAGGTCATTTCGGCGTCATGAAAACTTTGCACCGAGTTCGAGAGCGATTCTGCTGGGGTAAAGTGAGAGCTGACGTGGAACAGTGGTGCAAGTCCTGTGATGCCTGTTCAGCTCGGAAGGGGCCAAAGATACGTAGCCGAGGGAAGCTGCATCGCTACAATGTTGGAGCACCCTTCGAACGTATCGCTTTCGATATCCTGGGACCTCTGCCAAGGACTGCGTCTGGTAATAAGTACCTACTTGTTGTCATGGACTACTTCACGAAATGGCCCGAAGTGTACCCCATTCCGGATCAGGAAGCCCCCACCGTAGCGGAGGCTGTAGTGCAGCACTGGATATCGAGATATGGGGTACCTCTTCAACTTCATTCCGATCAGGGAAGAAATTTCGTCTCTGCGGTATTGAAGGGGGTCTGTGAACTACTCGGAATTGACAAGACCAAGACCACACCTTTGCACCCACAGTCAGATGGCATGGTGGAGAGGTTTAATCGTACCATCCTGAATAACCTCTCACTGATGGTCTCCAAGAACCAACAAGACTGGGACCAGAAAGTTCCTCTCTTTCTGCTAGCGTACCGCAGCGCCGTTCACGAGACTACCGGATATTCACCATCCCAGATGCTTTTTGGCCGAGATCTTCGTCTCCCTTGTGACCTGCTGTTTGGTCGCCCTCCGGATACACCTTCATCGCCTGAGGAGTACGTGCAGAATCTCCAGGCACGTTTTGAAGATGTACACAATTTGGCTCGAGAACGGATCAACCTGAGGACGGAGAAGATGAAGACTCGGTACGACACAAAAGCCACAGGACATCAATTCAAGGAAGGTGACAAGGTGTGGTTCTACAACCCGACTCGACGCAAAGGACTTTCTCCTAAGCTACAATCGCATTGGGACGGTCCTTATACAATTTTAAAGATAATAAACGACGTCGTAATCCGGATCCGTAAGTCAACGAATTCGAAGCCTAGAGTCGTTCATTACGACAGGCTTGCTCCATATTATGGCCATAATTCTTAGTGTGTCAATTATCGTGTAATTTATTTTGACCATGGTCTTGTATAAATAAGTTAGTGTGTAAATAATCTTGTAAATAATTTTGTTTATTGTTTTGTAAGTGTTTATTTTCTACTATGCATTAGGTGTTTATTTTGTACTATGCATTAGGTGTTTATTTTGTACTATGTATTACATGTTTATTATTGCATATTCATTTAATTGTTTTTAATCAATTGCTTTATTATTATGTTAACGTCTGATGAAGGTTTGTACTGCCCGGGACGTGCAGTTCTTGAGAGGGGGCAATGTTACGAATTTAGTCTTATTCTAATTGTTTCTACTCATTTGTGTTCATTTCTACAGTTTAATTTGTCGTATCTAATGTGATTTCAACCCTGTTTACCTGTAATATCATTTCCACTGCATTGCACGGCCCCCATGCTTTAACATTGGTTTAAATGGTAAACTCGCCAAATATTGCAGCTAGCGCCAAGTTGGCGACGGATTTGGCGACTTAATTTTTGACGCCAAATTTGGCGATATATCGCCAAATGTGGGCGATAAGCTTGGCGACCATGGCAACCCTGCTCCTAATAACCCTGTCTGGCAACCCTATCGCGGTATTGTAACACTATTGTATTGAATGTATTACTGTATTGAGCTTTTCTCGTACGTTCCGGATTTTGCTAGACCTTTCTATTTCTCGATTATTCTGGCAAGTGCAAGAGGTTTCTGACCGAAAGGTATAAAAGGGCCCGGGCCGGCTAGTCAGTTAGTCAGATCTCAGCTTTCATGCAAGTGATACCTCTCTGAGCTTGAGAGAGACGATTGCATAGTGCGTGTGTTATTGCTTTTATTGAGTTATTATTTTTGTGCTGAGTGTTTACTATTGCTTTTGTTAGTGTATTACATCTGTGGTATCAGTATTTTCATCGATTGTACGTGACTTTCTCGAACTGTTCTACAATTTGTGGAGGACTGTTTTGACCAAGAATAAAATTGTTTTGGATCCCGCTCTTCGGCTTCAATCATTTCGAACCCCCGAAAACGCAACAATCTATATATATGTAACAATATATATGTAAACAATATACATATATACAACATCGTGAAATACCCAGTGAAGCGGGTGGGTAACGGCTAGTATATATATATATATATACAAATAATTGCAAAGCTATAACATAATTTAGCTTTACACATCGCGTAAAAATATTTAAATATTAAACTTATAACTGAATATAAAATCAACCGGTGTCTGAGTATAGAAAGTAAATAACGTTTAACATTATAGAGTATTTTTAGTATTTAAAAAATGAAAAAATCTAACAACAGTCGACTGATAACCTGGTAACATAAATAAAAACGATACACTAAGAAAAACACAAACACTGTAAAATAATATTTTCGATTTCAGATCCTTATGATAGAAAAAAGGTTCACTTACCAAATTCTTCGTTTATGAATCCCGGGATGAGCTTGACCTTGTTCACATCAAGTTCCCTGTCATTATTACTACTTGCACTTGCACAAGATGATGAACTTGCGGATATTAAAACGTTATCCAATTTTGCACATATTTGCTATTAATATTTTACTCCTTTTCCTTTCGAATTTTTCGTTTTTGAGAACCACTCAGTTTTTTTTTTAACTCCACTCATTTCAGGGCCACGTTTCTTCTTGTCTTATTAACAAAATAACAATATAAGAACCAGAATAATTTATTCCGTTTACAAAAAAACAGTTCTAATATTACAAGAGAGAAAAGTGAGATCAAAATGTTTTAACAGCGAAGGAACACTCCCTATATTGAAGTGCATTGAATATAAAAATATGCATGTTCTAAAACCAATTTTGTGAAACATTTCTCATTATGATTTATTTGATTGAATACACATAAATCTAAGGAAATTTCTGTGGGCATAGGGATTTCTAAATCATAAATCTAGACCATGTAATCATTTAAAATGCTCTCTATGCGTTTTGAAGTGTCGCAGAACTATTTTTCATGAAAAAAAGCATAACAAATGTACGTTATTTACGAGTTCGCTAAATGAAAATTAAATACATGGGGGAGCTAAAGACGTCAATAAGTTACCTTGCAACTTCAGTATAAAGTAACATGTCTTTTTTTCTCCGTACCGCTAACAAAATGTATACTAAAAAAACAGTGATGATTTTTTTTTATCTTTCTAGCATTTTATCCAATTTTCCGTCTGACTTTCTTTTTATCTGTTAGTAATTTAGGTTTGGAAAGAAAACCTCTAAAGAAAATAATCTCTTTCGTCGCGGAGATTACAGCAAATTAAAATGTTTTTTGATTTGGTTATTGGATCTAAGATATCTAATAAGATATGTAATAAGTTTTGATTTTGAATGATTTTAGATCGCCAATTTGAAAATTGCTTAAAAATTTGATCAAAAAAATTGTAAAGCTAATTTTGTGAAATTCTACGTTATTGGCGCCAGTCTAGCTTTGAACCCCCTAGAAGCCTTGGGCCCCCCGCGGTGTGGGTGTTGCGGGGGTGTACGTTACGCTACTGATTCCAGCACAGTCTCTAGTGCAGTTGACTAAAAAAGAATAATATTCTGCCTCTTTTATCCTACCAATCACTTCCCTAGTAACTGTGTTTGACATGATTGTGATCATTTCATTTTGAATACTGAGGCTTAGATAATGGAGTGCAAGGTGTTTATTTTCAATGCGATTTATGTGTTCCCGCAACGTAGGATTATATTTAAATAAGTCTTGATAAAAAACACCTTGCACACCATTAAATAAGTCTCAATTTAAATAAGTCTATGAAGTTTCTAGAATTCTTAGTGTCTTGGTCTGTTTTGAGATTTTCTGTGACCTCTCTAAACGCCAGAATATTAATTAATCTCTGAATCAAATTGTACCAATGTGTTTGAGATTCAAGAATTCACTTTTCGTTTTCTCGATCCAATGTTTTTCTGTGTGCTTTATTCCCTTCTCTAATGTTATCCATTGGAATATATGGGCCTAATGTTCTTCAGTATTCTCATGTTTGTGTAAAATACTACTCAAGTGCTTCCAACCACATCGTCCTTCCTGTATCGTTTGAGTTTGGGAATTGACAAATAGTCTGACTGGAAAACAGAAAACTTTATTTTAGAACTTGAATAAACCAACCAGCGGCGACGTTGAGTTTCACCATTATTTAGTTTTCTTTAGAAATGAAAATTGAAAAAATGTCTATGATCATCATGTTTAGAATAATATTCATCGCTGATATTTAACTGCTATGTGGGACCGCTTTGAACTATATTATGACCGGTGTGCATCTTTCATAGGAAATTTTTACAATCCCGGATCAAGAAATAAAATGACTGGAAAGTGCTATTTCACTACACGTCACTGTTATAATATTATTGCCAGAACCACAGGATGCTTTTAAAGACAGTTATTTATTAAGTTTGTTTAGGCTACTTCACGTTCTACATCGGGAATAATAATGGCGTCCTCTTATTAGATTGCATAATATAAACAAATAGGTTTAATACATGTGGCACCATCTATTAAGAAAAAACAACTAATATCTAACATGACCTTTTTTTTTCTTCAAAACATTACTTAACTATGAGTACAATTGCTTATTTAAAGTTTACTCAATACAATACAACCAATTGTTAATGACAACAAAACTTATTTAAACTATTTTACAAAAATGTAATTTTACTTTAAAATTGTTAGTTAAATTTAGCTCTTAGATTAATTATTAAGCTTAAAATATGTTTGTCAGAGTTCTTTCAATTGCCTCTCTAGTGAACAGGCTTCACTATATTTCTCGAAGACTTTCGTACAACAGTATTGCTTTGCTCCCTAAACGTTTCAATTGGAACCTGAAATTGTTGGTTAATACTGCCTCTGTTTGTTTTAGGTGATGCATTTATTTGACCGTCTGCAGAATCATTTGGAATTCTAGAAATTTCAGTAACATCACTGTTATAGAGATCTTCTACAGTTCTTGACCAAAGTGGATTATCATTCTCAGTGTTGTCTTGTCGAATGTGAAATTCGTTTCTCCTGAAAACACCTCCATCCTCTCCTTTTATTTTATATGATAGAGGTTGAGGACCTACTTGAATCATAGTTCCTTGCTTCCAAGGCTCTTTCATTTTGTATTTAAACCATACTTTAGCATTTTGAGGTAGTACAGAAAACACTGTTGCATGCTTGTTAGCATATTTGTTTTGAATTATCTGCCTTTTCCTCAAAGCTTCTCTTGTTCTTTCAACATCAAATGTTGGTTTTAATTGGTCTGGGTGTGATGGCAGGAATGTTCTTAGCTTTCTTCCCATTAAAAGTTCAGCTGGTGATGGCATGTCCTTTGCTGGTTGTATCCTGTAGTCAAGCAATACAACATACAAATCTTTTCCCTCTTCTGCAGCTTTCGTAAGAGAGTTTTTTACTGTTTGCACTGCCCTCTCTATTTGTCCATTTGCTCTAAGCAAATGAGGTGGTGTAACATGATGTTTAATTCCCCATTCTTGGGATAAACTCATCATCAAATTTGAGTTATAGGGTGGTCCACCATCACTCACAAGTTCTTCTGGTATTCCATGTGTTGCATAAATGGATTTCATGACTGTAATGACAGATTGTGCTGTTGTACTGTTAAGTGGCTTCAGTTCAACATACTTGGACAAATAATCTATCATTAACAGATGTTCTTTGCCTTTTAAACAAAAGAAATCACATGCAACTTTTTGCCAAGGTCTACCTAGGATTTCTGGATTGATAAGAATTTCCCTCTGGTTTACTCATTGATATTTCTGACAGATTTTGCATTTGGACACATATTCCTCAATTTTCCTATCCAAGTTAGTCCAGTTAAAATATTCCCTGGCTTTGATTTTACTGGAAACTATACCTTTGTGTGACACATGCAATAGCTTCAATATTTCTTTTCTATATTTTACTGGTACCACTAGTCGTTGTACTCTGCAAATAATTCCTTCTTTTGTGGAATATAATTCTTCTTTGCAATGCCAATAAGGCCGTGCTGCTATTTTTGTTTTCTTTTTATGTGGCCTACCATTATTAATGTGAAGCAACACATCTTGCATTTCAGGATCACCTGCTGTTAGACTTGCTATTTCGTCCCACTTAGTTGGTAAAGCTTGTGTTAACAGATTTATTCACACAGTTGCCTCCTGGCCTAGAACTTCATCAAAATTATCAGTGGTGGATTGTGCTCTTGATAGGGCATCTGCTATTACTAGGTTATTTCCTGGAACATGTTCCAACTGAATATTATATTTATTGAGTCGAAGTAACATACGTTGAAGACGAGGAGATATCGTATTGTATGGTTTCTTACTAAGGCCCAGTATTGGCTTATGGTCTGTCTGGACAGTGACAATCCTTCCATAAGTATAATAGTTGAAATGCTCCAACCTATATATCACAGCCATTAGCTCCTTTTCAATTTGAGCATACCGTTGTTGTGTCTGTGTTAATGATACAGATCCATAGGCTACTGGTTAACCTCCTTGCAGAAGCACAGCTCCCAGTTCATTTTTGCTAGCGTCAACAGAAACGGTTGCTGCCTTGTTTCCATTAAAATGTTTCTAACAGGTAGATTTCATTATGACTTGTTTTACCAGCTCAAAATCCCTCTCTGTGTTTGTATTCCAGATCCACACAGAATCTTTTTTAAGAAGCCGCCTTAGATAATGCGTTAAATTCGAAAGGTGTGGTGTAAATTTTGCTAGATAAGTTACCATACCGAGAAATCTTTGTAAATCTTCTTTGCAGTTAGGTGTTGCAAACTCATCAATAGCTCTAATTTTCTTGGGATCTCGTTTAGTTCCTTCATCGGACAAAACATGACCTAGATAGTTAACTGAAGTTTTTGATAGCTGCGTTTTCAACACATTAAATTTTAAATTGGTCTTTCTTACTTTCAAGAGTGTTCGACGTAATGATATGCAATGTTCTTCCACGGTAGATGAACCCAGTGCAATATCATCAAAGTAAGGATTTATATCTTCATCTTCTTCATAAATTTCATCCATTGCCTTTTGAAATTCTTCAGGAGCAGAATTCAGACTAAATGGCAATACTAAAAATCTGTATCCCCCCCCAAGGTGTACAAAATGTGGTTAGATATGAAGATTCTTCATCTAATGGTAACTGCCCAAAACCATCTTTTGCATCTAAAATAGTAAACACTACACCACCTTGCAGCTTTGTAATTAATGCATCTGCAGTAGGGATTGGGTAATGAGGACTTTGAATAGCATCATTCAGTGGTCTGGGATCAAGACAAATCCTTAATTTTTTAGGCGAGTCGATTACAATCATGTTGCTCACCCACTCAGTTGACTCTTCAACTTTGCTTATTATGCCTGCTTCTACCATATTACTTAGTTCTTTAATTTTGTTATGTATAGCAAAAGGCACTTTACGGGGGGCTGCTACATGAGGAACAGAGTTTTCTTTTAATTTAATTTTTACAATTACTTTAAGTTTTCCTGTACCAGTAAAAACATCAGCAAATTCTTTCAAAATTAATTCTGGAGTTTCAATAGGACTTTTATAGATCATTTTCACTCTCTAGATCAGCCCTAATTCTCTGCAGGCTTCAAGGCCTAAAATTGGACATGAATTTAAGCTTGTAACTAAAAATTTATAAGTTTTTCTATACCTTTTAGTTTCACAGTTGAGGTAGCACTCACCTGGAATTGGAACTCTGTAAACACTGTAGTCAAGCACAGCAATTTTGCAATTTCTCACTACTGGCTTTTCATCCCATTTTAAAAGTTCTGACTCACTTGAGACCCAGTATCCAGTTTAAACATTACAGCACATTTTTATTTACTAAAATTTTTTCATACCACACACAGTTGGTTTGTTTCGCGTCCAGTTCATTTACCAACTTCAGTCTCCCAATATAAATAATATCAGAATTCTCGCTGTTTTCTTCCATAGCATTCACTCTTCGAGCATCCATGTTTTCCTGTTTACTTTGGGTTCTGCACATCTTTGCCCACTGATTTCTTCCTTCACAATTTCGACATTTTGCTCCGACATTCTTCTTCTCATGTTTTTTCCACATTGCTTGCAGTTGGACTCAATTTTCTGATTATTGATGCACTGCTTCCGATAATTTTAAAATTCTTTAAAGCATTCACAGTAAATTTTTCATTCATGACTGATGCTTGCACCTTACTATTCTCAGCGGTTTTGCATTCACTCACCACCTCCTGCAGTGTCCTGGCCTTCTTACTTATTTCTCTAATTAGTCTTTCTTGCAATGCTTTGTTCAACAGTTCTTCAATTAATTTATCCCGAAGCATGCGGTCCTGTGATTCACCATAATTGCATTCTACGACAGCGTTATGAAGTCTAGAATAATAGTCCGTAAATTTTTCTCCTTATTTCTGCTTTATTTCCAAGAACTTAAAAGGAGCAAAAATTTCGTTTTGATTGTCCAGAAAATATTTATCAAATTCCTGAAGCACTTGTTGCAGAGTCACACCCTCAAAACCATCGTTAGGCTTAAGGTCAAAAGCTCGTAGCTGTTTTTTTCAATTCTACTCCGCATAAATGACGGAATAGAGCAGTTTTTTTTTCTCTGGCACTTGACTGTATCGAAGGGCTTCCAAATAATCTTCAAAATCTTCTTTCCAATGTCTCCAGGATTCCGATGGATTCGTACCTGCTAATGCTGGAATCGTTGGTAAATTGTTTGCCATTTTCAGAACTATTTTCTAACAGTCTCTAAATTCGCAAATTTTAAGTATTTTTGTAGAAAATGCGTGGAATCTTTTTCTGACACCATATAATATTTTAGTCAGAACTACAGGATGCTTTTAAAGACAGTTAGTTATTAAGTTTGTTTAGGCTACTCCACGTTCTACATCGGGAATATTAATGGCGTCCTCTTATTAGATTGCATAATATAAACAAATAGATTTAATACATGTGGCACCATCTATTAAGAAGTAACAACTGATATCTCTGTTCACAGGCAAAGAACTCCTCTCAATCTCTTCTTGATTGTGACTTATGTTACTCAACGTAACCACAAAAATCTCAGCGTCAGATTATGATTACCAAGTTTTTGATCCTATTTCTATTTTCTATTTTCGTCTTTCGGTATCGATAGTCGGTGCATCTTGAGTCCCTTGCGATTTCAACGGAGACTGTTGAGAAGTTGAAGGAACCGATTAGTTTGATTCTGTTCCAATGGCGTAGCTCGTTCTGAGTGCAGCAAAATTCCTTCGAGGGCTCTCTTTTTAGGTATGAGTGGTGCTGTAGTTACACAGGTTGGGGCTCCTGTAACCTGGAGGCCCCCCGTGTCATTGATGCGACTGATTCGGCGGTAACTACGCTCCTGTTCTGTACTTAAGGATTCAGTCAGACCGAGAAATTTCATCATTCCTGAACTTTAAACCTGGCTGGATACAATTCTTTCCGCTTTTCTTTTTCTACTTGCTGCACCAGATTCCCATTTTCTCCGTTTATCTCTATCTCTCTCAGTGCCTAAGCCTGACATGATTGATAGACAGTGGCGTAACGTACACCCCCGCAACCCCCACACTGCGGGGAGGCCCAAGGCTTCTAGGTGCCCAAAGCTAGACTGATGCCAATAACGTAGAATTTCACAAAATTAGCTTTACAATTTTTTTGATCAAATTTTTAAGCAATTTTCAAATTGGCGATCTAAAATCATTCAAAATCAAAACTTATTACATATCTTATTAGATATCTTAGATCCAATAACCAAATCAAAAAACATTTTAATTTGCTGTAATCTCCGCGACGAAAGAGATTCTTTTCTTTAGTGGGTTTTCTTTCCAAACCTAAATTACTAACAGATAAAAAGAAAGTCAGACGGAAAATTGGATAAAATGCTAAAAAGATAAAAGAATTCATCACTGTTTTTTTTAGTATACTTCTTGTTAGCGGTAGGGAGAAAAAAAGACATGTTATTTTTTACTGAAGTTGCAAGGTAACTTATAAGCGTCTTTAGCTCCCCCCCACATGTATCTAATTTTCATTTAGCGAACTCGTAAATAACGTACATCTGTTATGCTTTTTTTGATGAGAAATAGTTTGCGATACTTCAAAACGCATAGAGAGCATTTTAAATGATTACATGGTCCAGATTTATGATTTAGAAATCCCTATGCCCACAGAAATTTCCGTAGATTTATGAGTATTCAATCAAATAAATCATAATGAGAAATGTTTCACAAAATTGTTTTTAGAACATGTATATTTTTATATTCAATGCACTTCAATATAGGGAGTGTTCCTTCGCTGTTAAAACATTTTGATCTCACTTTTCTCTCTTGTAATATTAGAACTGTTTTTTTTTTGTAAACGGAATTAGTTATTCTGGTTCTTATATTGTTATTTTGTTAATAAGACAAGAAGAAACGCGGCCCTGAAATAAGTGGAGTTAAAAACAAACTGAGTGGTTGTCAAAAACGAAAAATTCGAAAGGAAAAGGAGTAAAATATTAATAGCAAATATGCAAAATTGGATAACTTTTTAATATCCGCAAGTTCATCATCTTGTGCAAGTGCAAGTAGTAGTAATGCCAGGGAACTTGATGTGAACAAGGTCAAGCTCATCCCGGGATTCATAAACAAAGAATTTGGTAAGTGATCCTTTTTTCTATCATAAGGATCTGAAATCGAAAATATTATTTTACATTTTTTGTGTTTTTCTTAGTGTATCGTTTTTTTTTATGTTACCAGGTTATCAGTCGACTGTTGTTAGATTTTTCCTTTTTTTAAATACTATAAATAGTCTCTAATGTTAAACGTTATTTACTTTGTATACTCAGACACAGGTTGATTTTATATTCAGTTATAAGTTTAATATTTAAATATTTTTACGTGATGTGTAAAGGTACATTATGTTATGGTTTTGCAATTCTTTGTATATATATATATATATACGGCAAGGGGCCCAAGATCTGACCTTCCAGGGGGGGCAATTATTTTCTGTTACGCCACTGTTGATAGATCATGAAAATGCCTAGTACCACTATTATTTATTCTCACATAAAATACTTTAAAAATTTATATGATATAGAAACACGAAGTGATACGCTGCGTCTGCATGCAATGCTTTAATTGGCTTTCTCATGATAGGAAGTCATGAGATATACCCAATCTCTCATCGGTGACTCCCCACGTTAGCAGCTTAATTTCAACTAATGTTGTCAGACTAAATATAAGCGGAAACAACAAAGTTAATAATTTTTTAATAAAAGGAAATGGAAAACACACAAATAATATTTTCACGAATTATTTATTCATATGGTTTCATGCATATCTAATAATAATAATATAAAATAGATATATTTTTTAAGAAAATGCGATATATCAATATTTCGATATTTTATGGCGAAAAACAGATTGAGTTGAGAATTTTCTAAATTATTAATTATAAAAAACTTTAATTAGGTCATTTCTAAGGTATTGCAATGATGCACTTATTTATTTATTTTTATTTTTATTATTATTTTTTTTTATTTTCTAAAACTGAATTCAGTAATGTCCTGATTTTTGGATTCTCACTGGTGCAATTTGTTTAAGATTTTGCTTTTTTTTGTTTCCAAATGCACCATCTCTTAACTTTACACTGTTTAGCTACCTAGGTAAACTTTGTAGGTTGTAATTCGAACGATCAATATCTCTATTTGACCTAATTATTAAGGCACAATTTTATTATTGTACTACTGTGTATCAAATTAAAATTTAATTTCTCTTGTATTGTTACGAAAGTTGATTTTTTACATTAGGCCTCTTCACTTTGACACCAGATGTCGCTAGGAGCTTAAGGTCATTTCGGAACAACTGAAAAAAAAACAGAATCCTGATATATTAATGACTTGGGGGAGCAGTGAAAATATAGAGAGATTGAGACTGAGCTGAGAGGTCGCACTCCGCATGAGCTCAGTCACTGGAGCCGACTCACAAAGAGCCCTTTCTAGGGCTCAAAGGATTTGCAGTCAGCTTTCTTGACTCACTACGTTCGCTACTACCCCAAACCGACCCGGAACGAAAATGGCAATTGTTTTGGACGAAATGGATCTGTCCCCGCCGCACTCTCGACCCACCACACCCAACAGTGACGTCATGACCCTGCCAACGGCTTGTACGGACAACTGCTAACATCAAACGTTTCACCACCACACGAGACGGATATAAGCAGATACTGACGTCACTTGAAAGCGACGCAAACCATGATCCTACCAATGCTCTCTACGTAAAAATCCAGAAAGAATACGAAGAGATTTCTGCTCTACTTGAAAATGGGGTGAGTGATTTTGGCTCTCTTCCACGTTGCACCACCATAGGCTGCCCACTTCACACGCTAACTCACCAAGTAAAATTCTACCTAGCTCTCCTACACACACACAAAAACGTAACAATGAAGGGTTTATCTCTCCAAGACAAACAGCAAAACGTACCTTACTTGAAAACCCAAGCTTCCAAATTAACTTGGAAAATCGATTCTCCTTACCTACTACAATAAATTCAAGTGAATTTCCAGCACTTCCCACTTCACAACAAACAACAGCTCAACAAAATGCGCAAGCTGGAGGGACAACCTCGTCCTCCACTGCCGCAAACATGAACAACACTCAAACTGGAATGACACCCTCGTCGCAAAAACCCGGACTCGCCAACACATCTACACAAGGAGTTCAACCTAGAGTGACACCCTCGTCCACTCAAAATAATAAAACCCAAGGTACCACTGCCACCCCGGTCATGCTTTTCATCACAAAACACTACCGGGAACAATTAAAAACTTTAACAATGATATTCCCTAATCTACGCACCAAAACTACTGGCGAATTTCTAAAATTATACACGAATAATTATGAGGAATACCATTCACCTAAGGAAACCATCAAGCAGCTACATTACCAATTCTACGTAATTACAGCAAAAAATGACAGATAAACTAAGGTTGTAATCAAAGGTCTGCCCAAATCTACTCATGTTGACGAAATAAAATCGGATCTTGAAGAACAACGTTTTGAACCTGAACGCGTCGTCCAATTAATTGGCAATAAAACCAAAAACCCCCTTCCAGTTTACATGATATCACTCCCTAGGAACATTACTAATCTCAAAATCTTCGACATCAAAACTCTCGGATACCTCAGTATCAGAGTGGAACCATATGAAGGTAGAGGTATTACTCAATGTTTTACCTGTAATAACTTCAATCATACCTCCGAAAACTGCTACATAACTCCACGTTGCTTAAAATGTGGCGAAGCAAATATTACCAGAGACTGTCCCATCAAACAAAAACTTGAGCAATTATATTGCATCAACTGTCAAATTTACGGCCATATTGCAAACTGGCAAGGCTGTACCTGCTACCCAAAGCCTCCTAAGAGCGCTACTACACATAAAAACAAAAACACCTTCACAAACATCTTCAACAGTATTGTACGACCTAACACTACATACGCGCAAGTAACTAGCACGAAACAAAACACAAATAACTACAAAAATCAACGGCAGATGGCACCACACACACTACAACCAACATGCTGGGAATTCACGGCAAATTGGGGACATAAATTTACCTCCTATCACCCCTGTCCCTATTCAAAATTATCCACTGAATCAAAACAACGCTAGCATTCAGCAAACATTACAACTCGCAATTTATGCACTTACGCAAGTATCCCAAGCCTTTAACGGAACCAATGGGATCGGTCAAAATTTAAATCACATATCAGCCACTCAAGGCAACCCAAATCAGATGTATGGCCTAATTGAGGCAGCCTGTAACACCAATTATGTCTAGATCGTCACCCATTGGCCTCAGTTTATGTTCTTGGAACGCAAAAGGACTGTTGAAAAGAAGAATTGAACTCCGAATCTTCATAGAGAAGCACTCTCCTGATATTATCCTTATACAAGAAACTCACCTGAGACCTTCCCACTCTTTTAACATTGCAAACTATCGTTGTTACCGTAATGACAGAATTACGGAAGACCGCGCGGTGGGAGGCACCCTCATTTTAATCAAAAACAACTTTAAACACTATCATCTTCCCACACCCCCACTGCAAGCCATTGAAGCTACAATTGTCATCATTAATTTACCAAACCACAATTCAATATCTATAGTTTCCTGCTACATTCCACCTAACTCCGATACGAATATATTTACAATAGACCTAGAAAATCTTATACAAACAAGTAGTGATTGCATCATCTTCGGAGATCTAAACGCAACGCACAGCGCATAGAACTGTACACACAACTCCACTAGAGGTAATAAACTTCTAGATTTTACAAATTTATTAAATATTGCCTACCCGAATTCTCCTACGAGATTTGGACACGGCACCGCAAACACCATTGACATTGCTATCATTCGAAATTTTTATTATCCATTCGACATTTTCACAACGCCCGACCTTTCTTCTGATCACAATCCAGTTTACCTTAACTTTAAAAACTCAAGACACCAATCTACTCTAAAAATCCCAGAGATATTTTTACGTGTTGGTCAGAATACACAAACAATTTAAATAAAAACCTATCGCTTTTTGATTATCATCCAAATAACATTCAGAATTCCACAGACATTGACAATAAAATCAAAATTTTCACAAGTACAATTCTCGCCACGCACAGCCACGCCTCCCGTCCAATAGGAAATCAGCACCACATCTATGCTCCGCCTCACATCCACCAGCTCATTCAACACAGAAACAGACTTCGCAAACAATACCACAGAACTGCACACAAGACAGAACTCAATCGCGCACAACAACTTGTTAAAAATACACTTAAACAATACTCCATCGACTCATGGAATCAACGCTTATCTGCACTCAACACACAAGATAACAGCCTCTGGCACACACAAAAACTTTTTAAAAACAAACGACAAGCTCCACTCGAATGCGACAGAGGAACTGCCATCACAGACACACAAAAAGCAAATCTACTCACTAACACTCTTAAAGAAAATTTTACAGAAAACACTTACCAAAACAGAGACACGGAAAATCCTATTAACAATACTGTAAATACTTTCATCTCCACTAACCCTACTACCTACCTCGACCCCGTCCAACCGGTCGAAATTATTACTTATATTAAAAAATCTAGCTCTAAAAAAGCACCCGGTAAAGACGGTATTACTAATCGCATGATTAAAAACTTTCCTATCAAAGCCATATTTATATTAACTATTCTCATTAACAAAATTTTAAAATATAATTATTTCCCTTCTGTCTGGAAGGAAGCTGTAATTTTTCCGATTCTAAAACCTGGTAAAAATGCTAAATTTGCAGACTCATACCGTCCCATTTCATTATTATCAACTTTAAGTAAAAAAATTACCGAGTACATTATTCTTTCTAGACTCAAAAATTTCACGTCTACTAATAATATTATAAACCCTAATCAATACGGATTCACTAAAAACCTTTTCACACTTCACACCCTCTCCTTAAACTCACCGAAACTATCTCAGCAGGATTCGAGAAACATAAAACTACAGGGGCCGTTTTTCTCGATATCCAGAAAGCCTTTGATAGGGTCTGGATAAACGGCCTCACGTTCAAGCTTATCTCTTATAACTTCCCAACTTCACACACTCATTCAACTTATACACTCATATATCACTAACAGAACTTTTACAGTACGGGTTAACGACACATATTCAGATTCCAAACACACATATGCTGGAGTGGTCCAAGGTAGTTTACTTGGACCAATTCTTTTTAATTTATACTTAAACGACATCCCATCATACTGACTCACAAATATTAATACGTACGCGGACGATACCACAATCTCTGCATGCTTCCGAAATTCCAAAACCGTCACTCTCGCCCTCAACAAACACCTAGCTTTGCTAGAAAATTTTTTCGATAGATCAAAATTAATGTTGAAAAGTCAGCTGCGGTGGCTTTCACATACAAAAGAACACTACCACCACCACCCACCATGTACAATCAAATTATTCCATGGTCTCAGGAAACCAAATATCTTGGACTCATTTTTGATAATAAACTCACCTGGAAAAAACACATCACTTATGCTCGCGATAAATTCCGGAAAGTAATGTTTAAAATATACCCCCTATTAAACCTGAATTCACACCTTGATGTAAATTGTAAAGTGCTTCTCTACACAGCCGTTCTACGTCCAATCCTCTCTTACGGATGTGTCCTGTATGGGGTTATGCTGCTAAGACAAACATTAATATCTTGGATGTTGCTCAAAATACTTTAATCAGAATGATCGTCGGTGCCTGTAGGTACATGAGAAACGACGAAATTCGCAATGCAATTAAAATTCCTTCATTTAAATCGCACATCCAAAAATTAGCTAAAAACTTCTTTAATTCTCTGAATAGTTCTGAAAATGTAAATATGCAAAATTTAGAAAACTATACTGCACGAATCAAGAGGAAACGACCCAGGAGTATGCTCCTGGACTCGTATAATCCACCCTAGCACTTAATTTATTCTTAATCATCTTTTTACATCACTCTTTTAATTTATAATCATGTTTGTGTATAGCATTATTGTTAAATCTCTTCATCTCCTCTCACGGCCGAGCGCTCGCCGTACTAAAGTTAAAACTGCAGCAGCATCGGGAGTGGTCAAAGCGAGGGAGGGTGACCGCCTCCTAAACCACCCGGCTGTTTCCTTTTCTACCTCATAAATTTTCGCCCATACTGGACATCCGTCACTACACCACTCACACCCCCCACGTGGGCAGCCATTTTTCCTACTAACTAACTAAACTAAAATTAGATGATCGCGGGCGCCTATTCCATGGGAGAAAAAGATAAACCATGATGTGAAGGTGGAACGCTCTTTCCAAATTTTTTGCATTTTTTTAAAAAAAAATATTTAAAATTGTGTGAATAATATGAACAAATTTTCATTTCGTATCAGTTTCTTGAATAGTAACATTATATGAAATGCTAAAATATAATTGTAAATATATAAATAAAAAAAATGTTGAAAAGGTGCTGAGTCCTCTTAAAAAGGGTTACAACACAATACATATAAATTAATGAGAGCAATGATATAGGAAAATCACATTAAGAGAATTAACTGCAAGATAGCGAATGATTTTGATTCAAACAGCGAATTAAATTTTTTATGTATCCAGTACTCAAGTAGTTTGAAAAATATATTGACACACACCTATAATTATACATTTAATATTTTTAATCAAACCTACCACGCTCTTCTATAATTTAGATAAACACGTTCTGAAATTAAGAAAATATTGTTTTATATTTAGATAATTTTTATTTAAATTGATAATCACACAAATGTGAAATTATTGTAATAATTCGTAAGAAGTTACTATAATAATTTTTACGGAATTGTTATTTGAAATTAAAGTTTAATTTTTTAAAAAATTAAAAAAAAAATTTTTATATGTAAATGATATGTCTCAGGAATATATATATATATATATATATATATATATATATATATATATTAATTTAGTTTGTTGTCAGAAAAATTAGTGTCGTTGATGTAAATAAGAGTGATCTTCAAAAGACATGCTTAAATATTTTATAGTTAATTATCTTATCGTTTCTTAAAAATATTAAAAAGACTAGTTTTTATCAATTTTCGGAATATTCTTTAAAAGTAGCAATATTTTTCTATATTGGATTATGAGAAAACATTAGCTCACATGTTTATCATAAGGCAATATATATTATATATGCCAGGGACGAATATATGATTAACACAAACATGATAGAACAAGAGGAAAATTTGAAAACTAATAGATGTGACATCTGGTGGAAAATATCTTTCCTAAAATGTTAAACAAATATACATTCTGAACAGCAATTCATAGGCTCAGCTACACAGATATGTCTTTAAAGAAAACGTCTATATTTCAGAATTTTGTAATCCTAAGTTTTAGATCATTCGAATTATTGATCCAAAATTGCAGAATATAAATTCATGTATTGGAATAAATAGATGTCCTTTGTCTTTAGGAAAACACATGTATTTCGAATATTTTTCATTTCTTCCATCAATTTCGAACTATGCAAGTTTGATTGTAGCAATTTTTTTAGGGTAAAAGCACAGCCAGTTTTTAACATAATTTAAATATTTGGGGTCCATTTAAAAATCAGTCATCTCAGCCAATCAAAAAGCATATATTGAGTTGCAAAGTAGGAGTAATAATTTTTTTTTATTTCTTTTTTTGAAGTTCTATGTGAATTTAGGTTTATAAATCTGGGGATTTGCTGGTTAATTCTGATGTTTCCTCTTTAATTTTGAAATATTTTCATTCAATAAAATTGAACTAAAAAAAACTTTCGAATTATTTACAACTACTAAAAGTCAGGGATTAGTTAAAATTTTTGTATGAAAATTATATATTAAAGTTAAAAAATTTTTAATAATTTTTCGGATGTGTCAAATATTTCTTTTTTTTAAATACTACGTTTAAAAATATCGCGTGGATTTGACATAATGAAAAATAAGTTATTTCACAACACCCTTCCTTCAAAGAAAAAACTATCACATGTGATATACCGAACATTAATTATTAATTCCATATTTTACAATGAGACATAATAGAATTAATTACAGTAATGTGTTTTCTGCCAAAATTTTTTAGATAAAAAATATCAGTAGAATATCGTAAAATCACCATCAATGGACTTATTACTGTTTCGCATCAAAAAAGTTTTGGTCAAATTATGATTTTTTTTAACAATGCGCTACTTTAAACTTATAACGGGGTTTACCTCTTTAAATATGGATACTCAATAATTAACTGCTTAATTACCATTATTAGATTTGTACAATAGATGCCGCAATCTGCAAACAAGCATAGGAAGCTTAGTTCGTACATATTTACTCGGTAGGAAATGAATAATTTCTCTAAATTGTTTTTTTAATTATTAATTATATTTAAATTATACTGTTAATAAAAAAGTACAAATCAGGGGGCATTTAAGCCATACACCATAACTGTAATTTACTTTCACACTTTTATTTACGTATATAAAGAAAAAGACTAATTTCATAAGCATTATAGGTATTATTTATAAAACTTATTGCTTAAATTAAATTTTAAATAAAATGAAAAAGATAAAATAAATACATCAATGTTTACTGTACACGAGTTCTTTAAGAATAATTCCAGTAAAACAAAAAAGTTTGAAAGAAAAACTCTAACAGCATGGATAGTTTTAAAAGTTAGATCGGGCTAAAACTTGGGGGGAATAATTTACCTTCTTTTTCTGTTCGTTGATGCACTGTAAAATTTTGAATCAATTTTTAATACTTCGGGGATCCAAAATAAAAAATGCCGTAAAATGCGGCGTAGAACGCGCACTTTGAACACTCGAAATACGCCGGGTATGAAACTGAGAGCTTGAAAAATGAAAAAAAAAGATAAGCATAGAAAAAAATGTAGACTTCTACATATATCAAAATACTGTTTTTTTTTTTAAGGAAATTACATTTCTTATGAACTTGAAGGGTTGTATTTCTAGAAGTATTCTATACTTGCAATAATACCTCGAATAAATAATTTCAAAGCCTTTCAAATTTCTTCGTAAAAAAGGGGGGTGCGCGTTCTACGCCGGATTTTACGGCATCTTTGATATTAGACTGTTGAAATTCGAATCTATTTTAGAAAAATTCATAGGAACATGTTTAAATTTTATAACGGCATATCTAAAGTGTAAATCTTAAGTGATGTATTACTTGAAACTTCCACGTGCTAAATGCATGAATGTCCCAGATTTTTTAACTGTAATAAAACATGTTTTTGTTAAAACTAAAAATAATGATCTTACTCCTTTAAGAGAATAATTCGTCCGCAGTATACATCTTGAAATGTGCCCATATGTATACATCCTGTTATATAGGCGAAAGAGAGTTTACACTCATCTCCTCTAAAGTGAGTGTAAACTGTTACCATCTACTAAAGGATAATAATAAAACGTCGCGTACGTGGGGATGACTCCGACGAAACATCCTAGGCGTACAAAACTTGGTAAAGGTACGATTTCAAAGCGATTATTCGCTTAATAATTTTTATTTTTTATTTTGCATCGAGTCATTTTGGTATGCTATCTGGCTCTAGAACAGAACGTCGTCGAATTACAATTTCTTTGTCGGAGAAATCCTTTATTTCCCCGAGGCAAACAATGATGAATTTTTTTAAAAAAATGTACCGAAAAAGGTTAAAATTACAGGTTTTAATTTTTGGATCGTTGCACCAGATATTTATCAATTCAAATTATACCAAATGAACAATAAGATGTCTTTAAAAATATGGGGAAAAAATTAATTAACACAAGCACACACTAAACCATGTGTCGGTTTTTTTGCCCTCAGCTACACATATCTTCGTCATATGTTACGTCACATGACTTCATGATCTGTCCTTGCTTTCGACTTCATAGAGATGCATTATTATAATAATAAAATCATATGCCCGCTTGTTTGAGTTTAACTCGTATTCCTGCTCAACAGAAAATAAGTCTGAATTTACTTCAAATGGAGAATTTTCCTTATAGAAGAAAAGTATCTGAATGTTTCATTGAATTATCAATAAAAACACATATTTAAGTGAAATAAAAATTAAATTTATCAGATAGAATCCACGAGATTCACAAGGGCGTAGCTACCGCCATCTTAATGATATGGAGCCCCAAGCTACAGCGACCCAACACGTGTAAGGAAATGGTAAAATGTTAAAAAGCAACAACAAAAAAAGGGTTAAGGAATTTTGATACAGAGCCCATTTGGACTTCTACGCCAGTGTTCCACGTCACTGATAATAAGAATGCATCTAGAATGACAGGCCGGACAAAAATATTTTCTAAGACTCCGGGTATTAGTGGCATTCTTAAAAGTTACTTTTATACAAAAGATTGTCTTTATAAAATAATGCCACTAATGCAATGATATAATGTAGACCTCCGTATCGAGGGATGGGGGAGCAGAATTCGAAGGGCCTAAGGCCTGATCCTTTGTAAGGTCTGCCTTGGGGCCCAAAGTCTGACTTTGCTGGGTGGATCCTAATATTCTCCGTTACGCCACTGCACTCATGCCATCGACTTAATAATCGACCATGAAATATTTATTTGAGGTTAAAAGTGATTTAATTGTATAATTTCAAGTA
Source organism: Trichonephila clavipes (assembly GCA_019973935.1). Lineage (NCBI taxonomy): Eukaryota > Metazoa > Arthropoda > Arachnida > Araneae > Nephilidae > Trichonephila > Trichonephila clavipes. Next base: position 138,327 of record BMAU01020082.1, read on the forward strand.
AAAACTCCAATTTTTTTTTAAAAAAAATTATGGGATACGAATTTATTTCTAATCAAATGATAATTCAAAGCACACTTGCGAAAATATTTTACAAAATTAATAGTACATTTGCAATAATCAAGAATTATAATTTCAAAAATAAAAATGAATTTTTTTTCTTATGTTGGAGCAATTGAAAGATTTCAATTGATGACGTTTTCCGTGGAGAAGCTTTTCCTCAAAACATTTCTATGTACCTTTTTGATAAATGAAGTGGATTTTTTTTAATTTTACGCCAGAAACTCACAGTAGATGGAGCCACTACCTAAAATGTTACTTCGTTAAAGCAGCGTTTCTCAAACTGTGGGGTGCGCCCCCTGTGTGTGTGATCCCCGATATCCTAATGTGAGGGCGAGAACATAATGAAAAGTTGAAAATAAAAAATTTAAAATAAAAATAAAACATTTTTGTATGTGAAAGGAAGCAAATTAAAATACAGTTTGACTTAATAAAAATAAAATACACATTTACACTATATTTACACATACATTTATAATTGTATCAATACTGTGCGCAATGTTTTTGATAATTAATTTATTAATACTTACATTAGAAATAAGTTTAATAATTACTAGTACCTTGCACACAAACAAAATTTAAAACTTATCTTTATAATTCGTATGGTTCATAATTAAAGTCGTATTGTAGTCTTAGCTTTAAATACCATCTTATTACCTTTTTATTGTAGAAGGCGAGGGAGATGAAAATTATAATTGAAAATTGGGTCAGATATATATTGAAAGTTTGAGAAGCACCGCGTTAAAGCAACAATCGTAAGATCTTTTTAGTTAAATAATGCGAAGTTGAGGCTTGAAATCTCAACCATTCTTTGTGAACAACTCATTATTCAGCGATTTAAACTGATAGGATGAGGTAGATATATTACTCGAAAAATTCTCATACTTCTGAAGCAAAATTTTGTTTTTTTTTTTAAAGCTCACGAAATTCATCGTGGCAAGGGGCTAGAAGTACGCCTGTCGTTGTCCTTGAGCACCATACAGGTGACAGTACGAATTAGGTCGGCGAAATTCCCCGAAGGATCGATAGATGGCGGCATCACCTATCTCCATCTTCACAAATTTGCCATGGGACTGGAGGGAAATATTCTCCTGTCCCCTGCACTCGTGATTCAGCCCACATGACTTTCGGAGCCACTGATTTAACGAGCACGTACTCCGTGTGTACTCGGAGGGTATTTGGTGGCATCGGGCATCGAGCCCAGGCCTTTCGGCCTGGAGCTCGATGCTCTAACCACCAGGCTACCCACGGCCCACATAAAAAGTAACGTGTGGGGAATTGAAATGTTGTGAATTAAAGGAATAATTCAAAAAAAAAATCGAATATGAATTATTAATTCATGTAAATTTATACTTTTATCAAGACTATTCCTAAAAGATTTCCTAATCTGAATCGGTGTTTAATAGTATTTAAAAAGCCACAATATATAAAGTTACGATAAATTATTTGAAGAATGCTTGGTACTTCATATGTTTGGTACACACTTTAAAAGGATACATTTTACCATGCATTATAATCGCCCACAGCATATATTATACATATTTTGCTTATTTTATATGTTTCTATACTTTATATCTATTTTTAACATTTACTGTAATGTGTTTTACATTAGAAGCAAAAATAAGAGAAGGGAGTTGTAGTGTTGTTTACAAATGTTCGTTGTCAAATGCTGGTTCGTGGTTTAACTAAAACGTTGCGACTTTTGGACTGTAAATTAGGTTTATTACGAGATGGTGCTATTCGCACGCTGTTCCACGATGGAAGCTACAACAACAACTGAAGCGGAGGGTTACATCAAAACATTGGTGGAGGTGCTCAGTCGGCGGATGGCATTCGCGACAAAAAATAGATACAATTACGGACTGAACATCCTCCCCCCGTTGAATTACATTCAATCAATATACAGAATCACATAAATCAAAGAAGATATAAAACATAATAAACAAATAATGCTTTACATAAATCAAGGAAGAAACAATTTCACAAATTACATATTAATTGTCCAAGGGCAGAACACACACCTTCCCAATGCTGCGTTTAATATTGCCCTTATTAGTTTTTATTTCCACTACGCGAACCATCCCATCCGTACCAGGAACTAGCTTGGTAATGCGACCTAAGCTCCATTTATTTACAGGAAGGTTATCATCCTTAATTAGGACCATTGTATTTAATTTCACGTTATCTTTGTGAAATTGCCATTTGTTTCGTTGCTGTAAATTGTTTAAATAATCGCGAGACCATTTTGTCCAAATATGTTGAACTATTTTTGTTAATTTTTGCCACCGAGAAAGTGTGTTTCCTGTCTTGTCTAACAAATTAGGTTCAGAAATGGAAGTAATGGGTCTTCCAATCAAGAAATGGAGGGTCCACAATAATCAATTCCTGTATGCAGGAAAGGAAAACTAGGGTTTACTCTCTCTCGAGGTAAAAATCCCATAAGTTGGTTTGCTACAATAGGTTTATTTTTGAAGCAAACTACGCATTCGTGCACAATTTTCCTCGCTATTGATCTGCCACGAAGTGGCCAAAATCTTTGTCTTGTACAATAAAGCAAAGCTTGAGGGCCTAAATGAAAACTTCTATTGTGTATATTTATCATAATTAATTTGGTGAGAAGATGATCCGCTGGGAGTATAGCTGGATGTTTCTGACTATAAGTTAAATCCGAGTTTTGCAAACGTCCTCCAACCCTCAAAATTTGATTTCCATCGCGGAATGGATTTAAAGAGAAAAGTTTACCTTTTTTTTGAATTACAACTACTCTTAGCTAGAAACTCGATTTCTTCTTGAAAGGCAGAGGCTTGAAGATTTTTAATGAGGCATAATTCTGCTTCATTCACTTCACTATAGTCTAATTGACCAGACCTTTTTACACTAGGATTTCTAGAGTTGTGGAGGAACCTGAAAATATAACTCAAAATATGCAACAATTTAGTATAGTTATTAGAACGTTTTGAAAGATCATCTATAAGAGAGAATTTACAAGAAGTTAAAAGCACATTTGCGTTTTTAAGTTCCTTTAAGTAGTCACTGTCAGAAGTTATCCTTTCAAAGTCAATTGGGTTTGCTTCAAGTTCTTCCCTTAAAAAAGTCTGGGCCATGCCACCAAAGTTGTTTAGAAGAGATGTCCGAAGCATTCAATCCACGTGATATTAGATCAGCTGGGTTTTCATTAGAGGATACATGATTCCATTGGAAGTTCTGGGTTAGTCTCTGTATAATTTTTATTCTATTGCCGATGAACGTCTTAAGCTGCTCAGGGGATCGCTGAATCCAGGCTAACACAATGTTAGAGTCAGTCCATAGCATTATTTGCTGTATAGGTAGCGTCAAGGAATGTAAAACCTTTTCCAGGAGCTGTGACAATAACACACAAGCACACAATTCCAAACGAGGGATAGTGATTGGTTTCACCGGTGCAACACGGGATTTGCTGCACAAGAGTCTTGTAGATACATCCTCTTCTGAGATCGATTGTATAGTACAGCACCATATGCTGATGTTGAGGCGTCGGCAAATCCATGGATAATAATTCTGCCTTTTCCTATTACGAGTCGAGGGACATGGATATTTTGAATAACTGGCAGGGTAGACACGAAGTCGTTCCATTCTTTAGCTATTGAATTGGAGAGAGGTTCATCCCATTCTAATTTGAGAACCCAAAGTTTCTGTAATATTAATTTGGCCTTAGTTAGAATTGGCCCCAAGAATCCAAGGGGGTCAAATAAACGTGCAATAATGGATAAAACTTCTCTTTTTGTGTACGACTCACGGCAGTTCACAACGGTCTTAAAAGAGAAATAATCAAATTGTGGACTCCAAATGATTCCTAGAGTTTTAATTGTGTTTTGGTCTGATGATTGGCAATGGAAATCCCAAGATTGCTCTTCTTTAGGTATTGAATTCAATATTTCTGGAGTATTGCTACACCACTTATGTAGGCTCATACCCGCTTTTTTAAATAAACTAATTAATTCTAATTGTAGTTTTTGAAATTCTTGAAAGTCTGAACTACCTGTTAAAATATCATCCATGTAAATGTCTCTGATTGTAACTGATGCAGCCAAAGGATAATGTTCTCCTTCGTCCCTAGCTAATTGCTGAATGGTTCGGATAGCGAGATAGGGTGCACAAGTAGTCCCGTAAGTTACAGTGTTGAGTTTGTAAGTTTGTACATGACCACAACACTGTCTTTCCATAAAATCAGCTGCAAATTTCGATGATCGGGGTTAATTAAAATCTGTCTAAACATTTTTGAAATATCCGTTGTAAAGACAAATGTGTGCTGCCTAAATCTCAAAAGAATTGAAAATAAATCTTGCTGCAAAATCTCGCCTTTATACAAAATGTCATTCAAAGAAAGACTTGATGTTGTTTTCGAAGAGGCATTAAAAACTACTCTAAGCTTTGTAGTTTTACTATCGGGGCGAAACACTCCATGATGTGGTAGAAAATAAGAAATATTTGTTTCTAGAGGGTCAGCTACTAATTGCATGTTGTTTAAATCAATATATTCCTGTAAGAACGATTTATAAAGGGTTTGGAATTCATAATGTTTCGAGAGTTTTTTCCAAAGTTGATTCAAACGAACTTCAGCCAAGAAACTTGAACTACCTAAACAGTATGGATCTTTTTTAAGGGGTAATTGTACAACATACCGTCCTTCTTCAGTGCCATAATGAGTGGTTTGATATTGGGTTTCACAAATTTCTTCTTCTAAACTATTTTCTAAACTATGCTCTAATGAGGCTTCATCTACCCTTTCAATTTCCCAAAATGCTTGCAATTGTTGATTAAGATTATCTGAATTTATTTCCGCATTAATAGCTAAGCCACAATATGATTTTTCCTCAAATGTATCGAAACTCCCTACAACAATGTACCCGAAAACAGTCTCTTGAAACAGCCATTTTTCGCATGGCGATCGAAATCTATTGGGTCTTAATAATTCAAAAAAGAGCTCGCACCCAATAAGCATATCTATTTCTCCTGGTATACCAAAATCTTTATCCGCGAGATCAATGTTCGAAGGAATGTTTACTTTAGTTGCATCCATGCGATGGATAGATGATGTGGTAATATACGGGACGATTAATAGTTCTAACGGCGTTAAAAAGTCTCCTATTTTATTCTGAATGACTGTACTTATTTTTTGGTTAACTCTAAGGGTTATTTCACCTAACCCCGAAATAGACGCGTTTATTTTTTATTTTTTCAGAGGGAGTTTATTAGCCAGCCGTTGTCGAATGAAGGAAAGATGAGATCCTGAGTCTAAAATTGCTTTGCAGGGGAAAAGCTGACCCTCTGCCCCCCTGAGGTAAACCATTGCAGTCGGGAGTAAGATATTTTTCCTTTCTCCCGCACAGTTCGAAAACGTGTAAGAGTGATCTGGGGTTGTTGACCCTTGCATATTCGGTAGGGGTGTTAGTTCGTTAGCTAATGTCGTGGAGAGGGGTGAAGGAATCGCTTCAAATATATGTAACGATGTATGATGACGTTTTTACAAACGGAACAAGAGTTTTTCGATTTACAATCCTTAATTTTATGATGTTCCTTTAAACAATTGATGCACAAATTAAGGCGTTTTATTTGATTAAATCTATCGGATACTTTCATATTTTGATAAGCGCTGCATTTATAAATCAAATGAGGCAGTTTACAGATTGCACAAGAATTTGATGAATCATTTGAATTAAGAAATATTTTACCTTTATGGAAGGGTACTTGTTTTGGTTTATGAGTAATAGGAGCAGAACGATTAATACTATCTATAGTTTGGCTTCTTTTTCTAAAAACATTATAAATGTATCTAATTCAGGAATTTGATTTGAATCAATGGATTGTTCGAATTGTTTATGAGTTTCTCGATCTATTTTTTTCAGAATGATATTAAGCAATATAAGATCCGATAAATTATTGCGTTCAAAACCTAAGAGTTTTAAAGCTCTTATATTCTTGCTTAGAATATCTGTCATGGTTCTAATATCTCGAGCTGATTCGCTTGTTAACTTTTCTATTTCTAATATAGCATTAATATGAGTCTCAGTAAGGAGACGCTTATTTTCAAATCTAGTTTTTAATGCTGTGATGAGCGATTCAAAGGAATCATCAACTGCTTTAAGTAGTTTGGCATCACCTTGTAATGACGCTTTCAAATAATAAAGTTTTTGTGACTCGCTCAAGTCATTGTTATTAGTTATAATGTTATCAAATTGTGATTTAAAGCTAGGCCATTCGTCGTATCTACCTCTAAATACCGGTAAAGGTATTTCCGGCAGTTTTATTTCTAATTTCAGTTTAAAATTAGCTTGAGATATTGCATTTTCATGATTATGAACAGAACTAACAGAAGATTTAGCAATAAAAGAATTGAGAATATCTCTAATTCTTACCTCCAGCTCCTCTAGTCTGTCCTCCATACTTTGTATGTCAGCTTCTATCACTTGTAGTTCCGATTCACTAATATCCTTGATATCATAGTACTGATCCTTTAATTCATCAATCTTTCTGTTCATTTCTTGGACACGTTTCAGTTTAATATCAAGTTTTGTCGGAGTATGATTCCCTGATTCTTTTACGAAAGTTTCTATCTTAGTTATGGTGCCTTTGATTGCACGCTTCGAATTATTAAGTTTATCCATTTTTTTTCTCCGGTTAGACGCTCCAAAAATGTAGTGTTGTTTACAAATGTTCGTCGTCAAATGCTGGTTCGTGGTTTAACTAAAACGTTGCGACTTTTGGACTGTAAATTAGGTTTATTACGAGATGGTGCTATTCGCACGCTGTTCCACGATGGAAGCTACAACAACAACTGAAGCGGAGGGTTACATCAAAACATTGGTGGAGGTGCTCAGTCGGCGGATGGCATTCGCGACAAAAAATAGATACAATTACGGACTGAACAGGAGTCTTGAAAAAATATTCAGCAACCGATCTACAGAAATACTTTCTCTAGTACGGAAGCTATAGGAAGAAGTGTCGTGTTAAACTGTTACGTAAGACCAACATTCAATGTGTAACGGAGGGATAACTTTAAAAAACAACTTTTTCTATTCAGTAAATAATTGTTAAAAAAGAAGCGTGTGTAAAACAAAAAATGTGTTCTCCCTGAATTCAAGATTAACACAATGAGGCGAGAACAATTTTTACGTCGAACGTTATCGTCACTTTCTACACTCATTTCCTCATTAGGCGTTTTCTATCTTCTTTGAAAAACCAGTCATACTTTAACCCGTTTGTTCCATTTCATCAGTTCGTAGTAAATATCATCATATGGAGGCTATTCTCTCTTTTGAATATTCGTTTTCTGTCAGCCCAAAATATTCAGATTTACACCACAAAATTTCCCACGGTCCTTCATTGTCCACTAGCATGCGAGCAAGAAATTCTAAAGCAAAATTCTCTCTTGCTGGTAGATCAGTAGGAAGCAACTCCTGCACATGGCTAATTTTGTATCGATAGTAATGCACGATGTTTCGTAAAATTTTATGTACCATGCTTACAGTCCCGTCCAGTGCTCGGGCAATTCCTCGAAAACTGCACGGAGGCAAGCCACTTCTTCAGTTAAGGTCGAATTAACTTTTTTCTTTCCTCTACCAGATTGCACATAAAAAGAACTTGTCTCTTCAAATTTTTGAATCAGTTTCTTCAGAACTTGAACCGTCATCGGACCAACACCTTTTTTCATACCCCTGAGTGTCTGGAATTTCTGCAGAGCTATTAGTGCACACTCATTCTTCTAGTAAAAAAGCTTTACAAGCGGAACGGGGTCCTTCATTAAGAGAGTCATGGCGAAATTTTCAGAAGTGAAATAAGGAACGGTCGTGTAACAATTAATACGGTTTTATAACAATTGAAATGAATCAGGCACGTGACAAATATTTTCATTTACATATTCTGACGCTTACAGCGTCATATGTTCATAAAATTTGGAACTATTTTTTTTCTTATGCCACATGCTTTCCCCCTTCAATAACTTTCCGATCAAATTTGACGTCATTCTAATAAATTGTTCTTTTTTATAGTATTTTGAAACCTTAATTATGATCATCTGGTATTTTGGAGCGAGGAACTAGAATCCAACCTTTGCTTTGAAAAAATTACGTTATTTGTACCGATAAATTCAAGTACCATTGGGAATCGTTCTGACCACATTCCTCATAAAAGCAATTGAAACTGAGATACAATCTCAGACATGGCTGTTCGTAAGACAAACAATTTGAAAAAAAGGATTTCAAGAAATGTGTGATAAAAATATGCATTTTGGAGCGAAGAGCTGGAATCGAATCTTTCATTATAAAATGTCCTTTAATTTCAACCAAAACCACTGGGAATCATTCTGAGGTTATTCAGCATAAAACCAACTTAATCTGACACACGTTTTCATGCATAAACGTTAATGAAAAAACAAATTTGAAAAATATCACAAAATGTGTATATATTTCTTTTGGAGCAAGAAACTTGAATTCAACCTTTGATTTTAAAATTTATTAGAATTTCTACCGATAAATTCAAGTACCACTGAAAATCGTTCCTGCTTTTTTTCTCATAAAAGTAATTGAAGCTGAGACGCAATGTCAGATATTAAAGTTCCCATAATACAACAAATTTGAAAAAACAGTATCAAGCAATGTGTGATCTATGTGTATCTTGAAGCGATAAACTCGAATCTAATCTTAATTGGTAAAATTTATATAGTTTCTACTAAAAAATGCAAGCCCAACTGTAACGGGTCTATCCGCGAATCTTCCACTAATCATCTTGGGTAAAATTAATCTTTAACTGTGAGTTCAGTTGAAAACCTTTCTCATTGACGAGATTTAGGCAAATTAGTATTTCTATTTAAACGTTGGCATTAGAGTAGACGATGATGGTTGATTGTCGATGATTCAAAGCTGAGATTGAATTGTGAATAGAATTACAACCGGAGGTCCTATAATCGAGCAACTTATGAAAAGAGAATTCAAATGTAAGAGTTAAGAGTGTTCCAGTATTAATAGCTTTTATTTATATGTTAGTAGAAGTAATCCTATGCGGTTGCTCTCCTTGGTTTAACGTTTAGTGCATTCCGTCGCTTTAATTACGTTAGTCGATTAAGTAAAAGTAGTAATACAATCGTGTTGAAATTACTATAGCTGGTTTTTGTTAGAAACGCCAAACACTAACGTCCTCCTTGGCGTTATAGTGGCACCCAGTGGGGCCTAACTCTGGGCTAGGAGTTGCATCGAGTGCGAGGGTTCTACGTGAAAATTTTTCCGGTCAGGAAAATGTTCAGGAGTTCTTGAAGAGTATTGGGAATAACATCAGTAATTATGGGGTTCCCGCAAATTCAGTTTTTGCCTACTTAAAGGGTCATCTCACGGGTAGGGCACAGGATTGGTTTGAAGTGATCATATATATCTATGTGACGGGGAAAGCGATGGACTTCTAAAGAAGACATTGGCCAACAGCTTTCCCTTTGTCAAAATTGATTGGAGTTAGAGGCTGAATTTTATAGATCAAAACAAGCTAGATGTCAGGCACCGTCTGACTTCGTGCATAAACAGTATTGAAAAACAGTTAGATTTGGGAGTAACGGAAGAGATATTGATAAATAATGTAGGGAGGAGTTTGTGCCCACTGAGGATTAGCTATGTAGAGGTTCGAAACCAACAAAGACGGCTCAGCTTTTACGATTGTCAGCGAAGTATGAAGAACGACACGTACGGCCCAAAACCTATGGTTCGAGTAGTAATGGGATTCGAGTAGGAGGTCACCCGACAGGCGTGTAGATGGCAATTGGCGTGATAGAAGTGTGGTAAATCGGCAGTTTTATGCAAGGGTTGCAAATAGTGATTCGAATGGTAAGAGATACAGCAGGGGGATGGTTAATCGGGGATCCAAAAATTGGTTGGTCCGAAGGGATAATGGTAATCGAGGATCCGATAATCGGTGAATCAGAAATGGTTTTGCCATTCGGGGAGCCGAGAATTAGTGGGTCCAAAATGTGAGAGGAACTCGCAGGAGTTCAAACTGTTGAGCGGTTGACGTAAGGGTGGTCACCGACCGCAGGTTCATGGAAACCTTCCAATCGTGATCGGAGCGTTGCGGTTAAGTCCGATGGACATACCTTGCATTCCGATATTATTGCACAATACTTTTATCAAGGCTCTGTGTAATACCGGTATTGAGAAATTGCCTAATGCCTATTTCAGTGGCACTTCAGTGTATATAATGCATAATAATATATACAAGCATACACCTAAGTATAATCAGTCAAGATAGCAGGAAATGTTAGCCACAATAGTACAATAGCAACCTTTGGCCTTAGAAACCAAGATTGTAGGTGTTTACTCACTGGTTCACTACACATATTTTTCACTAAAAATTCACACCTTAAATTAGATAGCTGGGACTAAGAAAATTTTTTTTATTCGAGCGTTCTCCATGCGCGCTCTCTCTCCCACAGTTTACACATACACTGAACTCTACACACACTAGCACATATCGCAACAAATACTCAATTGTCATTTTGGGTGTCACAAGAATTATTTGTTCAACACTAAACATCCAACCTCGGGTTTTTTGACACATTCAACGATTTACAAAGTAACATTGTTCAATACTCAAAAAAGTAAATTACTCAAACACTCAGAATTGAATAGAAAAAATACAATTTTGAAAAGGGTAAAATACAAAGTTTGGTTATTCGACGTTTAAAAATTCTATTTTTACTTTTCACTAACACATTGCTCTTGTTTTATTATATTTACCATGATACACTTCAAGAATTTGACCTAGATGCCTGTTACACACTGGTATATTAGCAGAATTACCATATAATTTATTTTTACAGTATTCTTTTCAAAATACCGTTGATTTCGACTTTGAAGTGTACTCAAATAATTATTCGAGAAACGTTTCCAAATTTGTTACAAAATTTTTGTTAGTTTTTGCCACACTTTTAACCTGTTATCATACTTTAGTTAAACTTGGCTCTGTTATGGCTGTAATGGGACGACCAACTATGGAACTAAATATTCTTCGTATGTAATTCTTAAATTACCCATTACACGCCTGAGGTAATATTTGACGGCTTACACTTAGGCCTCCCACAGGCCTCCGTGATGTGGTGCTTTTGATGAAATAAAATTCCATTGAATACGTTCTTCACCAATTTTTTTAAAAAATTTCTATCGCAATTACTCATAATTTCTCTTCGTCTTTTTAATTATGTGTCAACAAAGTTGATAGAGTTGTCTGAAGATATACACACCGATTTTCCTCGTCTACTAAAAGTTGCTTTAAAGCTGTAACTATTTCGAGGTGACGCACCTCGAAAAGGATTAAAAAATCCTTTTCTTTGATTAGGATATTTAATGCAGAAGTGTCCACAAAAACCTATTCCCCTCTTTTCTAAAAGGAAAACTCTGAGAAACTCTCTTGGCTGGCAATTGATCCATAATCTGTTTACAAGTTACAGGTTTCGCCTTAAGACAAATTATACAGTTATTTACAAGTTTTCTAAACACATATTGCGGCCATTTAATATCCAGAACCTTCGTCTAACAATAGACAGTAAAATTAGTGGACTAATATGCAAATGTCTCTTGTGAGTTAAATGAAGAATTTAATTTGTTAACGTGGGATTATTAGGAATAATTATCTGATGTGTTATTTTTATCAAAACACAAATTACTGTATTCCACTCTACCTCCTACTCGTAGCACGCTTTCACAGTCTAGAAATGGCGTGAGATTTTTAATCTTACCTTGAGGGATGGACAAATAAACAAATCTTAGAATTCCCAATTGAATTCCATTTGCTGGACTAGTTTTACTAGGGTAATTTCAGTTCGTAGAATTTAGAATATCTCTATTGTCCCAATTCGCTTGTTGAATGGGTTTTTACAATTATGGATGAACCTGTAAATATAACTAAAAACATACTTTTTTTAAAAAAATACATAGAGAAAAGATATTGTTCAAAAAAGGTTGTTTTCTTAAGTCACACAGTTAAAGTTTTTCTCTCATAAGGTTTTAATACCTCCAAATAGGCACTTTCATCACTAAGTAGTACATTACCACTCACAGAACAGTGTTTTCTTCATGAAGTAAACTCGGTTCATTCCACCACTTGTCACATTTCATCAGTGAATCTACACTGGTGCATCTCGTTAGAAGATCCGATAGATTGTCTTCTCCAGGAAAATGATGAAACGAGCCCTTGCCTGCCGAAGATTGTATCTCCTTTACGCGGTTGGCGACGAAAACCTTCCTTGCTGCTCAGACTTTGAATCCAACTCAAGGCTATAGTTGAATCTGTCCAAAAGTAGTTGGTCGTATGTATTTCCTCACGGATGACTTATAAAATTTCTTTTGAAAATCTCGCAGACAGCAATGCTCTCCTTCAAACGTGGAAGGGTTAATGACTTTCGAGCAGCCACATGGCTTTGGGAAGCTAAAAGATGTACTGAGATTTTGTTAGAAGTTTTCAGTCTAATATACGAAGCAGCTCCATATGCTTTCATGTTAGCATTTGAGAGCGTGTGTTTTTCACACTCTGGACAGTTCGCACTATCACACTCCAGGGCCTGTCGAAGAATCTTCTGTTCCAAATTCTCGTTAATATCTGGCAGCAACTCTTCGTCCCAGTGTGTTTTTCTTAGCAATATTTCTTGAAATAAAATTTTAAATCTTGTGGTGAAGGGAGATACAAATCCCCCAATGAATCAAACATCCTGTCTACAGCCATCATCAAAAATCGTTTGATATTTTTCCCTTTTTGAAGGAAGTTCAAGAGACCGTTTAAACGAAGAATAAAATAAGCTCCAATAAAACCCCCCAAACACGATGCAGATGGTTCCCGAAATCGATTATATTTAAATGATCAAAATGCTCCAACTCCCTGCTGATTCCTGCTTCCCTCGTGATTCCTGCCGCTGAGCTCAATAAATCAAATGCTGATTTTATATCATCTTCACCAGTGACGAGATCGTCCACATAAAAACAATGATCACGTGTTCGCACAGTATCGGGAAGTATTCCTCTTTATGTGTCGTAATAGCAGCAGCCAAAAGAAACGGAGACGCGTCAACACCAAAAAGAACTCTTGCACACCCTTTTCACCGTCATCTATAAGGAATCATATTACGTCAGTGCTTCTCAAAGTTTTAACATTCAATCACACATAATTTTCATCGCGGCTCCCTCCTACAACAACAATGTATTGAATTCAATAATACTATATTTTGATGCTAAAACTACGATATACGACTTTAACCTCTTGCCACCAGCGTATATAAACGTCTCACTCAAGTCCACTAATTGTACCGGACGTATATATACGTCTTTTCAAAATACGATATTTTTCTGTGCACTGTTATCCATAAAATTATTCCGAAATCTTTGGAATTGAACAAAAGGGCCTTGACAGTGTTTACGTTGAATTTACTCATTTCAGAGGCTCAGAAAAGGAATAAATAAAAGCAATTGAAAAAACTGCTTTTACTTATTCCTTTTCTCCCCGTAACTTTTAATTGGTAGTTAAGGGATTTATTATAAACCTTACGAATTATCAAGATGAGTATTAATTTTTGTATATAACTTTATATATATGACAATCCCATGGTTCTTAACTTAGTATTGGTAAATTAATTATAAAATATGTAGTGTACTTTCATAATATATATCGGATGATCATTACTCATAATGACGGATCATCCTTACTCATAGTAACGGATTCTTGATCCTTACGTCGTATTGGCTGTTAAAACCTACTATTGAATTTCATTGGTCAGAAGAAATGTCCTTTGGCATTTCTTCTATCTTCCCAGAATTCCACTCTGACGACATAAACTCGAACTAATTATTTGTTATGTTGAAAAAATAAAGTTTATTTTTGTAAAATCACTGCAATTTTACTTTGCCACTCACAACACAATACACCAAAAATACATTGTATCGCACTGATATATTTATAAATGTAATACTCAGTGTAAATGTGTTTTTTATTTGTTATGTTAGAATATATTTTGTTTGTTTACTTTCAGTAAATTAATAAATCTTTTTTAAATAATCTTTTGCTTTTGAATTTTCAATATTCTCGCGCCCCCCTCGTAGAGTTGTCACAGTTTGAGAAGCGTCTTTATCCTTTGGAGCCAAAGAAATGCCTTCTACACATCAGTTAAAATAGCTATTCTGTTCGAACGGAAGGATATCTAAAACATTGTCTAAAGTCTAAAAATATAAGTCTAAAATATTGGGGTTCAAATTAATGCCTTGAAAAAGGCAATCATTTAATGAAAAGTGTCCTTCTTTGTGTGCGTGAAACACTATTCGCAGTTTCGTTGGGAGATATTCGTTTTTTATTATCTATTAGTGAGGAACACTGGGTCATTCGTTGAAATAAAATTTGTTACCTCAATTATTCCCTTATCTATAAATAATTCCTTAAGACCTTGCAATACTCAGACTACAACACTTTATATCACTTTGAATTTTTCTCATAAGACTTCCACGTCGTCTTTTCGCTAAATTAAAATTATTATTAAATTTCACTTCACGAGAGTTCTACCTCACATCTGCCATTTTAAAAACTGTTTAAACATTTCTAAGCTAATGTCCTCCTCACTACTACAATTCTCGTCTTGGCCACCAATCGATTCCAACTCTCCAAAGGTCTTTAATGTTGTTTCTCTCTAATTAACCTATAGTGAATATCCCTCACCTCACATTTCCGCGAGCGAACACAGATTAGTCGAGAATAAATTGATCGAGTTTAAGTAAGCCCTTCAATATTTGAACACCTAATAACATATCAATTTTACCAGGAACATAAATTTATAATTTGCTGGCTTAATTTCGTTTGGTATATTTAATGAAACATTAATTAATTTAGACAAAGTCAAATCAGTTATCTTTTTTACAACTAATAAACTTAGTTCTTTTTTAAACTTAAATCGTCATTATTTATGGTAGTCGTAACACAGCGATTTATCGTCATTGACAAGTCATTATTTAAACTAGATTCTAATAAATTAATTTTCTCATTTTTTAATTAAATAATTAATTTCTTATTTTTCAATTTCTCATTTTTTAAAAATTATATAATGCAAAATGTATACATAAATGAAAATTCTAAAAATTCAGTACTAGTGTTTTATGGAGACACAGTACGATTCAAATGACAAAAATCGCTCAAAAAATCAAATCTAATTTTTTTTATATTTAATTATTCTTTATATACTTTTCTACAACCTCACAAAATTCGAAAGCACCTCACTTAAAAACGCAGAACTATGATAGCTTTTACGTTCGTTTTTATATTCACACCCCTCTAGCAAATCAAAATTTTTTACTTATCTCAGAGAGGTAAAATAACTAGTTAGTCTCCATTTAAAATGCTAAGGTTTTTTTCCTATTGTGCCTAACGCTTTGAATTTTTTTTACCTATTGGTAATAGTACATGCAACAAAAATTGGTATGCATTTTTCAATCAAAGTAATACCTATTTTTTAAAAAAATAATTGAGCTCATAATTTATACATTTTTTTAAGGATTTTCAATAAGCGTTGATAAAAACAAGTATTGTACGAATACTAATCATGTTATCTCAAAACCCATACCAACTTTTGTTATGCATAGTTTGACGTACTTGTGAATCAAATTCTATGCTTGTACGTACACTTTTGTAGGAGGAGTAGCATTTTAAAATCACTTGACAAATTTTAAGTTTTTTCCTTTAAATATTAAATGGCTACCCTTTTCATGAAATTTTGAGCACAAAATCTGTTTTACATAGCATACACTCATAGGAGACATCCCCCCAAAATTTAAAAGTCCTTAAATCAAAAAAAAATTGCTTGAATCGTAAAATGTCCCCTTAACTACAGTCATTATGCTGAAAGATAAACAAATAAAAAATAATGCTTCATTTTTATCGGAATTCATTTTGCATATTTCAATTTTATTCATAAAAATGTGTAAGAAAATGCTTGAAACTCAATTTGTATTTGTAGTGAAAATGACAGTAAAGATTTTACAAAAGTTTCAGTTATTGGGGAAATTCTGTGAAACCAGAAGAAACATCACACAATGATGCAGAATGTTAGCAGGAAAAAAAAAAAAAAGCTTGAAAATTCATTTGCATCGTTTTGTAAGAAGTTAATTTTAAAATATTGATCTTACATTTACATATAATATAAACTAATTTATGATACAGTAAAAAAAAAAAAAAGAATCAATAAATTCATGTGCCCATTGTGATGTAAATTTTTTTTAAAAAAAATATTCTTAATATTTATAAAATAAATTGCCAGAAATTTACCAAAAAATATAAACCACAGATTTATAACAGAACGGAAAGTTGGCGTCACCGATAATTCTGATATTTAAAGCTTGAAAAAAGAAAAAAAAACAACCTGAAGGCGAAATATTTTGTTTTTGAAAAAGAACTGAACTGAAATACAAATAAAGGCTGATAAAATAAAAATGTCTCATGTTTATGAAAATTCTTGAACTTTAGGATTTTGTTCTCCCCGTCAATCTACTCGTCTGCTCTGTAGAGGGCAGCACGAAAGTTTTGACAAAAAAATCATGACGTTTACTCAATGGCGCCATCTACTGTTAAAACATAGAAATCTCTTTTTAGTAATGAAATTGGCGCTAATAAATTATTAAGAAAACTATCGAAAATAAAATAGCTAAAATTCTTATTATTCAGGTATTATTCAAAAGATTCCATAAACTATCCTGATTTTTTTTAATTTGAATCTTTTATGATGACAATTATTTATTTTTAAAATTTTTACATCGGAGAACTTCGTACTTAAAATTACAATTATGTAAATTATGAGTTCATTTTTAGTAAGGAAATGAGTTGAAAAAACATTTTCTATTTAGAAAGACCTGTAGGAAGAAACACAACTACAAATGAGTGATTGTGGAGTTTATATTGGCGCAAGAGCCGGCTCTATTGCGCCAAACATTTGTTTAAAATTACATAAAATTTTAGAAACAAGTTAAATAATGACATAATAAGGTATGCTAAAAACTGATATTCATAAATATTGTATTAAAAATTCGTTTACAATTCTTACACTATAAAAATGCTATTAGATGAACTTAAAAACATGGGAGATAATTAAAAAAAAACATGACTTTAAATCTGAATATGATTTTTACAGATGAAATTTAAATTATTTTGTTGAATTATTTTTCCTATTCCTTATCGGCGTCATGTATTGTTTAAAACCAGACTGCATATTGCAATCTATTTGGTGGTCATCCACGTACGTTATAAAGCATCATTTCTTCATCTTTGGACGTGTAATGAACGTTACTTTTTGGGGGGCTTAAACGGTGTCAATTGAATTTCAACATCGGGCATTGATTCTGATTTGAGCTTTTTCCTTTGTTTTAAATTGTTTGCAGCGTGTGAATATTGGATTGGGATGAGGCAGTGTTAAGTAATTGGAGGCGGAAGTGACGTTATTGGATATAGGATTAGCTGGCGGAGACTCTGATATTGTAGTTGCTATTGGAGATGTGGAGGGCAAAAGATCTGCTTGAGTTGAAGATGTGGAAATTGTAGGAGTAAGATGGAGTTATATTTGGTTTTAGAAGCTTGTTGAAGTAATTTTAATGGTGTTCATTTTATTTATGTGATATTTTCATCTGTCAGTAGAAGCGGATATTGTTCAAGATTTAGCAGCCTGGGAGTATGTTTGTGATATATTTCTATTAGTTTTAATTTCTTGTATTTATTTTTCAGTTTTCCATTTTAGGCAAAGTTTGGAATCGGCGGAATGAGGCTGTGAACAGTTAACGCATTTCGGTTCTCGGCTGTAATCTGTAGAATGCCCTACAGATGAAAACCTAGAGCAAGTTAATTGGCAGTGTAAGTGAGAAAATGTGTAATTGAGTAAAATGCGAAAACTTTTCCCAAGTCTAAATTTTTAATTTAAAATGTAATCAACAGAGGCACAAAATGTTTGGTTAGGACTTTTTTTAATGACGGAGGAATTTGTCAAAAGTTTGTCATAATTTCTGAAATTAATTAATTAGTAAAATGTTTATATATATATATATATATATATATATATATATATATATATATATATATATATGTAGGTTTTATTTCATTTAGGTTATATAGTATAAATATATATATAACTAGCCTGTTAAAGGAGCAACGAGCGCTGACGAAGGCGAACGCATACTAGGAAGGACTTGGCTGGTGTCTCCTCGCTGCGATGTTGTATTTGGTAACACCCGGTTTGCGCGGCAAAAGGTCCGCCATGTTAGATTATATATGATGATAGCGTAATAAAGGAATATTGTAAAGATGATGCCCTCTTCATTTTACCAGCAGGCCTGGGGGCATAATATTACCATGGCATAATATTTCATAATTTTGCTCTAAACATTGTAAACATTAAGTTTATATTTTAATAAAAGGAATGTTTAAAAATTCAGCTAAACTAACATACTTTATCTTTATTTATTAGAAAAAAAAAGAACTGATGCTTCCTGAAATCTCACCAATTTTTTTGAGGAATTCTAAGTACTTGATTGTGTTTGCTACCTGATGAACATTGAAACACAAATAAAGTCAAGAAGGATGACAGGGACTAAAATGCCGTGTAATAATTATTTTTATCCAATATCAGGAAAATATTCCACAAAGAAATAAGCAGGACAGTCATACTTAAAATTGAATTAGTTTAGGAGGAAAATGTGAAAAATATTTCATTTACAATCGACTCTATTGATCGCTTCCATTTTCATGAAGAGAAATTATCACATGCCTTATCTTCAAGTTCAAGCTTCCTCTCTTTCTATTTTTTTTTGAATGGCTCAATTTTGTGGGAGAGCAACCGAATGATATAGCCTTCATTAAACTTTCCGTTTAGAGACATTTCATGTTATTTACTGCCTATTCATAAGGTTCTACTCCCAATTTTTGAAGAATTTTTAAAATTCTGATGTCATCAGAACCATCATGATACCATGTACATGATACCATCATCAGATGTTCCTGAATCCATCAATGAAAAAATAAACCACAGCATAAACACGAAGTGAAAAGGTTTAAATCTGTACAAATGTTGATTTGGGGACATGTGCACTTATGATGTGAACACATGAACACTTTCATTTCAGTTTTCCCACGCAAACAATTTTTTAACATATCAGGATGGGAAAGATCCCTAGTTATTGGATGCATTACTTTTATTATAACCATTGGAAGACTGTTTTTATGCTAGTAAATATTTCCTGAAGATTCAGTACTCACACCCTAAATTTTGACCGACATGTTAACAAAATTGTGGAAGATATTCATCGATTGATAGGTTGTGTAGTTGAGTAGATCAGATAGATTTCCCCATTTTTTAAAAACTTTTGAAATTTCTTCGAATAGCTAACCTTTAGTATGACTGTAATAGAATGCATGACATGTACAAATCTAGAGTTACTTGCTGCGATTTTTGTCCCCTCATAAAATCAGAAAAAAATTCAACAAGATATATACAAGCGCGCGCGCACGCACGCATGCACGCACACACACACAGCACATCAAAACAAATGTAAAAACCAGGAAAGTGTAATTTTTCAAATCTTAATAGCTCCTGCCATTGTCATAAATTTTACACACACAACACCATTTCATTTTTTAAAACAAAAACAAAACAAATACTCATTATGACACATATAATGCATACATTTTTTTCTGAAGAGAAAACTCACATTGAAATCAGGAGTTTTCCTTCCTTTTGCAGACGATTTCTCTTCATGATTTATTTACAGTATTATTTTTATGAAATACATACTAACTTCGCTCCAAAAGAAGATAAACAAGACTAACAGTTATACTTGCTACTTTTGATTTCGTATGATCAAATAAAACCATTTGAGGATTTGAAACCGCTTCCTACGTTTACAAGGTCAAGGTACACTTTTATCTGTTCAAGTGGGCGCAGCACGTCAGCTGATTATTTTTTAAAGTCATTTTCACATATTTTTAATGCATCAAATAAGAAAATGCTATATCACAAGAAAGGTCATGAATGGGAGATTTCAAATATATCAAAAACCCAAAACCGATTTTTTGAAGATGTTTAGGCTACTGACTCTTTTTAATCGAAAGTTAATTTGGTTGAAACTACTCTTGCATGAAACCCTAAAAATAATCTTATTATACAAGATCTTTATGTTGTTTTTAAATACTGATGCATAGAATTTAAAATAGCATTCATTAAGCACAAACAAAGAAAATAATTACTAAGAACTTGAAAATAATACAGTTTAACCTGTTTTTGTGCGGTAAATAGGGAGCGCACAAAAAATATTCAAAAATTTCATAAATTCTTACGTATAACAAGCTAATTCGTGGAAATACTACAAAAAACTTTTTTTATGCGGTGGATAGGGACTGCATAAAAAAAAAGTCGCATTTATAAAATCTGCCAATTATTTACGAAATTTATGTAAGAGTACTTCTATAGCAAAATAAAAATAATTAAATATTACACATGGAAAAATTGCATTGTATAAACGGATAAGTTTTTAAAATGCACTTACATATTTCATCACTACTCATCGTAATCCAAAGTCCTGTAATGAATAAGTTCAAAATCGCTTTCGTCACATATGAAGGTGCAATTTCAATTGATTTATTTTTTAGCAACATAAAGTAAGATATAAGTTTTGGGGACGAAGGACGGGAGGTCAGTTGCTAGTAAGTGTCACTATAACCAGCTATACATGATTGAAGCCCTTTTTGGAATTTTATATTCCTTTTTTAACAGGTATGTATTTTAATAAAAT
Source organism: Trichonephila clavipes (assembly GCA_019973935.1). Classification (NCBI taxonomy): domain Eukaryota; kingdom Metazoa; phylum Arthropoda; class Arachnida; order Araneae; family Nephilidae; genus Trichonephila; species Trichonephila clavipes. The sequence goes on from BMAU01020082.1 coordinate 159,194, forward strand.
GCTTTTCCAATGTGTTGGAAAGCTGGATCCCTGCATATTTTTATCCGCTCTCAAAGAATCTGGCTTCTTGTCCGTCTTCATAATTTATCAAATTATTGATAATGTCACTGTCATTGAAAGTTTCGTCTTCAATCAAGCGCGGGCTGCTGGAGCGTTGAGAGAAAGCAACTGAATACGCTTTGTCGTGAGACTTTTTACAACAAAAGACCAGAGCGTCTTGAAGCGTCTACATTTCAGTGGCGTAACGTACACACCGCATCACGGGGGGTGCAGGACTCTAGGGGCCCAAGGCCTGACTTACGCTAAATACGTATTTACCCAATTTATAAAATATTAAAGGCGAAACCTGACTTTCAGGAGGAGGGGGCTCCTAACATTCTCAGTTACGCTACTAGTAAATAAATAGAAAACATTACAGTGGCACCATAGCCATTGAAATTCATACATCGCATAAAAATCACGCACATAGAGAATCGCACAAAAAGGAAATCGCATAAAAAAAGAGAGACCGCACAAAAACAGGTTCGACTGTATATAATATTTTCGAATTAGAAAATACGAACCTCTATCTTTTTCTATAAAATTAATATAACTTTTAACTTGTTTTAGTAGGAAAATAGAAGCAGTGACAATTTTATGAAAAATCCAAGCCCTCACAAAACATTTCATTCAAGGAATATTTTCCGGTTGAAAAAATAATTTAATGACGTTAATAACTTAGTGGAGAGAAAAATCCGCATCAGTGTGACTTTTATATAACTCTGGAGACCCCGTGGAAAAAAGGAGGACCGTTGTGGCATCTCCGTTACCCCACTAGTAAATAAAAAACATTACAGTGGCGCCAAAGCCATTGAAATTCATACACCACATAAAAATGATTGAAGTGGGCTTTTTCTCTCTTTTCTAAAGCACATGAGATAACAATGAGGTACTCTTCGTTAATGTCAATATTTTTGTTAGAATTTAACTCGTCGTGTGTGAATTAGTTTAGTAATGCGTATGTAACAGTGTATATATTTGTGAAAAATTTTACAAGATATGTCCGCGTGTGGAAAATACAAAGAAGTATACTTGAGAGTAAAAGTACAAGCTGTGCTTGAAAATAATTAAACGGGCCTTATTTTTGTAATAAATACATAAAAATAGAAGAAATTTTAATTTTATGATTTCATTCAAAGTATTTGATACAAACATTTTCCTTAAATCACCTCTTTGAATTTCTTTAAAAATGTCACAAAGCTACGCAAGGGCTTTTGGCGACAAATTTTGAACTTTGGTTAACGGATCTGGCATCCCACTCTCCGCATGACATAAAACTCGGAATTAGGTTTAAAAATGGATAGCGAAATAATTGTTCAGTTTTTCGTTGTACACATAAATGTATTATATCTTATTTCATGTCTTTTTAAAAATATATTGAGTGATAATAGACCAATACAGTGAAAAAAGCGATTTAGAAAATTTTTAATCTGTTTTATAAACAATATCTCAACTCTATTACATCCTAAAAATGAAACACGAAACTTGTCTTGCCATCAGATAGACTATTTTTCTATTTAGATAGACAGAGTCACTTGGTAAAATGAATATTTTTTGTTTCCACTTTCGGATTGCCAAGTGCGGTGGGTTGACCACCAAAACCGTCAGAAAGATTTTGTACATCCAACAGGTTTAAAACGAATTTCAGCTCTAGAACTCCCGCATACTTTCTGACAAATATCTGAGATTTGCAACATTATTTCCAAATACTCTGAATTTATCACTATGATAAATTTACCCTATAAATAGATGTTGGTTGTTTGCAGAAAATCGAAAACTTCTTGCAATCTGCTGGTCAATTTTCTCTCATTCCTAGTTTTGATAAAAAAAATATTTTTTTTAAACTTTGAATTGTAATTTGTTAATGTCGCTGCATTTTTTAAAATTAATTTTGTATCACACTTTTTTTTTAAAAAAAAATTGGCATGCTTATTTTTTTAAATATGAATCCTCTTGCTTGTCACCTCCTTTGAGTAAGATGTCAAACATGTTTTGCCTATGCATATTTTGCTCTCAAATACATTATTTACATCGAGGTTTATCTGATTTCATAGATCTAAAGGACATATGGCATTTAAATCAAAAATGTGTGCTGTGGTTTAATTTGCAAACCTCGCGAGAATGGGTTACTTCGGTATGATGAACACAATTTATTGAAAATAAATTCGATTAAGTAAATAGTTACTTACTATTAACATCGAATTTTTGAAATTAGATTCTTCCACTTCCAATATGATCACAATAAGTAAATAAAGGAGGCAAGAGAAAAAAAAAATAACTACATATATTATGCAATTTCATATATGTTGGATAATAAATATACACGTAGATTAAATGTTTGTACAGTTTCTACTCCGGTTGAAATCGACTTTCGACAATTTCCATGCCGGCGTTGTTTCTGTCAAGTCGAGTTCTCGTGCCACAAAGACTCACCGTGCAGAGTCCATGGTGCACGTCATATCTGTCAAGATTCAAATACAACATGTAGTCTTAGGATTGAAAGCTTGGGTAATGTACTGCCAGCTCAGATGTCCTCTTCGTCATTTGATCGTAGTTCAGAATGAAGAGGTCTTCGCCAATTGTTCTCATGATGTTTAAGAGCAACTAATTCGTTCTTGACCATTTCGATTTGTCAGTCAAAACGAAATTCGGTCACGAGACCTTTCATTTATTTTTGGGCTATTTAGTGTTATCTTGGGACAGTCGTTTTAACCCTTTTTCTCCGAAGGAATAATTTTCTCTTTTCAAAATTGCCCCAGTGATTTTGTTTTCAAAGCATTGAGTTCTAATATTATTTTTTCTTTGCGCAATAAAATTAGTCTCAAACAGGAATTTTAATTATTTGTGTTATAAATATTCAACAACTGAATAAGTAGTTTTTTTTTTAGGAAAAAGAAATGCTCATTGTAAGATTAAATTGCTCAATGATAAGGCTCATTGTAAGGTTTATGATCCAGTTAAAAAAAATCCCCATTTGTATGGATTTGTGCTTAATACAACTGATCTCAATTGCAATACATAAGTGGAAGAACGAATAATTGTAATATTTCTTGAAAATTTATATTTTTTTTATATGTGATACTCGTATAATACAAATTAAAAGTAAATTTTATTGGATTTCAAATAAAAAGTAAAAAATTCATCATGTTTCCAGTTTTTTTTAAATTTCATTAGATGCTCTCTGTTTGCTGACTTCAATTTCAATGCCAAATAAAAAATAAAAACAAAGAAAATGGTTAAAAACAGAAATTTAGGATTTGCGTATGGCTAGTCTAAAATTTTAGACAGATTTTGCGGTCAAGTTGAGCTCTTATCAATTGAGCTTCCCCAAGAATCTGCGCCTTTGATTGGTAGCATAAAATCCACTTGTTAGCTACGTGGTTGTGGAAGGCGTTGCTTCTGTGCGCTCGATGTGCTGAGTTTCAAATGGGTGTGTCCATGAGCAATCTAAAAGAAGCGAAATCTAAAAAGAGATGCGTTGACAAGTTCGTTAATGTGCCTGTGTGTATGAAAATGCTGTGAAATAAAAGAAGCACGCATGAATAAATATAACTTTTATCATTAATTGTAGCATTTAAGACATGCATTTATTTGCATCCTTTAGAAATTAAAACATCAAGTACAACATGACACAAAAACGACTGAAAAATGTTCATTACTACTAACAACGAATCCTTTTCCTTGACGTACACATTATGTAAGCCCGAAAAAGCTGCGCTCAACACAAATGCATAATTTGTTCATAAATATACGAATTGCAAGCGACTTGACTTGCATTCAAAAATTGCATAGCAGTTTTTAAAAAAAAATTGCATTTAAGAAAATAACATTATTGCACTAGGAACGGCTGGATTCCAAAACTTCTCATTATGCCAAAACATATATCCAAAGGTTTTCATTGGACAATTTGGGGGATATACAGAGTAAAGTGAAAAGGAATATTTGGCATAGTAGCAGGCAGTAGAATTTCAACCAGGGAGATTATTGCATAGCCATTATAGAAGAAATGTCCTTATTTTCATTAAAAAAATAAATTCAACGATTTCATTCTCATTAGTCCGTTGATTCACAAACAAATTAAGGACGTCAGAAACTATAGATCTGAAGCTGCCACATTGTTTGCACAGAGGAAACCATTTTCATAAAAAAATTCGATTCTACGCTCTAAATTAATTTTGAATATCCAAAAGAAAAAACAGTTCTTTAATGTACACAGACTATAATTAACACAATAAATAGACATAAGTTGATACATAGAATGGTATACGAAGTTGAATATTTTTTAAATATCGAATAAGAATAAATCCACCTTTCAATCATTTATTATTGAAACAATTGAATATATCTTAATATAAATGTAGAATAATTTTTTTTAAAAAAAATTAAAACTAAATTTCAGAAATAATTTTTTTTGTATACGAAAGAAAAATAAATTTTATCAAAATTAAGCAACTCCAAGAAGATACTGCGGTTCCGTACAATTTTAAAAATAAAAAAAAAATGACAATATTTTTAAACCATGAATTTTTGAATAATACGCTTTTATTCCTGAACATTAATAGTGGATTTAAATTAGTAAGAAAATGTTAATGACTAATAAAATTCTTTATCAATACAGTTAAAGGGAAAATAATTTTCTAAGTGGCATGTTTTCATATTAGAAGAACAACAATCTCTTTTCAGCTTTATTAATTAAAAACTTGCTAAATTTTCATTTCACAATATTTTGAGAATGTATATATAAAAATATATCATTTATGTTGTATAAGAATACATCCTGAGTCAATATCTTTTTATATACTAAATTAAATAAAACTATTTCCAATAAACTTTGATCCTAAAACATGCAATTGCACAGAATTTTAAATTATTCTCAATATTCAACATCTTAAGCAAGGCGGATAGTTAAAAGTAAAATTGCAAATAAATTGGACTCAAATAGATTACGGGATATAATATTCCTATTGAATTATAAATTATATATCATTTTCATAAACTAATTTATTCTAGGATTTGATTAAACAAATAAAAACAATTAGCTTTTTTTTAGTTTCATGACTTATTGAAGACGTTTTTATCCTTCAAAAAAGTTTTAGCAAAGCACAAATATTAGACTAGCAATACATATGTAATATTTTGACACATGTAACATGGAAACGGTTGCACAATCGACAACAGGATAATTTTTTTGTTACTAAGTAGTTTATGTATATAATAATAATTATCTTGTTTTATGTACATTCTTGTTATTTATCTATCCTGTTTGTTTCACTTGCAAAAAAACATACGATGGAATGTTTTAAGACATTTACAAAACGTTCAGCTATTTACAGGTACTTGATATACTACAATCTGGATTAATGTATATATATATATATATATATATATATATATATATATATATATATATATATATATATATATATATTGCTCACAAATATATTCAGGATGTGCAACATTAAATTATTCCGCTATTTATTTGAACGATAACAGCATTAAGTATTTTTCTTACAAAAGATAATACATTGCCGGTAAAATTCGGTTAAAAAAAAGACTACAAAAAACGCGGAAAGTCGTGTGCTTCCACGGACTCTTCTCATGTCCGATTCACTGCTTAGAATATAATATACTGAACCAATATCTACTCTAAAAAAACGTATGTGCTTCTTAAAATCCATTTAAAATACATTTTTATTTGTATTTATCTCTTTATGCAGTGGGAAAGAAAATAAACTTTAATTTGTTTCATTTTTGCCAAAAATTTTGACGAAAAGAAACTTATTATAAAAAGAAACGGTGAGATATTTCATATAAAAATGCATAGTTATTTTTAATCCTTTCCTGAAGAGTAATAAAAAAATACTTTATCTATGTGTAATTCTAAAAAATTTAACAAAAACTGTGTGGAGATAAAAATGAACATTTTTTTTGCTTGGATACCACAATGACATAATTATAAATTAATTAATAAAAAAGTTCTAACAATCTAACAAAGTAAAAACCTGATGTAACTCTATATTACTTCTACAACTTCTTATATTAATCGAGAAGTCTATTACAAAGAATCTAAAATGCTTAATTCTTCAATAATCTGATATAATAATTTAACAAGAATATTTACTCAATAATAACTTCAAATAATGTTGTATAATGGATTTAAAATTTTTTTTCCATAATAATAAAGGGGTGAACATTTGCTTTTTAATGTGATTACGCATCAACGTAGTCAATTAAAAAAAGCTGCTCATATCTTTTTTTTTAAAAGTTCCATGAAAAAAAAATGGCTGGAATAACTGATTTCGGAAAGACAGAACTTAAGCTTTTGGAGTTTGAATCCTTCACGCGAGTTCTTATAGTTATTTGTGAATCGAGTTCTTACAGTTATTGGTGAATCAAGTTCTTGCAGTTATTTGTGAATTAAACTTAACATATGTCCTGAATTAATTAAATTGAAACGATAAAAAATCGAAGCAAATTTCAACACTTGCTGAAATTCATTTAGAACAGGTATCCATAGAATAATGTACCCCAAGAATGTTTTGTACTTAAGATCAGACGAAAAGTAATTTTACACAAATTAAAACTAACTTTTAATATTTCGAATGTTACTAATTTCACTATTGGTGATGAAGGAAAAACACATATTCACATTCAATCATATCTATGACCAAGTGAATTTTGCACACAAGAATACCACTATAAAGTAGAATTTGAGTTTTATAATACAAAGTAAACAAAATTATAACGTAAATTTACAGAAAATTCGGAAATAAAGGAATAATTAAATGAAAAAAAAATTGCAAACATTCATTCCACTGTAATTTTTCCAACAGTAAATTCTTACAAAACTGTAGGAAAATACATTTATATAACACGCTTAATACAAATTTTTGAAAGATACGCGTAACAGGATGTCAGATCTGACATAATTTTGAGAATTTTAAGCGGTAAAAAAGATTACTACTACTTATATATAAATAGAATTCTAAGAGACAATTTTTGTGCCTCATATTTTGATTAATTTATATAGTCATTGCTTCATTAACTTTAGATGCGACAGAGCGTTTAATTCAATTTATCCATATTTTCGCACCCTACGAATATGTTGAGCCATTGGAAGTATGAATTACATCAGTGTAAAACAGAAAACGTTAGAAAAACACAGAGCTTGGTACAACGAAGATATAGAATTCATTGCATCCAAAGTCAAAGGATACAAGCACATCGAACACAACATAATACAAATAGAGAGAGAAAGATGACTACGGGTCTCCAGGGAAAACCAGTACAATTATTCATCAGAAACGCACAAAAAAAAAAATCAAACTTATAGAAAAAAAGCAGTAAAAAGGGGTGGAAATTTTTAAGAAAGCATCAATAGCTGAGTGTGTGTGTGTATTGAGTTGTAAATAAGAAAACAATTCTCATCATTCTCTTATATGGGTTGATGATGCGAATAAAAGCAAAATAATTTCCCTTATTCAAGGATCTGGAAAAAATATTGAGAAGATTCAGAAAGATTTGAAAGTTGGATACATTTTTATCAAAATAACTTCTGGTGTTTATTAATTTCTTCCTAAAAAAAAAAACCGCACAGAATTAACGATAGGTAATGGCTACAAGGCTGCAAATTATTTATGATAGCCAGAGTAAATTAATTTCTTATCAAGTTTTAACACAACTAATTTAATAAAATTTTCGATATTATCATTTTATAATAATATTATTTTTCACAAAATTGAAGTAATTATTTGTAAAGGTAAAAAGGCAAATTCAGTTTATCACAAGATCTTATGTATTATAATTTCATATCCTCTTAAATTTGTGCCAATCTGATGTATCTGGACCAAAAGTAAATAATTCTTCTTGGTGCGAAACAAATAGAAAACTAATGACAGGTTTTAGAAATAAAAGTCTGTACTTTTATGTATGTAAAATAGCTTTAGTCTCTTTGGTACTATAGGATTAACAAAAAATTCACATATATTTTAAAGATATTTCTTAAATTGGGAAAACATAAGTAACCAATTCAATTATAAAAACAATTTCAAATTTTTACGAAACTGAATTTGTTTTTACGTCCATCTTTCATATCTTCCTCCACTCTATGATGAGCAGCAAATAATTACCCTTCATTAAAATAAATAAAACATAGATTTGTAAATGCAGGCTTAAATATAGATCACTGTCCACTGGAGACCGAAATAATGTGACTAAACTAGACTCTCTTCTTTCACAGAATCGGATGCCATTCTGGTCATGGAAATGTTGTTGGCTCTTTTGGAATCTTCATGGCCCTTACTGCCCAGAAGGCCCGAAAAGAACTCTTTAAGGGAGCTTCTCGAACCTTTGGGCAGGATTATCTCGTCGCACGACCTCCACTTCTTTGAGGGAAGTTTCAGGACAGGGGGTTTTAAGAAAGACGACGAGGTTTTCTCATTGTCCTTCGGAAGTATGAGGTCCACCTTGATGTCCTTTGTACTCAACAACGGTCTCAAAGATTCGTCGATATTGATGAGACCGTTGCGGTTATTTGACTCGGATCTGCAAATACATATCTGGTCTGGAGAGCAGTGATCGCAGTCTTCAGAGCCGATACTTTCCAATTTTGGCTTCCTTGGTGTGTCCAACTCAGGTTTGTCCATGTTATAGAGTTCACCGCAACTGCTTGCAGAGGCACTACCATACCAACTGTTTGAGTCCGGATCTCGAACTTTAAGGAGCTTGTTGGGATCTCCTCGACCGAAGGAGCTGAGTCTCTTTGGTGATTTTGGACTGTCAGAGGACAATCGCAGGAAAACGGGAACGCCTCCAGGAGATGGAGGTGGGTCTTCAGAGAAATTAACGAATGAACTGTTTCTGCGGCCAGCAAGTGAGCCCCGGCGACCTAAGTCATTGAGTTTGGGGCTACGACGACGAGTGTTCTCTTCTCTTTGAACATTGAACAGTGGCTGAGGTGGCAAAGAATCCGATGCGGAGTTGGTTCGCTTTTTGGGTCCTTTTGAATGACCCACCAGCCAATAAGTGTGCACCTCGCCTTTGCCCTGTATGAGAAAAAGAGAAAAAAGTGCAAATGAGCAGGGGAATTTTAAAAATAACAAAAATTATCAGTAAATTCTATATAATGTTATGACTTTGTAGCGAAATATAATTTTTGAGGGAAATAGAAATTTGCTTAAAGAGTTCCCATCTTGTAAGGGTTGAGAGTTTAGGATCACGGCTGTATAAATCAGGTAAAAAAATTAATATTTTTAGTACTTGGGTCAAGATATATCAAATAACAACAAAGGAAACTCTTTTTAAATTATAACTAAAAGCAAACACTAAAATTTATTGTTAAGGCTTGCTTATACACACCGCAAAGAAAAACATAAGATATTCTTCTGTATATTTTTAATGATATTTTATAACAATATAAGTTGGAATTTTTAATGTGTGAAACATAGTAAAGTACGAAAAAAAAATGCTCTAATCATTAAAAGATTTCAAAAATTCAAATTTATAAAACATTTTATTGATTTTTAATTTCTTAAGTAACTTACTCAATGTAAGGGGAATTTTCTATCGTTTTAAACAAGATTTTATAAGCTTCACTTGTATATAACGGAATTTTCGAACTCGAGTTTTACCCACAAAAAATTTGTATACTTGTCAAGGACCAACAAAAATACTATAATTTCATAATTTGTTCCATTGTCCTGATCAGAATCATCAGGAATAACGATTTCCAGATTTGGCGACTAAAATATTAAGTTACAACCCTAAAAGCGAGAAAATGTGCGTCAGCAATTTCTTACCATAATATAAACAATTTCTAGCTTTTCTGAAATAGGGAATTAAAAAAAAAAGACTCGTGTATGTAAAAAAAAAAATTCCGAAACAGTGGAGAACTGATTCAGAGGTCACAGGATTAAAATGAGAGAATATTGAGTTTTTTAGTGAAATATATATATATATATATATATATATATATATATATATCATTGACGTAACACTTTCTTTCACATAAAATATTTCAAACTTAGCCCTTCCTGATTTCCTTCAGTAGGCGGATCCTACATTTTGCAAACCAGGCCGTATCGACGCACTGATAGGATGCCAATAGTTTTATTCCAGATTCCAAAAAAAGACGCATTTAACATTTATTCATTAATGAATAAATGATATTTTAAAAAGCTGAAAATACATGTTTTTATTGTGGATCGAACTAAAAAATGAAAAATAAATTATAATTAAAAAAAACTATAAAACAAGCTTTTATGGTTAATCGAACTAAAAGTTAAAAAAATAATAATATAAGAACAAAATGATTAATGAGAAAATTAATGTCATTTGAGGTAAAAGCGTAGGGTGCTTTGTATTACATTTTTACACTAACTCAGCATTTTGGAATAGAACTAGCAAGAAATTATAACAATTCATAAAGATCACCCCACACTTTTACCCCAATTGACATTAATTTTCTCTTTAATCCTTTTATTCTTATATTATTAATTTTTTTTAACTTTTAGTTCGATTAGCCATAAAAGCGTGTTTTTTAGTTTTTTTTAACTATAATTTATTTTCTAATGATTCACTTTTTTATTTAAAATATAATCTAAATTATAAAGTTCTTTGTTAGTTACAACTGTCTGACAGCTTATCTAACCCCATGGAAAAGAAGTTCGTTCTCTGTTTTGGAGACAAAATATTCACTCATTGCCATTTGGGCACCCTTATAATTTATACAATCATTTAAATCAAAAAAGTTTTAAAGTAACTTGAGCAAATGATAGTTAGACGGGATCAGGAATATATGCTGTGTGTGGATTAGGTAAAGTTTCCTAACCCAACTCTGCAATTTTTTATGCTGTGCTCCTTGCTTCGTGTAGTCTATCATTGTCGTGATAAAGAGTCACGACAACGCTAGGACCTTCTGTAGGCCAAAGATGGACGTTTATATTGAATTTTTTTATTCAAAACATCAAGTCGCGAACAGGAACGACCAGTTCATTTTCTTTCAATAAATCATAGTGCACTACGCCCTTGCTGTCTCACCACAACTAGCCTTCTTCTAGTGCATGCCAGTTTTGGATGTGAGCGGCAGTGTCTCCCCTTTGTAAACATACGCCTTTTTTTTCCGCGTGCTAACACATTATCCATTTTTTATCTCCAGTTACCAAGTGATCCAAAAACAGTTCCTTTTTGTGACGAGAAAGATATGAACATATCGAATTAGTCTCTATTCAATTTTTTTTGCTTTATTCGTTTGATACTCAGCAAAGTGCTTGGACGCAAAAAAAGCATTTTAATATACTTCAAAACAGTAGTCTGATGAATTTCAAGCTTGAAGCCCATTTCTGTGAACGGGGAATTTATCCTGATCATTTAGCGTTGCACTTAGTCACTGACGTCTGATGGCCTTCCTAATGTGGGTTCATCTTTCAAAGAGAAATGACCCATGTGAAATTTCACATCTTTGGCATGTTCGTGCTGCTACACGTTGCTTCAAACGCGTCACACAAATTTCTTTTTGCCTCCCTCATGTTATTCCCTTTTTGGAACTCAAACAACATACAATGTCTTCAACGCACTTTTCCTTCACTCATGTTGACAATTTTACAAGTTTTAAAAAACTAACTAGAATGCGAAAAATGTGTATAAATCATCAATAGTATATATACTATATATATATATAATATACTTGTTTAAACCTATTTCAGTCGGATCAAACTTTTTGCTAAGAATCGACAGTACATAAAAGTGCATATGTTCAAGAACGACACAGAACTTTCCCTTATACCCAATAAAATAAACTAGGAAATAAAGAAACGAATATCTTTCAAATGCAAGATGAATTTAATCCAAAATAACCCACAGCGGAACTCACTTCACCTGTCAAGAATTCAGTAATTTTCCGAAAGAAGCTCACTGATCTTCTCACTGACTCTTGGTTTCTCGGTCTCGGTCTTGAGAAAATGAGATGAAGACATAAATTGTGAGGGAAGTTAACCTTTGACGTTACGTGAGTCAAAACCGGAGAGAGACACATCCAATTCCGTCCTATGAGAGATTACAAAGGACCAATGGCTGAGTGATAATGTCGGCTAAGTCCAATATAAATTATTCTGCATCACGTGTCTTTCTTGGAAGGCATGACAAACACTTCTCATGAGAGACAAAAAGGCGACGGTATTGACTTTAAGATCATCTCGAGCTTCATCTGCGAACTCTAGACGAGACCACCATCAGATAAGAAGGACATTGTTTCGCCTTTGTTCAGAGAACTTATCTGCGTCCCACAACGACCGGCCCTTTCCAACGCTCAGCTAAGCACCCGAACTCCTCACAGTTGAGAAAATGCAACAGACACTTGGGGCCGTCAAGTGGCTATGTTCATGTACTCGTGGCCGGAGTGTCACGAGTTCGAGTTCTGGAGCCGCTGAACGCTCGCCGTGTAGAGGAACCAATGTATGTTAAACCTGCTGGACTCAAAGTTCTCCTTTGGCATGATTTGGTAGTTTGGGGTAGGGGTTCCAGGTTGGACGTCATCCACGTCATTTGATCACGGTTCAAAATTACCTCGTGCTGCTTTATAGAGAAACCTTATATAACTCACACAACATAAACATCTTAACTTTATATAATCAACATTAATCTTTAATTTTGTTAGAATATAAGTGCTGTTATAATATTTATTTACTGTCACAATACAATGTTTGTTACAATCCTGTCTTTAGCCACTCAATAACTGAACCTGATAGAGTGAAAGCAGCCTTTATGAACACAGATTAAAAACCTTGAACATTAATCTGATCATGTTGAAAATTAAAAAAAAATATCGATTTGTGTATTCTTTCAGTTTTTTAAATTATTTTCAATAAATATAATTTCTAAAGGAATGTATTGTATATCTTACTATAGATTTTTTCCCATTATTTTATGTGTGAAAAAATTAAAAAAAACAAGTTAAAACTTTTTAGAACGTAGTATTTGATTCAAGAAGTAGAATATAGCGTGAAATATCATTCGACTGTATTGCACGCGTATTAATACCTAGAATTCAAAAACCAGTGATGCAGACGCACTAATGTTATTTTAACGAAAGCAAATAAGCATTAAAACATGCATTCATATTACGTTTCTATCAAAAGAAATACGTTTATTCTGCTCGATGTATTTGCGTCTTATGTATTGAATGCTTGTATTTCTGCAATTTTTATTTGTGCCAGTTGTAAGGTTTGAAATGACTTCCAATGCCTACTGGTAGAAATTCAAAAGAAACTATTTGTGCACCATCTTTGAAAATCAGCGTCTTTAAAAACTTGCTTTAAAACGCAAATTTTTGATGCAGTGTTTATGACTCAGAGAGCTGTATCTCCCAATGCTCAGGGACGAACTTATTCAAATATTGCTTGAATAAAAGTTGGTACACAAGCCCCGCTGAATAACATGAATAGCAGTTTTTAATACAGAAGCAGAATAAAGAAAAAACAAGATGGGGAATATTTTAATATCTTTGGGCAGAAATATGTTAGAAGGGAAGAAAGAATAAAAATCCCCAAGGAACACGAAAAGCTTGATGCACGAAGGAACAGAAAATATATTTCTTATCCCTTGACACAATTTCCACCTACTGAAAAAGAAAATCAGCATTTTGAGATCGAATGAAAAAAGAAAGAACTATGCGACTAAACACATAAAAGTTTACAGAAGTCTCTAAGCCCTTGTGGGTGCTAAGAGAGATACTCTTGTGTTTCGGAAAAGAAACAGGATCTCGTCAATAACAAAGGAAATGCGGACTTCTATTCAAGTAATGCCCACAGAAAAAACAGATATATTAAGTTGATTGTTCTCGATGCGTAGGGAAAAACGGGTAATGCATGGAAAAAATGCAAATTTTTCAACAAATAAAATCTCAATAAATAAAAAAACACACACAATTATGTTTTAATAGTATGGAAATCGTCAATATTAAATTAATCACCAAATAGTTAATTTTCAGGGCTTTAATTTCTTAAATGAGTTGTATAATGTAAAAGGAGTAATATTCTTATATACGTTGAAATTCTATAATTTTTATAATTTCTAATGTATTTTTTCTGAATTCTTTGTCTGACTTTGTCTGATGTCTACAATTTCGGTTTTTTACATCAATATTTGTGATTATCACTGATTCATCTCTCTATAATAGAGAATGTTAATTCTCTCCCTTTCTAGATATATATATATATATATATATATATGTATACATACATATATATTATGGTATATATGCATAGAATATATATATACATACATACATTTTATCACAATTTTTCGAAAATAAGTTATTGCCATTAATATTTCGATAAAGGCATCATCTTTTGACTGTTTTTATTTAAATTAAATACAGAAATATAATGAAATAATTAAAAATATAAAAGAAAAGCAAGCAACTATTAAATTAATTTATTTTTCTGTAAAATAATGCCTATTGAATGTTAATCGTAATATAATTAATGTAGTAATAAAGAGAAAAAAAGGTGAATGCAGTTAAACTCTCTGCATATAAACATCTCTTTCCACTTTATTTCAAAAAAAAAAAAATTGATTTGCTTTTTGCGAATTCTTAGTCACATAAGTTTATTTGCTATCAGAAATACGTTTTTAGATTTTTATTATGATCTCGCAAATGATTCAACTCTTCTCTCACTCTCTCTGTTGGTTTAATTCCAGATAATAAACAGATAATTTTTTTAAAGAAAATATTAAAACTTTATTAAGGCTACGTAAAAGGTATCTAAAATTTTTTGTCGGAAACACTTACTTTCATTTTGATTAATCCTCTGTCCGTTGTATAATATCCTCCTAGTTTATCCAAGTATTCTTTGCATTGAGGACTGATATGAATCTTTAAAGCTGTGAATGCAGAAAAAGGAATTATTTTATTTAAACACAATAACAGTCAACTGAGTGCACCACCACAAATTAGCTTTGATACGATTTTAACTTTCCTAATGGGCAATTAACAGAGTGTAAAGTGGCCACGGTAGCCAAGTGGTACAGGTATCGGATCGTGGCTGGCTTTGTCATCAGTAAAACTAAAGACCCGCCGTGTAGAGCAGCGATGCACGCTAAATCTGTCGAGAGATGAAACGTCCTTTCCTTTGTGTGATGTGGTAGTTAGGAGAGGGGAGTGCCAGCTGAGGTGTCGTCCACGTCACTTGACCATGGTTCAAAATGACGTGGTCCATCGCCAAAAGCCCTCGTGTAGCTGACAGGGCGACGTTAATATTTACTCACTCACCTTACAGAGTGTAAACGAAAAAAGTGTTTACTTAGACTTTAGGGCTCTCTAGATATTTTATAAACGAGAAATCTAAATGAACAATTTTGATGAAAGCACCTATGTGATTAAAATCACGAAAATTTAAATTAATTAGAAATGTGTGGATCAAATATTAAAAATTTAGTTAAATATAATCATTCATTTAGTAAATTAACATTCAATGAAAATGTTCCTTAACAAAAAAAATCTCGCTAAATTTTAAAAGATCATCTTTACACTCAGATTTAATCC
This sequence comes from Trichonephila clavipes, assembly GCA_019973935.1. Taxonomy (NCBI): domain Eukaryota; kingdom Metazoa; phylum Arthropoda; class Arachnida; order Araneae; family Nephilidae; genus Trichonephila; species Trichonephila clavipes. The sequence continues at coordinate 174,774 of BMAU01020082.1, forward strand.
GGATGTTGAAAAAATTACAAATTCTACAGGTTGAGATAAAATTGATTTTTTTTCTTTTGAATAATCTAAATACCCCGGGGAATTTTATTTATAAGTCGGAACATTTTACTGAAGTATTTCTTTCTTCAAAGGATGTCGGAAACCTAAATTCTTGAAAAAATGATGATTTGAGATTTTTCTTTTATTTTTAAATTGGGTAGGCTTTTGATTTTCCAAAAGTATTAAATGTTAATCTCTGAGATAATTAAATGCTTAAAAAAACCTAGTTTTAAATTATCATTGAATTAAACCACGTCTATGTAAAGGGCGGAAATTGAAAACAATGCAAACATTTTTTATTTGACAATTGCATGTTTGACACCAATTGAATCCTTTAATTTTTAGCGTAAAGTGATCCTTAGAAAGCTTTTATTTCTATCTGAAAAGGAATCTTACCTTATCTGCACTTGCAAAAGGCACGAGTTTAATATTTTTAGTTAAATCTTATATCATATTATTTAGTTAAATCTTATCTTAAAATAGTGTATATATGATGTAAATCCTTCTTCTACCGATGACATTCGTTTACCTAATTGTGAAATGAAATTGTAAATAAGGTTGTTTCCTATTTAAATAATGCATTAAGCATTATTTTAAAAGTTTAATTCTGGATATCAATACTTATAATTAGGCTTGTATGTTTTTCAAAGCTGTGAAGTGTTGGAATTGTGAAAAAACGGGACTTGGAGGTTGTGTGTTGCTTGATGAGAATAACTTCAGTGGAACTGTCCAGTTTTATTCAGAATGTCCTTCCTGTAAATATGATATGATTTTTTTTGTTCAAAGAAGTTTGACAATAAATCTTAAAAAAATATTAAATTCATACTAGGTCAGTGAATACTGTGCAATGCAGATACGTGTTGTAAATTTAGCAGAATCCCTTGGGGAGACTTTCCAACATAAAACATTTTGTTGTTATGGAGGCTATATGAGACCCATTTATCCATCGAATCCAGAATTATTAAAGAAATGTTTCCTAAAGGGCTCCTACTGAGTGTGTGAATAATTGTTCTTCTTTCTCGAATAAAATACAAGTCTCCCTTTAGATGCATATTGTTGAAGTATCATTTCATAGAGTGGGTAATGTATAAAAACTCAAATTTTATGAGAGCTTAACAGTGAGTCGAGTAGTTTCATGACAAAAGCTAAGTATGAGTTGTTAAAATCAAGATATTCTTGCTGACAAAAATCAAAAGAGATTTTTGCAGAAAATAATTCTTAAAAGAAGGATGACGACATAATGAAAAACGTAGATTAGTTAGAGTAGACAGCATGAATAATGCGGAGGGAAAACTGAATTTCTCTCTCGCGCTCTGAAATTAAGTGAAAATCTAGAAACTACTCTTTACAGACATCTATTTTTTATGACACATTCATCATGGTTGCTGATATGTATTAAAAATGAGCTTGTTGTAAAAAACACAAAAATTTATTTTTCGTAAATTTTTGTACATGAAAAAATAGCCAAATTTCATTATAGGTTAAATATAATATTTTGCAAATTAATAAAAAAATCAAAATTCGCCAGAAGCTCATTTCAGTATAATGAGAAAGATTCAATATTTTGTTTTAAATATATCTTCAAATATAAGCATATTATAGATTTTGAAAAAGGCACATTCAAAATGGCCATTTTAGCATTATTAATATGAAGGATTTCTTCATCCCTTAAATAACTGACAAGTTTTTGGTAAATTCAAAAATTAATTTATATTTAGTGGAAATATTCACGTAGATAGCTTATTGTGAAACTGTACTCTTATACATCCAGTAAATAACACAATGTTTGATAAACGTTTACTTATGGTAATATGAATTTTATTTCATGAGAATGTGTTTTTCACAGCTATGTTACTTTTTAAAGCATATTGAACTTTATTAACACAGATCGTTTTGGTAAAATAAAGTTTGAGTTAGTAAGATAAAATCTACTTTGATTAACATGCTGAAAAAAATATATATCCTTTTAATGTATATATACCATATTATTCGAATTTAAGCCGCACTTTTTCTCCAATGTTAATGCTCCTGTAAATCTGGTATGAAATTCTTTGGGTAAGGGAAATAGAGCATGGGCAATTAAAGGCTCATGAATGTATTTCCAATACTGATAAAATAAACTAATTATTCAATTTCTAATTCAATAGTTATAATTTTATTTATTTTTAAATTTCGTAAGCATCGGATATCGACAAGATATTGCTTCTTATTCATTCCCCAAAACGTGTTGAGAATCGATGGCGGCTTCTATTTAAATAAATATTGTTCTATTTCTATTTATTATTTCCCATATAAATACTTTTTCGGAATATTTGAAAAACGAAATTCTTAGCAACAAACTATAAATATATTTAATATAGCAATGTTACGTAACAAATGAAACAAATAAATATAATGAAGAAGAAAACTTGTGGATTGACTGTCAGTGAGTGCATCCTACTTTGAAGCCACACGAGAGCTATAGGCGGCGGTGGTTTTGAACCATGGTCAAGTGACCAGGATGACATCTGAACCGGCATCTTCCTCTCCGAACTTCCACAATCCTCCATCGGTAGGACTTTGATCTCCGACAGATTTTACGTGAATCAGCCCGTCTACACGGTGGTTGGCACTAAAGTTAAAGCTCATAAAACTTTGGTCAATTTCGTGGCAGAAGTGTCATGAGTTCCAGAACAAAACCATTGGGCTCCAATGGCTCGCACAGATTGACAGTAAACCTTGAAGCACACACAGTAGCATATAGCATGATTATTTGTTTAAAAAAGAAAACGACAAATTATATGATTATTATATAATTATACAAATTCTAATTTCCAAACAAGCCAAATACATACGAATCAAAACGTGAACGACATTGAGAGTCCCGAATCGCTTCGTTCTATCCGTTCCTTTGAATGAGAAATAAATTCTAGAAAAGAGCCTTCAGAGTGAACACGCGGAGATCGTGAAGTCAATGTGCTTTTCGGATCGATCAACTCATCCGCGAACTAACATCAATCTTGAGTAGATAAAATGTATACGGGTAGAATTTCGTTTTTTTTTTTTTTTTTTTTTTTTCAAAATGTGCTGCCATGTCGGACTTATTGAGGAAGTGCGTCAGAAAATGTTTAAAAAGTCCGTTATCGCCAATTAACATTAACTAAATTGCAATGAACATGTCATCAATAATAAAACAATGTTATTTAGAAAATTAAAATGCGTCCTATCGAAACATTGAGATAACTTATAGGAAATAACCGATCATCACGATTTGTAGTAAGCAACTGAGAATGCGAGAATCAAAACGGCCAAGCATGGAATTAAAAGTAAGAGTTATTGAAGGTAATAAATTTTACAAAATTCAATTGCACCCCTCCCGTCACACACACAAATTAAAATTCAGCAATAATATCGAGAAAAGACCACTGCAATTTGAATTTATTTTGCTGTTCAATATTTATTCGAAATCCAAAGGATGATTTTTCTTCTTTGAAACGAAATTCGAAAAGGTTTATGCATTAATACTTTTCGTATAACTACCCACAAGTATTGATATTTTATACGTGCAATATAGAAATACAAACATTACAAAGAAATAAATTTGCTTTTTAATCAATAGAATGTACGATATGGTAATGAATGGTTCAACATATTTAAGAGTCAATAACAACATGCAGTCATCTATTCCCTCCCTAATTCGAAGTAGTGATTTATTAAATACGCTTATTTATCACTCTTCTATTTCCATGGATTATAATAATTATCGAAAGCAGAAGCGCAATACGCTGTTATTTATGAGAAGAGAATAAATCACACTGTTCCCCACATGGGCTTAGAAGTTATTCTATGGGGTGATTAAAAAGATTACCCTCAAATCACTTCAGAAGCAAACAATGGTTATTTTTTAAAATTTTCACGTTTTTTTTTTCACCTCATAGAAGATGGGAATTTTTAATTATGAGAGGAAAGCATTGTTTTAGAGGATCGCAGTGAATTGAACTTTAAAAACTGATCCCTGGAATATCAAAAGCTGTGTTGTTAATGAGCTTTAAATTGAAAGTCGCAGCGTTTTTGTACTTAAAACGCATTAAGTGTAAATGTATCTAAAGAAAGTTCTCAATATTCCTGCTCTTCTTTCTAAACTATACGCCATTAATTCTGAAAATAATCCACGAGTATCTTAAAAAACGTGTAATAATCAAATAAATAAAAACTGAACAGTAATTAAAATACATTTTATTTTTTTCAAGTTTTTAGAAATTAAGATCTCGTTTCTACAACGAGCCATTTCAACCGAAATTATAACGCGCTGAAACCTCATTTACGTTCCGTGAGGATTCAAAATTGTTAATTTAATGATGAATAGCAGCGAGGTAATATTTCCTTTTGAGTTAAAATGTTGAAATGACATTCACCCCAAAAAATGTAAACCCCATGTCGATCTTATTAAGTTAATTTGGATTACTATATTTATGCTTCCTAACTCACCAAATGAAACTGAAATTCAGCTTTTAAAAAAGATTAAATTATGAATTCATCAAATTTAATTTAATACCGTTAGGGAAGACGACTTCTTACGATTATGCCAACTCAAAACGGCGTTTTGAGTTGATGCTTTTAATATAATTTCGAAAAAATTTTGAATTTTAAAATAAAGTAAAAGAGGGTTGAGATTGTAGTATTTCTTACATGTGACGAAAAAAAAAGACAAAATATTGAGAATAAGAACAACAGGGATCATCAAGAGTTGGATGCATTAAGAACTATTTTCAATCTTAAATATTTTAAAATCAGTGCCTTTTAACTTCAGACCCTGGAATACACTGGTGTGCAAAAATTAAAGACGAGACGGTTTTTTCAATATAACTTTGTACAAAAGCTTTCCAAATCAACACATTTAATACCGTAAGATCCCCAATACGTAAGGACATGTGTAATGCAAGCAACACTTACTAAAAGCGAAATCAGAGGGATAAAAAGAAGCTTGATTGAAAAAGTAGCATGGAGCGCAATGCGACTGAAGGCCGAAACATCCCTGCGATGGGTGTCCAGCAAGAAACATCCGGTCTTTAGTAGGGGATATGATCTCCCCTGACTGGTAGGCAGGTTTCACAGCGTCTGCCCATGCTGAGAATGAGGGTGTCAATGAGTTGTTGAGGCATTGCTGTCCATTCGTCTTGCAGCGCCAATCGAAGCTCCCGAATCGTTACAGGGGGTAAGGTACGAGCTGCCAAGCATCTGCCTAGAAAATCCCATACATGCTCGATGGGATTGAGATCTGGAGATCGTGCCGGCCAATCCATACGTTCAATATCCTCACTCTCTAAGAGCTGTTCGGCAGCTACTGTGCGATGACATGGTGCATTGTCGTCCATGAAAAGGAACTGCAGACCCATAGCGCCTCTAAAAAGACGCACATATGGAAGAAGAATCTCGTTACAATAACGGGTCCCGTTGACTGAACCTGCGTCGAAGATGTGAAGGTCTGTACGACTACCAAGCATGATGCCTCCCCAAACGAGAACACCGCGACCTCCATACCTGTCCCTTTCAATGATGTTCGAGGGATGATTGCGGCTTCCCCGCTCTCTCCAGATGAGTATGCGATGAGAATCGCTACTCAAACTGAATCTGCTCTCATCTGTAAAGAGTACTCGTCCCCATTCATTCTCTCCAATTCCGGTGTTCCCGGCACCACAGAGAACGCCTTCTCTGATGGTCAGGCGTTAAAGGTACACACCGTACAGGGCGTCGTGCAAACAGACCACCACCGTGCAGTCTTCTGGCCTCGGTAAAACGCGATATCGGTCGTCCAGTCGCCTGTGTCGTGTGTCTAGCGATTTCTCCCACTGTCTGCCGCCTGTTTCTTCTGGCCTGTAAGAAAATGTACTGGTCATCTGCGGGTGTGGTTCCTCGTGGACGACCACTACTAAACCCCCGGATAGCTGTTCCTGTAGTTTGAAATTGTCTCCAAATTCGTGAAACGATGCTGTGAGCAATTCCGAACTCTGCAGCCACACTTGTCACACTGCGGCCTTCCTCCAACTTCCCAATGATTCGACCTCGGGTAAAAGCATCCAGATGTCGTCTAACAGATTGGTTATTCGCCATTTCTCGCTGAGGCAGCAACTCGGTGTGATTTTAACTGCTATACGGCGTGCAATCTCTTTGCCAGAAATACTGATCTTACAACGACAACATGCTTTATAATACTCAGACACTCCCCCATTACGTCTACCTGCATATCTGCGCATGTGCTACCGTACATCACCTTACTTAATCTCCTGATTGGTCTTTCTGTCCGCTCTGCCTCTTCGTTCAGCTGATATGCTAATTTTTCGACTTCGTCCTTAATTTTTTTCGTATATATATATATATATATATATATATATATATATATATATTTGCACACCATATATATATATATATATATATACCGGGTGGGCAAAAAGTCCGTAAAAATTGAAAAATTCATAAAATCCGGAGAAATGAATGAAAAAAAAACTGTTTGCAGGATCAGCATTAGTATGGCACGGGATTTTTTTTAAGCTAGAAAAAAAAATAATTCGAAAATCATCCGGTAGGTGGCGCTGATGTACGCAAATCAAAGAAACAATGCATAAATAATGAACAGAAAACTGTCACAACTTTATTACACCAGAATATGTTCCACATGACCACCACCACAGGGGAGAAGACATTCCAGACGAGTGACAAATGCAGCAACGGCAGAGTGCAACATGTCCGGATGTATGGAGGATACTTCTCTGCGGATCGCATCTTTCAGTTCCAACAGACTTGATGGACCGGATAGATACACGCGAGATTTCAAATATCCCCACAACCAGAAGGCTGCCGGTGTTAAATCTGGGGATCGAGGAGGCCATGGGTACCTGCAGCACCTGCTAAAGATTCTGTTTACTCCGAACGTCTGTATCAGGAATGCCTTAACCAGGTTAGCAGTGTGACTGGTTGCTCCATCCTGCATGAACGTGACATTCGAAATCTGACCTCGTTGAATTAAACATGGCACGACAGTCTCCCGAAGAAGTGTTAGATAACTCTGAGCATTTACCATTTCCGTTATCCATCCATTTACTGGGCTCTGCGTTTCAAAGAAGAAGGGTCCTATGATAAATGAACCCGTGAAACCACACCATGCTGTCACTTTTGGGGAATGCAATGACTTCTGTGTGTACTCACGTGGATTAGAGGTCGCCCAAATGCGACAGTTATGGTTGTTAACGTCACCATGAAGCGATAAATGAGCTTCATCTGTCCACAAGATGTTAAAAACCCAGGTGGGATCCTGTTCCATTTTAGAGAAGGCCCAATTCGCAAATGCTTCCTTCTGTGCGGTATCTGCTGGCAAAAGTTCATGGCACGATTGCAATTTGTATGGGTACAGCTGGAGGATTCGACGAAGAATATTGCGGACAGATGATGGTGGTAAGCCCAATCGTCTGGCAGCTTCATGAGCACTGCTGGTCCCTGAAGCTGCTTCGGACACAATCGCTTCCATTTTGACAGCAATGCAGGGTGAACATGCTTCTTTCAAGCATGGTCGTCCGGCTCGTGCTCGATCCTCCAACTTTCCAGTTTCCTCAAAACGATTAACAAGCTTTAAGAGACCTGCAAGTGTTAAAGGGCCTTTTCCACTCTTCACATTTTTCTGAACTCGGAATTTACGCAAGGCAATGGTCACTGATTCCTCGTTCATGTAAAATAACTTCACCAACAGAGCTTTATCCGTGCACTGAGCATCCTTGTTCACATTCGCTGTTTGTAATGGTGAAATGAATGTGGATTCATTGAGAGCAAAGGTTTTTATAGCCGTCTAATTTGTTTATTTCCACCACAGACGTTCGTAACAGCGCCACCTACCGGATGATTTTCGAATTATTTTTTTTCTAGCTTAAAAAAAAATCCCGTGACATACTAATGCTGATCCTGCAAAAGTTTTTTTTCGTACATTTCTCCGGATTTTTTTTTTAAAGTTTTTACATTTCTCCGGATATATATTTTATGAATTTTTAAATTTTTACGGACTTTTTGCTTACCCGGTATATCTTAGATATATATCTTATATATCTTATATATATATATATATATATATATATATATATATATATATATATATATATATATATATATATATATAAATGTATATATGTAAGATAAAATGAAATACAGAAATGCTTACAAGATAATATTCACACAGAAACTTCACAGAGGTAAATTTTTCTGGGATCAAATTTTGTATTTTATAAACTCTAGAAAATGAATGAGTGTTTTCTGTATATTCACAATAATAACAAAAAACAAAGTCTTTCAATTCGTAAGTGATATTTTCAAAATAAAGCAAAACTTTTCGACACAATAATCAACTTGGCATATATTTCTTTTAAAAAAAGAAACCAATAATATTTTCTGATGCATTTTGAACTTATATAATTAGAGAACAACAATTATTCCATGAAGATCATTTAAATATTACCTTCTCCATTGGATTCCATTCTTGAAGCTGTGTTAACAGTATCTCCAAACAGACAATACCTTGGCATTGTCAGACCTACAACACCAGCGCATACGGGACCTGTGAATACACAATAAAAAATAAGGCATTACGAATGAATTTGCAACTTATTATGAGGCATAAAAATATATACAAATTACTTTTAAAAATGTATTGTACAAAGAGTGAAATAATATCTAAATATAATATAAGAATGGTGTAAGTCACATTCAAATATCACACTGAAAACGCTGTGGAATAGATATTTTCTAAAATCTTAAGGAATTTTTCTCAGAGCGAGAAAAACATATCTTAGTTCAAAACAATTTTTACGACCCTGTTTCTAATGTTTATGAATAATAAATAGCGTTTGAGTTAAGCCATCTCTGAGACAGAGATAGCTATAGATTTCTCAGTTCATAAATGAGGATTTAAGAGGATCAGCGATTTAACTTTTGAGAGAAAATTGTTCATTTAACAACGATTTGTTCCCCGTAGCTTTTTGTTTTAATCCGGAAAAGAATGACTAAAATTTTCGCAATTCTAGAACATCAATAAAATTCATTTTGGTCATTTACACCCTCTCCTCCTTTCTAAAAGGTTTCATATCCAACATTATTAACTAATCCATAAAAAATAAGTTACAAATATTTTTTTTTAAAAAAATGCTATAGTAAAAAATCAGAAGCATAATTCAAATAATTTTGTATTGTCAGGGAATTTTTATGCAAAAGGGGCGTTACCTTTTGATGCCATATTCAATAGCAATTCACAGAATTTGAAAACTCTTTAATTATAAGAAAATAATATGTTTACACTGCTGGGCATTTAAATTTCAGCACCAAATAGGAACAAATGACACAAACTTTGACTTATTGTAGGTATACAGCACAGTAGGAGAGTCATTAGGTAGTATGGTGGCATACAGAGCCTGAAATTAGTACACACAGTCGCTCCCTCGGCGCTAATCCAGCCAGGCATCCAGTCGTACTGGGCATGGATGAAAGTAAAAGCAAATAATTCGATGTTGCTTCAAATCTATGCCATACTTCATCAATTGTACAACTAGAGAGAGTGGTGACGGCCCAATCTTGCAATACATGACCAGATATTTTCAATGGGTGAGAGAAAATGGCGAACGAGCTGACCAGAGCAATAGTCGAACATTCTTTGAGTCAAGGGTAATCTTGCTTAAAATATGAAAAATGTAACGTTGGCTGTTCATATACCAAAGTCGCAAAAAATAGTGATCATGCTGTACCCTTAATATCTGCCCATAATATAACGAAAGGTGCACAACTCATATGATGATATGAAATGCAAGCAGGAAGCGTGCAATTTTCTTGGTGTCTTCGGACATGTATTTATTGATCATGACGCTCTTTGCAGACCTACGACTCATCTGAAAAGGTCTCACTCCAATTTCGTCATTTGTACACCCCCCTGTTGCCACGCGTCTCTATGTTGTGTTGCCAAGGAAAGCCCCAGTGGCAGACTGTTCTGCTCAAGACGTCGTCGCACTCTCCATGCGGATACTCGTACCACAAATAAGGCCTGACACAAGGTCTGTCAGGTGGTTGCATGATCCTAAGAGGCGAACCAAACAACTGGTTGGTCCTTCCGGACGTTAATGGCTGGATCCATTGAAATTCTGCAGGGCATTTAGCTTGACCTCCCTGAATCATTGAAGTAAACGAAAGTACAGAATAAAAATTAGATCTTCATTTTGGAATAAAAACTGAATTGCTTTTAATACAATTTTTTTTGCTTTACATAAAAATCTATTCTGCATGTGTGTATTATACTACACAACAATATATGTATTTTTTAAACCAGTTATTTTCGAAAAAAATTAATACAGAATCTACATTTTTTATATATAATATAACAAAAAAAGGTTTTACACACATTGAAAGATCAACTCTTAGTACATTGTTGTGCAAAATCTATGGAACAAACACACAAATTTAAAGATTTTTGCCAAAACTACTGATTAGTTCTAGAGAAAATTGGTAAATATAACAAATAATAATACGGTTTCTGTAATAGTCCAGTTAAATTTGATTTTTCTCTTTAATATTTCGTAAATTAATAAAAAAAAACTGATAAGGCAGATACTTTAACTACTCTGTGAGTTTTTGTGCTTTTGATGGCTTACGATTATTCTTGTAAACACAATGCAATCTCTGAATGATGAACTTTAATGTATAGCATTAGAGGGATTGGAGGCATGCCGACCTCAAGTGGAAGCAGCAAGATAGCTGAATGTTTCTCGAAATGTAGTTTCCAGATTATTCAACAAGGAAATCGAAACGATGTCCAGACCAGATCCAAGGACGTTCCAAAATGATCGCAATTCCATTTAAACTGCAACGAGCAACAGGAGGTTACTGAACACGAAAAAGAGGTTCCTGCTATTTCTGGTCCTTCAGTTTCGAGGTGTATTGTTCACCGATGGATGAATGAGGCACAGCTCTGCTCCAGAAGACCGATCCATAAGATGTTACAGGGGATAACTTGTGACGGGCTCATCGCGTTCTCTACTAAAAACTCCTCTTGGGTTCTTTGGGGCCGAAAAAGGCAAATTCTTTCCAACCAAATTTAGAAGTGAAACGTGAACATGTAAATTAGAAACCTTTTAAATAGCAAAAGTTTAACGTAAGCGGATGACCTATTTGGAAGTGATTATGCTAGTCTGGTTTAAGCGCGTGAACTGAAGGAAGAGAAGAAAGCCGTCGTTGAGTGTGAAGCTATCCGTGACAGAACGATCAAGTCAAAGTGGATCCAATTCCACGCGAGATAATCTAAAGACATTGAGGATGCGAGAGAATTGTGATTAAACAAGAGATTAAGGTAGGATCATATTAGTATCTATTAGTAACTGTGATATAAACAGAGATTAGGAATAGACGGGAAAGTGAAATATAGTGGTTAATATCGCGCTTATTTGGTAATACGTATTGTATGTTTTCTCACCTCAGATCCGTTAAGTTATGATATAAATATTATCATAGTTAGTGTTTAAGTTAAGATCTTAATAAAGTCATTTTAAGATCATGGCAACGCCTGGTTCTTCATTCAATCCCACACCTGTAGGTCACGAACACAGCTTAGGAGTACCCACTGGGGAATACCTCCCAAACTTGATCTTTGGATATGTTAGTAATGGGCCAATATGTTTTCTTTATTGATGTGGTCCTTGAGTTTGAACACTGATTCTCGAATATTGGAGATTACCAAGGACTTCCCTTCAACAGCATGAAAATGATCCACTTTGAATGTTCATGGTAGCGGCAGTCAGTCGATGCGGTCGGGAGCACAGAGCTGCACATCTTTCAGTGGTTGTTCTGGACTTCAGAGCTGGAGTCATGGAGAGCTCCGTGTGCGGATTTTCTGAGCGGCAGGTGGAACCTTGCTTTTTTTAGATGACAAAAATCTTCTACAAAGGGCTCAGATTGTCAGATTTCCAGACTTGTATCCTATGGAATATGTCTGATAGGTTCTTGACAGATCACACAATTGCAGCTTTTTCGCATAACATTCTCAAAGGTAAGATATCCCTTGTTGAGGGAATGGAATTAATTATTCCAAGGCTCATTCGAGTACGCAGTGACAGCTGTATTGCTGCTAGGGTTGATCATACCTTATATTTAACCTTGAACGATTGCCCTGATGCTACAACATTGTTGGACTATTATATTTTTTGAGTATAATTGATGAGTATGAGCGAGTTTCATTATTTTTTTATTTATTATCCTTTATTAATACTTTCAAGTATTTTCACACAAAATTTCACTTAAGTTGGTTCAGCAGTTTTTGAACAAATCAGCGAACAATATCCGTTTCTTAAGTTTCCAACAACAGTTTAATGGGGTTTAACATAATTAATCCCATATTCATTTTTAGGAAGGACTATTGCATCTTTATTTAAAACCTTCTAGGAAATTAAAATTAAAATTTTGAAGTAAAGACTAAAAATGTGAAATGAACATGATGTGTATGTTAGAATATAAAAGAAGGATTCTGCAATTTGAAATTTATTTTTGCCATTGTGTTTGTTACACATGCAAAAATTAGCAATTTAAAAAAATCAAGAATATATAAAAACTCAAATCTTTCTAAGAATCTGTAAATAATATATGCACTAGAATACAGTATACACTACTATTTTTAGAGTATATATTGTATCTTTATTACTGTAACTTGTATAACTTAAAAGCGAGATAAAAAGCCTCAAATTAGAATCAAGTCACTTTCTTTAGATAAGAATATATTTCCTATTGAGAAACCAATTGATATTTAAAGAGATGATCAAATAATTGCTTCCATTTTAAACTAGGCGAATAAATCAATGCTGTTCAGAATAATTTATTACCTCTGAATGAAGACATCTTCAAACAGACACACCGATTCGCATTCCCAAAGAGGGGAGGTCTATAAATTCAGTAAATATGTAAATGAAGTTGACGATGAGTTCACTGTTTGAATTAAACATTTCCTTCACTTAACACACTGAATCATTTCAAACTCAGATATTGATTTCATGCCATATGTCACCTTTTCTTTAATTCAGTGACTTTATTAAGAAGTCCCAGAAAGTACTAACATCAGCAAACATGAACCATTCATTTTTTTGTTTGATGGTAGAAAATTATTTTTATGTATATATTATTTATAGAGATTGTTGTTAAAATTTGATTTAATACTTTTAATGCAATAATATTTAAAATTAGTACTCTATTTACTTAGTTTAAATTTGCATGTAGATTAAAATGCATATAAACATTCTTTTGGTAAGATTTCGAAAAACCAGTTTACGCATCAACAAAAAAGATTGATATCAATTTTACACACATACATTATATCTTTCAAAATACTTCCAAATCTCTATAAAGATTTCTGTGAAAAGAAACAAAATGTGTTTTTATCATCAATGTTATGCCGCATACCAGTGAGAAAACTTCCAAATCATAAATTTTCACACCGTTAAAACCACGCTGTTATATACAAGTCAAAATATAACTTAAAATAAATAATAAAAACCATAACTGTGATTCAAAGTATGTATGTTCTTGTAAGTCAATTAATTTTCTTCGAGCAAAATACAATGGTACTTAACAATAAACTTAGAAAAAAATTATTTTAAAGGATCAAATGTAGCCTATGAAATCTTTATTCTTATTCTTTACTGATATTTTATGACAACTTATACTAAAAAGTGAATCCTGGAAACCTTTTTTAAACGAAGTGTTTGTGTGATTTTCTAAAAAAAGGTTAAGATAACATTTGCTTACATCTTTCTGAAATTTATTATATACACTTGTGTTCAAAATTAAGAGAATTTTTGATCGTTTCGATTATTTCTATACCTACTGGACATATTTTAATGAAATTTGGCATGCATATAGGGCTGATATAATGCAAAAAATAATAACCCTTCAACAGTTAAAATACACCCGTATTACCGTGCGTAACATTAATCAAGGGAGATATGAAACAGCAGTTGCAGAATATAACAACAACAACAAAATGGCTATGGTCTCCTCTTTCAGATAAACAGTTCTCATACAGTGACTGTGTACTGGAAATAAGGGGATTTATGAGTACCTGTGGCAATTAATCCCTCTCGTTCAGCAACTTTGTTTCCAGACCTTGGATGGAAAGGTTTTGCGAGTTGCAATTGCCATCTCTAGAGCTTCCCGGGTAGGTTCTACAGGGATCAGGTCTGGAAATCAACCTGCTCAATCCATTCGGTAAATGTCCTCCCTTCACAGAAATTAGTAGACTAGATAAGCTTTAGGTTCTACGTGTGAACTCGCGTTGTCCTCCATTAAAACAAAATCAAGGTCAGCTGCAATCATGAAAAGCCGAACCTGGGCTCACTGCACCTTACAGCAGCCACTGTGCATTCTTCGAAGACATGAATGCGTGCGGCCTTCCTTTGTGAGACCATCAATCATCCGCAGCCATAAGGGTCGATTTCTCGGACATTGGTAGGCAGACAGCGGGTCCCTGGTTCACTCCATATGAAAGTATGGCGAGAATATATGGTCAGAACCAGGTACCCACTACCTGCCTTCCAATGTCCGAGAAATCAACCATTACGGCAGTGGAAATTTTAATGGGAATAATTTAATTTCTTTTTAAAGCATAAATATATTGCTTTGATTCTAAAAGGCATACCGAATTTTGTTACATGTATTAATAGCCGTAATTCGATAATTATTAAAGCCTTTTTCACAGTAGAACAAAAACCCTCAACAAACTTAGCATTTTGAATGAAGATAAACAAGTTAATTTTTTTCTTTCTGAGATAAATCAATTGATATTGTTTACCATTGGAATGTGAATAAAAACGAACATAAAAGTCACCTCTCGGTAACTCTGGGTCTTTTTAAATTAGAGCTTTGAAATTTTGGGAGATTATAGTCAAATGCATAACAAATGACAAAGGCTAAAAAATATTTGATTTTTTTTTACCGACTTTTCATACTGTGTCCTCTTAACCAATTTATTTAGCTTTATTTTACAACTGCTTGTTTCATACCTTCCAAATTCTATGAGTGTTACGCACGATCATGCGTGTGTATTTTAACCCTTAAATGGTTATGTTTTTGCACCCTATATACAAGGTATGTAAATTAAATAATGAGACTATTAGCGTATATATATATACATATATATATATATACATATATATATACATATATATATATACATATATATATATACATATACATATATATATATATATATATATATATATATATATATATATATATATATTATAACACATTAACATGAATTTTTTAGTGAAACCTTTCCTGCGGTAGTCTCTTCAAGTTATGCGTTTTAAAAGAATGAAGATGCAGCAAACAAAAGGAACTCACCGGTGTGTATGCCGATCCTTAGCTTGAGTTTCTGGTTGGGCTTGTGTCTAATCTTAAAGGTCTTGATGGATTCCAACAATTCCAGTGCCATGAAAGCAATCTCTCCCGCGTGGTTGTCTCCGTTGCGAATGGGCAAACCACTGACCACCATGTACGCGTCGCCGATAGTCTCCACCTTGTACACGTCGTAGTGGCTGATAATGTCATCGAACACTGTGTACAGGTCGTTCAGGAACGTCACCACCTGGAAAAAGTGGGATATTGAATAAACAAAACTAAAACAAGGAAAATACAGAGCATCAAAGATTAGATTTATAAATAAAATCCAAATATCTAAAACTATCATCCTACAAAATTAATCACACTTCATTTAGAGAAAGTCTTTTTTCGAAATTCCATTTTTAAATCAATGAAAACTCTTCTATGCACATAGACTTCATTTTACAGTATATAATATTTCCTTTTTCAGTGGCTCTACAGCGCAGAGCAGGGTGGGCCTTGGCCTTCTCAAGAAGCCTTTTACAGGATAACCATCTTCCTGCCAGTGTTCTCCTATTCTTACAAGGGGCTATTTTCTGCGAATTGAATGGCCATTCGGTGGAATTACATTGAGGGTTGAACACTCTAAAGGAGTTCGACTATTACACCAAGTCTCGATCCCAAATGAATTTCAATATTCGTTCCCCTCCCCTTGTTAGTTGTCAAAAGTAGGAGATATTTTTCTAGGCAATCAATCCATCTAAGATTTGGCCTGCCCCTTCTATGTGGGCCAATTGGTTGAGCTGTACAAAGACCGATTATTCTTAAATCCTATTCTCAAGTCCTATAAAATTTTTCCAAGTCGTTTCCTAGAAGTCAACCCGGATATATTTTCTTGAGATTTCGAAACAAGAGTTTTTTTATGACTTGTTCACCCTACGCCTAACTCCCGAACCTGGAAAACGGGTCCCGTCTTAGTCGAATTCTATGACATGCATGGGCTACGTTGGGACTATTCTTTCTCACCTGCTCACCACGCGGGTGGTGTATAGTATTTAGATGCAAGTAATTTAATTTGTTTTAATGAAAAAAAATTGATTGTTAAATAATCTAAAATGAGGGAAACATGAATTAACGGTGAAAATAAATCAAATAAACTGAAACACAGAATGAAATTGTTCCCTTTTTAAAAAAAAATAGAACAATCTAACAACAAGGAATAAAATATATTGTATGGGTATCAGACAGCAATAGTTATGTATACAACGGGAGCTTTTTGATGAAAAACAACTTATACTACAAAAAACTAATGTAAAATATAGATAAATATATATGCCACTGCCAAATGTAGCATTTATGTCAAGATGTGTTTTTATCGCATATCCGCACCTAAGAGAAAAGAGACACAGCATTCAGATAAAATAAATAAAATCTCAAGAAAATGTTGTAGAATAATTTTTTGAAACAAGAAATGTTGTCAGGGATAAAACATTAACGTGAGTCTTTTAGATAAACACTATACGTGATTTAGTTTGCATTCGCAATAAAATATGAATATTACATCTGACAGCAAAGTCTCTACAAAATAGATGAAATACATGTTATTTTTTTGGAGCATTTTCAAATCGTAGCGTTTGATGTTTACGATTCCGTATTTCGACTTTTGAATATTATAGAAAAAAAGACATTTAGCGTTTTTTTCTTCAGGATTCCAGTACATATTATAAAATAGTATAAAAGGGAGTAGATTTCAGGTAAACATGTTCTTCCCCAATTCTTGAAAAAGATTCGAATAAAAATATAATCTATAGTGCAGTACAACTTTTCTCCTTTTAAGTAAACAAAAACAAAATTTCAAACTTCATCAGGACATTTCAAATATCTGCCTTCATAGAAAGGTAACATATGATGGAGTTCCCCTGCAGAATAGAATAAAGTAGAGAGAAAAAAGGGGATGAAACACCTTACATTTTTGCTCTTGGAAGCTCCTTGTTAGATTAAGAAATATGTTTTTCTTCTGTTTCGAAAATGTAAAGTGGCATAATTCACAAAATTCGAACCATATAATTAAATAAAGTTCATCTTAAACATTGTTATTTTATTATTATTGTGGTTGGAAAAAATATAACATAACTAAAAAGCTGTAACACATGGTTCGATGCTCTATCTACACTATTACAAATTCGTAAGTAAACAAACGTATGCATCTATCTATGTGAGGCTGTTTTCTCAGGAACTGCTGAGAGCAGAACTGTACCAAAAGTACTCCAACATGAAAAATCATCCCAGGAATCAATTCTGAAAATTTAAATTCCGAAATTGCAATAGGTTAACATATATTAATTAAAAACCTTGAAAAGCACAATTCGACAGCCAATGTAAGAGATCAAAGACGCCGAAAAAAGGTAGGGGAAAGATTTTCGTCGTTTTTTAAAATAACCTTATTTCCTTCTATACCGAAATTAGACAAAGAATAATATATTCCGAAATAAAATACATAATTTATTTCGCCAGAACAGGGTATAATATTTATACAAAAGAAAAAACGATATTTTGCATTTTTTCTGATTTTGTATAAAACGAATACATTTTGTTAAGCATTTTTATAAAAATAATTTTTCAATATTGCTCGCTATCTTTTTCTAATTCTTGCGAACGTACTAGAAAACTTCTACTTTGCTCTTTAAGGATCAATGGTTCAAAAAATTGGATTCCAAAAATTGTTTTTACAATTTTTTAGAAAAATACTCGAAATTTAAACTAAAAATTTAATAACATCGCTATTTATGAAAATAATCGCACGCAACTTTGTTTTCACCTATAAAATATTTTGATTCATGTGTTGACAGAAGATTGAAAATTTGAGTTAAAATTATGGAATTAGAAAAAAGAAAGCTTTTGCGTTTTTCTTCTAATAGACTTTTTTCGAGAATTTATTTATGTAGTACTTTTACTACATTTTTTGTTTTTAAATTTACCTTTGTTTGTTATCGATGTGGGAAATTTGGAAACTTTAAGTTAAAAATAATGCCCTGAAAAAATGAAAACTTTATATATGTAAAAACACGTTTGCGAATTACTTTTGTACAAAGCGAATGGCGTACCTGGCGTCGAAAACCGTTTTCCATTCAGATGAAAATTTCATGACATTGCTGTTCCAACTTTAAATAAAAACTAAACGTTTTTAATATGTGTGTGTGAGATTTACTTCAAAATCACAATTTTAACGATGCATGACTTTTTTTTTTACGAATTTCTAAGATTTTTACTATTTTAAATTGCAATATTGATATTTTTAATATAAAGTGCATTGTTAAAATATTATAAAAATGCACTTTATATTAAAATATGTTATGTTTATTTATGTTATATTTATATCTTACTTTAATATAAAGTAAGATATAAATATTTTTTTAAGTGGATTGGTTGGAATTTGAATGGCAATATATTATACATTCGAGAAAGCTCGAGCAACTCTGAGCCATATAGCTAGTAACTAACTACACATTGAGTTTGGAAACTTATCCATTTCGGGCTCAAGGCAT
The DNA here is from genome assembly GCA_019973935.1 of Trichonephila clavipes. Classification (NCBI taxonomy): domain Eukaryota; kingdom Metazoa; phylum Arthropoda; class Arachnida; order Araneae; family Nephilidae; genus Trichonephila; species Trichonephila clavipes. Next base: position 193,721 of record BMAU01020082.1, read on the forward strand.
GGGATTTAAGTCGAAAAAGTATCAAATAATTATATTTTTTCAATACATGATTTTAACCTTCGCATAAAGCTCTTTGGCTTTAAGTAAAGGATGCATGTTGCGTTCTATTTGAGAAAATAAAATGCTTTTATATTGAGCTCTCAATGGTGATTCATCATTTCTTTTTTATGCGAGAATAAACAAGTGTCCTAATGAAACGCATAAATGAATATTTTGTTGATGCTAGAGTTAGGTATCAAATCGGCCTTAAAAAGCTCCTATTTATCTAGATAATTTCCGCTTTACTAATGCCGGTGGTATTTTTGAAAGAGATTCAATGCTATGATTTGATTTTATTACGGCCTCACATGGTTTGGAAAGGAAAGACGGCAATAAAATCCTGATGATCGCACAGCGGGCCGCCACCAGAATTTCACAAAGCGCCGCCCGCTGCTCAGCTTCGATGGGACAGAAGGTTGACAATCACTAGAGGCATTGCAAAGGTAGCTAGTTCAACCATTAATTGTTCTTAAGCTCTTAGCGAAACAAACCTTCGATGATAATTTGCATTGTGGCTTTAAGATAAAGAAATCCATAAAAGAAGTTCACAGCAGCTAAGGAGAATCTGTAGGTCCTGGTTGTAATTTATGGTAAACATTCAATGTTTTTTACTAACGACACACTTCAAAGCACTTTGGGTGGCGGATCTCGTCATTTTAAACCTCGGTCAAGTGACGAGGAAGACATTCTCACTCTCCAAAACTTCCTCTGAGCTAGCACTTCACTCTCCAAACTTTCATGTTTACGGTAGACTAGTGGTTACGGTTACGAACACGTGGCCAAAGTGTCATGAGTTCGAGTTCTTTTGTCATACGAAACACACTGTGTAGAGAAGGCCGATGCATATTAAATCTGCTTAGGCTCAATGACCTCCCGTTGGCGTGGTGTGTTAGAAGAAGGAGATTACAGCTCTATTATTGTCATTTGATCGAGGTTCAAGATTACAAGGACCGTCACCCCAATAGCCCTTGTGCAGCTTTGTAATAGGACATTATTATCACTCTCACAAAACTTTCACACAGCACCAAAGAGAGATCCAACAGGCATCAGTCCTTTACACACGGCTTAATCTCTCTATAAAAACATAAAATATTGTTACGTAGATCCGGGCTCGAGGATTTTATGCAAATCAGTCACAACGAAAAAGTTCGTTCTTTAAGAGCGATGGGAATTTATTGTCGAAAGTCCAATCCTTGAAATACAGGATTCAGCAGCAATATTTTCAGAATAAATCTTAGAAGGTCTTCTCTGATACACAATTAACGGTGTCTAAAATACACGTATATAAAAGATTATTCACAAGCAATCACTCGTTCAACAACCGAAGTAATCACTAATCTCTTCATTTGTCAAAGCATTACTAACTGATCGCTAGTCAAAACCAGACTGACTGACTTTCGGCAAGCATCTCTCTAATTACATCCCTCGCGGATAATTCAAACAAGACCCGCTTGTTTCATAGATCTTAAAATTAGTGGAAGAATTAGAAGAATCCACAGGGTCCCTAATTCCCCTAAAATGGTCGCCAATATGATCACTAAGTCGCCAAATGGATCGCCACAAATAATGCCAACTTGGCTCTATCGCCAAATTCCCATTGAATCACCATTATAAAGTACGGGATGGCGTTGTTTGTGAATAGTACAATTTAAACGTAAATTAAATCTAATTTATAGTAAGAAAAAGTCATTGCACATCCAAATACAAATTATTTACACTATTTGACACGCAGTTCGTAACAATATAGTAAAACATACGTATGAGAAGTAATTACACTGCTGGCCCCCGTAAATGCAACACCCTGAAGGAAGCATGCAAATAACATGCAATTTACAACATGCATTAGCGGAGGTGAGGTATGCAAATGATTAGAATTTTAGCGCAGACACACATCACGCCTGCCTGTGGCGAAACCTCAAAGCACTGTTTAAGGCTTGGAGATTTCGACGCCTTCAAGTTCGGCAATTGTGTTTTTCTTGTGGTTTTTTCAAAAAACGATAAGTTATGTCTCCTAGAAAACAGCGATCAGCTTTTGATCAAGTATCCGAGTTCGACAGAGGAAGGATAGTGTCCTACCGAGATTGTGGATTATCTTTCAGGGAAATCTATAGTCGTGTTGGATGAAAACAAACAACTGTAATGTGGATATGTGACCGCTGGATGCAGGAGGGTACGACGGGCCGACGAGGTCAATCGCATCCACCTCAGTGCACCACTTCACGTGAAGACATGAAAATTGTGCGAATGTCAGTGACGGATCGCTCACTCACATCACGAACCATAGCACAGCACATTGAGTCTGTAACGCATCATTCAGTGTTTGCGCATACCATTCGACGCCGTTTACAGCAGAGTGGTCTGCCCGCAAAGACGTCCATTGTTTGGTCTACCCTTGACGCAGAACCACAGACGTCTCCACCGCTAATGGTGCGATGAAAGGATGTGGGTGGCAAAATAAAATGAAGTTGTCAAGGTACACGCATCTGTCTGCAACACCACGATGGTTGGATTCGATTCTGGAGACACCGTAGAGAGAGGATGCTTAACAGCGGTGTTATGCACCGCCACACTGGTCATCCACCGGATATTATGGTATGGGGCGGTATTGTATATCACTCTCGCACTCCTCTAGTACGCATTGCCGGTACTTTAAACAACCAGCGATATATCTCCGAGGTGTCGGAGCCAGCTGTCCTTCCTTACCTTCAGGGCTTGGTTAAAGCCATATTTAAACAGGATAATGCGCGACCACACGTATCACGCATTGTACAAAGTTCGTCGTCAATCATCAGATTGATTTGCTTCCCTGGCCGGCTCGCTCTCCGGATCTTTCGCCGATAGAAAACATGTGGTTCATGGTTGCTCAACGATTGACCCAGATTACACCCCCAGCTGCCACACCAGATCAACTTTGGCATCGCGTGGAAGCTGCTTGGTCTGCTGTACCCCAAGAACACATCCAAAGTGCCTTTGAATCAATGCCGAGGCGTGTGGCAGCGGTGATCTCCAACAATGGCGGCTACTCTGTGTGACTACTGATTATGGCAGGAGCCACACTTCACAGAAGTCTATAAATTTATTTATTTGATACTTGGTCAGCATGTTATCTACAAAATAAATTTTATTGATTCATCTCTTGTCTTGGTGTTGCATTTACGGTGGCCAGGAGTGTATTTGGCCAAAAGCGCTGGTCATTCTTACGTCCTGAGAAATCTTCAATATTTGTTTGTTTTTATTAAAAAAATTCAACTGTTGTCAATTAACAAAACGCAATAATTATCATGGACTCATTATTTATGACATATAGATATTTGTAATCGATTATTCTACATTTCATCAATCTGTACATAAATTCTGGTCACACATATAATCCAGAAAAAAAACTTTTTTACTACACAGATTAATTTTATGTTATTATTTTTACGCATTTTCTACTGTAAAAATATTACCAGGTAATTTTTTTGAACCTTTGATTCTCTCTCATTTGAGATTATTGTATTTTTCCAAACCTCATGCTGCCCTTTTTGTGTATCCCGAATCACATTAAACAAAGATGCAAGATAATAACACTCGTCCATTCAGTTTACACAATAATCTGCTTAATTACTCAAATAAAAAGATATCTACCTGTCCATTCCGCTCCATCGCAATAATAAATCCAACACAACGAAGGAAAAATTGATCTACGTTGCGGCAGGTGGTTAGCAGCTGCAGAAAGTCATCAAAAGAATCCTAAAGTTAAACCCCGACATTTTATGCCCGAATTCGGATTATTAACACTTATTTCATTCGGTGGCGGAAAGATAGTGATTAATATCAAGGAACGCTTGAATGGTGCGTAAGATATTAATCTTCTGCCCCCTGCCGTTCAATTAGTGAGCCACCCCAAAGCAGAGTGATGGCTGAGGTAAGAGATTTTTCTTGTTCCTGGGGAGGCATTGTTTGAACTCCTGCAACCATGTCAGCCTGAGTAACAAGATAATAACTGGGGGAAGAGACTTTTTCCGGAAAATGTTTTCCTGACGAGATAATTTCGTTCACAATGATTGCGGAGACTGATGGGATAATATCTTTGGATCCGGTTGGTGAAGCAATTTGTTTGTCTAATAACACTTCTCTAGGAGTAAAAGTGAGTGAGTGATGGATGAAATTTTAAGAAAATGGAAAGAAAAGAGGTATTAAATTCGGATGCCATTTAGAACAAGAAAGTGACGCAGTTGAAATAACTTTTTCTCAAGAAATTAATAAATAATAAAGCAAACATTTATGCACAACATCAAAGCTACATTAATTGCAAACATTATCTAAGGAATAAATGGAATAACAGATTTTAAAAGAATGCTAACAAATTTTTTTAATATAATTCTTTAAAGGGTACCTTCAGTCACTTTTTGTATTTTCTGAGCCCTCCTTAGTCGAAGCCAGTCATAGCAATCACTCAGTAATTAACAGTCAAACGAAACTTACATAAAAAATGACAATCTTTGATATTCAAATGAAAGTTGGAGAAAATGTTGGAGAAGATTGAACGTACTGGATAGATAATATTCTCTCCTTTCAAGTTTTTTTAGACTATTTGAATTGGTTTAGAGCAAATTAATCACTTACGTAGTTATGTCATGAAATGAATCATAAAAACAAAATGTTGAAATTTAGACCGCACGTTTTACAATCTAAAAATGTAAGCGCAGAAATTTCAACAATTTAATCTTTAAAAAAATTAGCAAAGTATGAGATGACCTATATACTCATATATGCATGCCATTTTTTTATACGATATTTTGAAATATCATGGTTCAAGATGTAGCCTCGTTGTTTTATGCGACTGAAGGAATTCCTCTAAAAACATGTTTTAAGATTGTTAATTTTTCATGAAAGGAGCTCGATCAAATGAATGAATTAATTGCTAGTTTCATATTTGAGGACCTTCAACTCGTTACAACTCCTAAAAAAAGTTACCTTTAAAAATATTAAATGTACTGGGAAATTCTGTCTGATCCGGTTGCAAGTTTCAATAAGTATGGGCGTATTCATTTGACGTATATTTGGCTCTCCTTTTTTATTATTGATTGTATACATATATTCCCAGTGCTTGAGTGTCAGATGGCGACACGCGGACCTGGGTCTTCGGCACAAACTGAGACCAACAAACCAAATCCCCCAATAACAGATATAATAATAATCACTTCCCCAATTTTAATCGCAGAAATAACAATTTTAACTTTAATAACATGAATAATAACAATAATATTAATATCCAAACAACGCTGCAAATGACAATGCATTGTCTTATGCAGCTATCCCAAATTCTTTGTAACGGCAATAACTTAAATACAAACCAACAATTAAACCCCAATCAGATGTACGCCCAAATAGAGGCATCGTGTAACACCTATTAATCATGTATACTTCCTCCCCGACAGTTTGTGTTCATGGAACGCAAACGGCTTACTAAGAAACATTGCTGAACTACATATTTTTATAGAGAAGATATTTTTCTCATACAAGAGACCTTCACACAACTTTAATATAGCGAATTACACCTGTCACTGAAACGACAGAATCTCCGATGGACCGCAGGTGGAACTCTGATCCTAGTTAAAAACTCTCTCAAACACTACTGCCTCCCCACCCCCTCTTCGAGTTCTTGAAGCAACTAATATAATACTAACTCCCCGAACATGATCCCATTTCTATTACATGTGTTTATATTCCTCCCCTCTTCCGATGAAAATTTGTTTACTATTGACATCGAGCACTTTATTCAAACAGCTAGTAATTGTATTCTCTTCGGAGATTTCAACGCCACTCATAACGCTTGGAATTGTAAAAATAATACTACCAGAGGAAGACACCTCTTTAATTTCGCTAATATGCTTAACTTAAATATCACCTTTCCCTCAACTCCTACTAGATTTCGTCACAATTCCGCTAACACCATTGACATCGCACTAATTAAAAACTTCTACTACACCTTTACAATCGACGATGTTTCCTCAGACCCTAATCCGGTTTTCTTAAATTTTAACTTCAAACTCGCAGAAGCTACCCCAAATCCCAGAGCGTTCTCCACAGATTGGAAAGCTTTCAAAATAAATCTAAATAAAAATCTTTCTCTCTTTGATTTCCACCCTAATAATATCAACAACACTAACGACCTAGAACAAAAAATCACAGAGTTCACCGAAGCGGTCATTGATACTCAAAGCCACGCCTCCCGACCAATAGAAACAGACCGAAGGAACTTCACTCCGCATAACATTAACCATCTGATTAAAATCAAAAATTACTTCAGAAAACGTTATAATCAAACCCTCAATCCCATTTTCAAATCACATTATAACAGAGCTCAATCTGATCTTAAAAAAGAACTTAAAAAATATAATGATATCATTTGGCAAAAAAGACTCGAAGCTCTTAACACCGCAGACAACAGCCTTTGGCGCATGCAAGAATTTTTCAAAAATAAAAGACCAAAAATTCCACCTCTTAACTGTGCGACAGGTACGGCAGTCACTGATCAGCAAAAAGCTAACCTTCTTGCAACTAACATAAAAAATAATTTTGTTGAAAACGATCGCGAAGATGATAGTTATAATCAAAATGATGAATTAATAAATACTACAGTAAATAATTTCCTTTCTACCCCCCATAATTCATTCATCGAACCTGCTCTCCCGGATGAAATCATCCACTACATTAAACATGTCAATGCCAAAAAAAAGCCCCTGGTAAAGACTCTATAACTAACCGCATGTTAAAAAACTTTCCCATTAAACTAATCCTAATTTTAACAATCCTAATTAACAAAATCCTCAAATTCAATCACTTTCCAGATAACTGGAAAGAAGCCATTATTTTCCCCATTAACAAACCTGGCAAGGACCCTCATCTCGCATCCAGTTACAGACCAATATCTCTCCTTTCCACCATCGGTAAACTAACCGAATCTATTATTCTTCACAGACTGAAAAATTTTATCAATGAAAATAACATCCTCAATCCCAATCAGTATGGTTTCACTAACAAGCTCTCTACCCTTCACCCTCTTTTAAGACTAACCGAAAATATCTCTGAAGGTTTCCAGAAAAAGAAAAGCACGGGAGCAGTTTTTCTGGACATCCAGAAAGCCTTCGACCGTGTTTGGATTAATGGACTCACTTTTAAGCTAATTACCTTTAAAATTCCACATCCACTGATTCATCTTATTCACTCATACCTCACTAATCGCTCCTTCAGAATCAGAATTAATGAGACCCTTTCCAATGAACACTCTGTTTCTGCAGGGTGCCCCAAGGTTCCTTGCTCGGTCCCATGCTATTTAACCTCTACATCAACGATATCTCTGACTATTCCCTCACTAAAATTAACCTTTACGCTGATGATACTGCCATTCACGCCACGTATAAAAAACTAGAAACAATTTCCTTCGCTTTAAACAAACACCTTCTACTCTTGCAAAATTTCTACGACAAATGGAAAATAAGTATTAATATGGAAAAATCTACTGCCATTATTTTCCACGAAAAAACAGTCACTCCCACCTCCTATTATCATATACAACAAACAAATCCCCTGGTCTCAGGAAGCCAAATACCTTGGAATTATTTTTGATACACACCTAACTTGGAAACAACACATTTATTACGTTCGCGACAAATTCCGGAAAATAATGTTTAAACTTTACCCCCTAATTGGCCGGAATTCATATTTAAGTATAGAAAACAAAGTGCTTCTCTATACAGCCGTTATGCGTCCCATCTTAGCTTATGCATGTCCAGTTTGGGGTTATGCCGCTAAAACAAATATTAATATACTTGATACCCTGCAAAATTCTTTAATACGTATGATCGTCAAAGCCATAAGATATATGCGTAATGACGACATACGTAATGCTCTTAAAATTAACAGTTTCAAATCTCATATTCAGAATATTGCAATTAACTTTTTTAACGATCTAGAAGCAACCAATAATATCAATATGCAAAATTTACCACAATATACCCCTAATGACAAAACAAAGAGACCAAGAAGAATTCTTCTTGACTCCTATAATCCCTCGTAATTCTATTTTCTCGTGCAATTTTTATTGCACACCGTAATTACTAAAATTTCACTTTCTTTATTTTTGTCAATATTTTTCTCCTGCTCTCCCCACTGGACGTGCTCCTCCCCATAATTTAAATCTCAGTCCCCGGGGCAGCCAATCGGAGTCAATGTTCACTGTACCCAGCATCCAATCAGAGAGCAATCTCTTAGCTCTCAGCCAAGCCAAAAAACTCAAAAACTTTCCACCCAGATGAAGAACCATAGCCACGCCTCCCGGATTCCATCGCTCGACCAATCGCCATCATGCCACTCAGCAGAATGGAAAACACCACTTTTGCCATGCCCAGCATCATAGACTCTCACGATATGGGATTGAGGACTGTTTACAGTCCAGACGCCCAAAAGAAAACGCCTATTCAACGCCTATTCATGTAGCGTATCGCATTTCTACACCACAGGTCTGGGTTCTATTCCCGGGATGTGCAAGGTCGACTCAGCCTTTCATCTCTACGGCAGTGGGTCGATAAATGAGTACGAAGCTTGCTTGGAGACTTAAAAAGCACTGAGGGTCTCACTTCATACTGACCACCTGATCGGGACATCTGCTCATGCACCTCAGCACCAAAGGGTCATATATACTGGGATGAACATTGTAAGCCCTGGCTCTCATGGGCTGTTATCTACTAAGTTTGAGTTTGTATACATACCGATCAAGCAAACGAACTAAACCGAAGAAGATTCATGATAATACTACGCGAGATGCGAACGTGTAACTATGGTTGCTGATGAATTTCTTTTACATCACTGTATTTTGTAAGAATGCCAAAAACTAAGAAAAGCTACAGAAGCATACAAAACTGATCGAAAGTGTTTGCTGAAAGTACAGTTTCTAACTGATATCCAGAAAGTGGCTCAAAAATTTCAATTAGTTGATTTCGAACTTTCTAATAAGCATTTCTCTCTTACACAGCAAAGCTCTTTTTTTATCTACTTCAGAGATTACGGAAATCATCTCAGCAAACCATTTCGGTTAGGAAAAATTTAGTAATTCGCTTTATTCACTTTTGCAGACCTTTCCGGTAGACTTAAGAGATGAAAATGGAGAAACCCCCAAGATATAAATAATTGCTCGGCACTGTAAAACAATCTTTCAAAGAAAAACTTTCAAAACCTGAAGAGCAAAAAAAAAAAAGTAGATTTCCTGATAAAAAATATCCTAAACTTAAAAGTACACTTTATAATAAGTAGAAATAATGCACTAAGAACGAGTTGACAGATAGAGACGAAAATTGGTAGGTAAAAAGATTCTGAACACAGAATAGAAAATGATTAAAATTTCAGAAAATTTAAATTATTTATTTCAGAGTTACATAGTTACAAAATAATGAGCTCAATAAGGTGTCAACCCACCTCTAGCCTGGATGCAAGCTGCCACACGACGTGACATAGAATAATAAAGTACCCTGACGGTCTTCTGCGGTATTTCTTGCCAAATTTGCTCCATTTGTTGGATGGATTTCATTCGTCTTCCCATCATATTCCAGACATCTTCTATTGGAGAGATATCGGGTGATCTGGCTGGACATAGAAATGTTTGACAAGCAGTAAGACAGTTCATAGATATACGTGTCGTATGTGTTCTGGCATTATCTTGCTGAAAAATAAGGTCAATGTACTGCAAAAGGAACGGCAGCAAAAAACTTTTCAGAATGTCGTACGCTGTGCTGTAAGTGTGCCTCTAATGACTAAAGGGGTCCGGCTGTCAAAAGAAATGGCACTCCAGACCATAACTCCTGGTTGAGGGTTTGTGGGGCGTGCAGTAGGAAAAGCAGGTTCAGAACACCGCCCTGGGCGTCTCCAGACACGTCTTCGATGATCGTCAGAACAAAGTTGGAGGCAGGATTCGTCGCTAAACACTATACGTCCCCAGTCACCAGGATTCTAACCAGATCGAGCCAAGAACCATTGTAATCTGGCACGACAGTGTGCAGTCAGGAGTGGCAGAGGGAGTAGCGGTCGGTACGAGCATAAATTTTGCTCTATAAGCCGCCGTCTGGGAATGGTCATGGTGGACACTCGTGTGAAGGTCACACGTCTGATGGTTGATAACGATGAATCAGACGCTGTGATAGCGTATCGGACAATCAATCTGTCCTCCCGATCTTCTATGGCCCTAGGTTGATCGCTACCATCGTGACACTGAAATCTACCACTGTCCACAAATCCTGGCCGACATCTTCTAATGGCCGCATCGCTTCGACTCATGCGACGAGCGATTCTGCCGATTTGCCAATCTTTCAAGCTTTGACAGTTGCTCGTAAGGAGTTCAAATCCTGTGACAAGGCATTTTTTCACTTGTTGAAAGATATCCTAAATCAGAATGCAACAAAAATTTTGACCATCAGATTGAGAATTGCGTCTTATAGACACCTGCTGAGTGCGCAGTTCCGATGCGCGGTAGCTCCGTTCGTTGGACACCAAATTTTAATTATTGGCATGTTCGGTACAAGTGTCTTTGCATACGAAATTGCATTACAATTGCCGGCAACTCCTTGGTGCGTCGGGTGTTTTTTTTGGTTATATAATGTATAAGGATAATCATTCCAAATGCTCAAAACATCATTATCGAACGAAAGTCTTCGCATTTGATTTTCAAGCACAGCTTTTAGATCAGTGATACTCAACCTGTGGCCCCCCGAGCCTTTTTAAGAGGCCAGCTCACGGCCCATTGATCTGAGAAATTTACTTATTTAAGAGCATTGTAATAAATATTTGGTGGGAATTGAAATCTTTGTCAGGAAATCCAATACATCAATTTTGCTGTCGGTATCGTATGGATACGAATTGATATTATTTTTCTATTTGAAACTGTTACGGTAAGTGATACCAGACAACAGTGGAATAACGACCCTTTTATGGGTGGAACTAATTTTTAACTATATTTCATAACTTGCAAGCGAAATATATTCGAAGAAATTTCGAGACGATTCGATTTGGAGGTTGACTATTTTGTAGTGAAAAACAAACATGGATCCGTAATTGTTTGATTTGTTACGAAATTGTTGTATTTAAAAAATACCAATAAACAGGAGTCATTGAATGACACGTTTCCTCGAAGATCTCTTTCAAGAGGTGATAAATAAGCTTTCTTGTGAATAATCTTTGCAAGTATTTTGTCAGTGGTCATATCACAGCAGTAACAAATACATCCTATGAAGTTTAAAATAATATTTGTAGTCATATGAAACCGTTAACTGATGCAGAAATTGTGAAGAAGTGTTTCGTAAATGCTTCTAATTTAGTGTTAATGACAAAAAAAATAATAATAACTAAAAAAAGCAAAATAGGAGTTATAATATTTTGATCAATTTCCCACATTTCAAATTTTCAATGTTCTCTTTGTCTAAAAGCATTTCTCTCTCCCCTTCCCCCATTTATTCTTATATTGGGGCCTGCGTGAAATAATGAACATTTGCATGCGGCCCGCGTGAAATAGCTGACATATGTATGCGGTCCAGTAGGAAAATAGCTTCCGTACCCCTGTTTTAAATCTTTCCAGTGAGGACAGCGATTTCGAATGACTTCGCCGTAAGCAAATTAGCTTCTTATTAACAAGGTGGGACAAATAACTAATTTAAATTCAAGAACAATTAAGTTAAAGATTTCATACTTTCTGGAAGAAATAACTATTTTTTTTTTATTTTAACGAGGTTAAATTCAGTGTTAACGTCAAATACATGCATAAAAATTACATACATAAATGTATAAGAATTTTATACTTGTTTCCTCTTCCCTTTTTAATACTCTTTGTCTTCCCAAGAGAACTTTCTGTTATATACATAATCCCTCTTACTTATAGTACCGATAGACATAGATGTGATTGAAATGACACTCAATTCGAATCAACTGAGACCCGTCGTAATCTGGTTTGCATTCGCTTTTCGAATTTTAATTGAGACTTGCATTTTAGATGTTTCAATCTAATTAATCAATGACAGATGGTTGTGTTACAGCATAATAGAAACAGCAAAGAAAAAAAAATGTTCTTATTTTCGGCTATGGATTTCAATTTTTAAGGGAACATTTTCTTGTTAGCCATGCTTGGAATAAATATTTAGTCCTAGATACTCCTAATGTGATGTTTATTTTCATTTCCCTTTACACTTTTCCCTCTCAGAAACTTAAAAGATAAAAAAAGAAAGAACGTCAAGAAAAAGAAATAATAATATAAGAAAGATCCCAAATATGTGTATACTTATTGAAATATGTTTTAAAACATCCCTTTTTGATTGATTCTTATAATAAACAAATTTTATTTTATCATTTCATATTGAAATGCGTGATAGTGGAAAAATACAGAAATTAGGAAATGTTTGAAACAATTTAATTAGAATTTTCATCTTGCATTAAATAAAACTAATATTTTTGAAATATATACTAAATCAATTTTGATGAACGAAAAAAAAAGATTTATATCTACTTTTAACTTTATTTATGCAAACCGGATACCAGGCAAAGAAAATATATTCTAAGAATATTTGGATAGAGAAAAATATTCTATAGATGAGAAGGAACAACTTTTTGAAGACTGCTTAGTATTACGCATTACTCGAAAATGTTATACCTTATAAAAAATTTTAAAAATTTTGATAACACTGGAACACGTTTGAAAAAATATGTTCTATAACTTTTTAACGTGAAAAAAAATCGTTTTAAATTATGGTCGGAAAAATGCACATTGAAATCTGTACGACAAAAGAATAAAAATATTTACAAAATAATATAAAAGAAAAAGGAAATAAAAAAAGAATATTTCCTGAAATTTACTTTGTGCTACACGTTTTACACAATGTGTTCGTATAGGTTTATTAAAATAAACGCAATTTATTCATTGCAAAAAATATTCATATTCACGTAAAAAGTGTGTTTTTTTTAAATAAATTTAAGAGACATCTAGCGAAAACTTTAGCGCGCGTTGCTTTCTTTAGATAGTGATAGAGAAAATATATTTTGATATAAAAGAAACGTAAAATATTTTAATACATTTTTTTTATCAAACTAATGGAAGGAAATTTTTGTACTCTAGATCCAGAATTAGATTTTACACACTGGAAAAGAAATCTAAAATAAAAAAAATATTTTACAAAATGTTTTTTTTGGCTTAGATAAAAAAATGAAAACATTCTTGTTTTCTTTTTGCAAAAAATTTAAGAAAATAATTCATTTTATTATCATAATAAATACGTAAATAAAATAAAAAAAGCACCAAAGAATAAAAATAACTTATAAAACTGCTTAGAAGAAATTCGTTTCGAACTGTTTTCAAACTTTTTATTTTAAGACTCTAATTCATCCCCTATATGATATGTTCTTTTTAATTACGTAAGAAATTAAAACAAACATTTAATGAATTATTATGCAATTGTGATTGAACATGCTGGATGATTAAAATATTTTTGTATCAAAAATTTAAACTACGAAAGGCGATGTTTATAACGGGAAAAAAAACCAAACACAATAATTAATTCATGGACAAACCAGAGAGGAGAATTAAATTTGGCAGTACGATATACAAACAAAAGATAGAAACACAGGACTTAACTCCTATGCTAAAACATCGCTGAAAGTAAAAAAACGGTAATCCGTGCCAAGCTTCTAAATGAAGTCAAGATGAAATCGGATCAGAACATTCCATGAACACAGCCTTCTGTTTCCAACACATGTCACCGTATTTTTTGAATCTATAAAACTTGTTTTATCTATTCATATGAAAAACGTATCCTCATTTAGTAAATCTCACTCAATGTAAAATTCTAAAATACAACGCATTATTCATAATCGAAAGAGATAAATTCAAAAACATAAAAAAAATAACATTATTTTAAATTTACATTCTAACATTAAATAAACGAAATGTTTATTAACCTTCTAAGCGCAAAAATTATTGAATACACTAATCTTTTTTCATTTAAATCCTTCGGTTTACCATAAAGAAGATGTCAATACAAAAAGAAAACAATACTTTTCAAAGACAAGAGTTCAAAGTTCAAGAGCTAAACTACTCACGTAACTTTTCTGCTTTACTGACATACAAGGAGTTTAAATTTTGTTGCATTCAGCTGTTAACATTCTCCTTTATCCTCATTACTTGTACCTAATGATGCGAAACTTCATTACATGACGTACTGCATAGTTTGAACAAGCTTAAATAAATATACATAAAGATCTTGACACGTAAAGACATTTCAAAGTACAATTAATTATCTTAATTAATTGTGCTCCATGAAAACTTTAAGGTAAAGTTATTTTTAAGAAATAAAATGTGCCGAATAGAAATGTAACATACAAAGATCATCCATTGACACAATTTTCTATTTTTTTTTCGCACGAAAATGAATAGTTTTAATGCACAGTTCCCAGTTTAAAATGAGATTTTATTTTGTCAAGATATTATTTTACAAGAGCATCTTATGGAGATCTTCCAGAACAATCCGTCTTGATCATTGATTCCACCAGAGCAGCACACATGTTCTTGATTTAATCATCTTGGAAACACACTAGTAGAGCCCATTTTATCGCTTGCTTTGTTGTCGTGCGATTCATCTTAGCGAAATGATTGGTGAGAATATGCCATCAGTTTTTAGTAGGATTTAAGTCTGGGGCATTTTCAAGGCAATCGAACTCCGTTATTTTATTTTCCGCATAAAAGTATGGACCAATTTCGAATTGTGACAAGGGACCAAGTCATGTTTAAATGTTCCAACAAATGTTTCCACGAATGGAAACATTTGATGGAACATTTAAACATATTTCTATATATTTGACGGAATATATAGATTTCTATTTATTTCTATTATTTGACAGAATATATAGATTTTCTATATATTTATTTCTATATATTTGACAGAATTCATCATGGCTTAAAGCGGAACTAAGCTTCTAGTGCTATTTGTTGTGAAAAATACCCAAAACATTTGTTCAGAAGGATGTTTTACAATCTGCTGGATATGATCTATTAATAAAGTATCAACTTTGTTTCGTCTAACTACACTTGATTTGCATCTCTGCATAAATAAATGTTTATAAACTGAAAACTACCTTCTTTCAGTCGTTAACAGTCGATGCTAAACGTTTTTTCATCAATTTCTGAATTAAAAATAGTCTCAGTCTGGTTGCCACCTTCCAGAAGCCTTTTCCTTGCAGTTGAGGTAATCACTTCAATTCCATTATCTGATAAATCCTTTCAAAGGTCTATACTTGTCTTTCTTGGATTTATTTTGCTACTTCTTATTAAAATTTTATCAAATCTAGGAGTAGTATTCAACTTGCACCCCCTTTTCTTTTTGGAGACGATGATCCAGAATTTTGAAATGTTCTTAAAACACTTAATTTCATCACACCAACTGCCATAGTTACATTTCTCTCTCACAGAAGTGTGTTCATTGAAAGCGATTTATTTAGAACGGTTCCTCGGAGTAATATCCATCTTTGAAAAAGTAAAAGTAACACGTCTTATACAGAACGTAAAATTAAGTTTATACCAACTCCTGCCTTGAAAGGCTCACAATTGAAATCCTGACACATTAAAATGAATAATTTATAGTCAAAGTCGATTTGTCATACTACTGAAAATTAGATAGTGGGTTTTTGAGGTGGTTCAGGACATCACCAGTAATCACATACCAATTCAAACAAGAAAAACATGTTTGTCCCAATTAATTTGAACCGTATAGTAGTAGTTTGTGTACGTTGCAGTGTTCTGTTATCTGACTCGAAATTTCTAGAACCTACATTGGCACAATTTTATGCTTCTTGTAAGAGCTTCATGTTTCATTAATACACCTCGCCGTTGTTATCTTTACTTAAATTATGAAACAAAATGTGATAAACATGTTACAACGTCTTTTGCAGTACATCTTTGAAGAAATAAAATTGACTGCACTCTTCACAAACTACTCCAAGAATAAGAATAGTGTAAATTTAGTATTAGTGTAAATTGTTGAAGTACACTCATGTCCATAAATTAAGGATAATTCAGAATCACACAGAAATTGAAATCTAAAATAAAAATTTCACTTGTAGAATTATCACACTCATCTTGAAGAAAAATATGCAAATTACAGGAAACCACCAGATGGCGCGGACAGTACGTCACAATGACGAGAGTGCAAGAGAGGAGTATATAAGGAAGTAAAATTCTTCACAAGCGCTTTAAAAGCCTTTCAGTGCAATAACCGCATAGTTATGACACAAAGGAAGCATTTAGATGATTTTTTACATGGTAAAATTATTGGACGTACCCAGCTGGAAGTATCCGAGGAACTTGGAATCTCCCAGAGTGTCATCTCCAGGCTTTGGAAACGATTCCAAGATGATGGTAATGTGAGTAGATGTTACAGCACAAGTCGCCACCGAGTTACAACGCCGAATGATGACCGGTATTTGGCAGTTACTGCCAAAAGAAACGGACGGAGCACATCATCAGATCGGTATCGTCAGGTCTTTTCAGCTACAGGTACGTCAGTTTCAAGGCAGAACGTGTACAGACGCCTAGGGCACATTGGTCTATATGCTCGTAGGCCTGTCAGATGTGTTCCACTTACCGCAACTCACTGTCGCCTGCGATTAACCTGGAGTAGAGAGCATGCATTGCGGACACCACAACAGTGGTCTTGCGTGATGCTTTCCGACGAGTCCAAGTTTAGTTTGCAGTCTGATTCTCGCCGGACTTTAATATGGAGTGCGCCAGGTACCCGTTACCACCAAGAGAACACCATTGAACGACACCGTTACTGTGGTGCAGGATGACTCGTTTGGGGAGGAATCATTCTTGGTTTCAGAAATAACCTGCGTGTTTAGAGTGTAACGATTACAGGCCACATCTATCGGGATGTCATTCTGGAACAACATGTACGTTTGTTGCGGGGCGCCATGGGTACTGAATTTCTGTTTATAAATGACAACGCCCGTCCTCACCGTGCAAACATTGTAGACGAGAATGCCTTTAATCGGAGGATATCACCCGTATGGATTGACCAGCATACTCACCGGACTTGAATCCAATAGAGCATTTGTGGGATATGCTTGGCTGACGAATTGCAGCCCGTCAACCCCCTCCTACCTGTCTACCGGAACTTCGGAGGGCATTGCTTGATGAGTGGTGTAATATTCCCCAAGATCAGACTGATAATTTGATACTCAGCATGCCTAGATGTTGTAAGGCCTGTATTGCATCGTCTGGGAGACATACTCCGTATTAACCATCATACTAACCATGTTATACTGTTTTTTGTAAATAGGTTCTTTTTTGAAATTTGCTCCAGGGAGTGAAAGTCACAATTTTTATTAATTATGTCAAACATATAGCATCTGTTTTGCTCTTTACCTTTTGTTTAATAAAGAGACTTTACAAATATGTCAAATTTGTTTTGCTTCTGTCTCTTTCTTTGCCTGAACTTCATTATTCTTAATTTATGGACATGAGTGTAGTTTATCCCGAATTCTTTTGACTTTTAAATTCTATAATTGAAAAAAGTGCATGATTTATGAAATGACTCAATAAAATGAATGATTCGGATGCTTTTTAGCTAAGAGAAGTGTAATATATATTCCACCGAATGGATGGATTATGCGATCCATTCTCACAATGAAGATGTCATTGTTATAAATATATTCCTATTAAAAAAAGGAGCAACATTGATATGCAAAAGCCCTGCTTATAAGTCCGTGGTTAAAATTTTATGGTTTATAACCTCAGTTCTATAAACAATTACAACGTTTCAAAAAAGAATCCAGAGCATTAAAGTCGAATGAGTCTCGAATTGATCACATGACGTGGGTTTGAAATATATTGAATAAAGTTGAATGTCCACCTCCATGATCTAGACATGGCGTAGAAAGTTTGTCACTGACACACAGCTACAAAAACTGCAATCAAACATTTGTAAAAACAAAATTAAGCCTTCGAGACTTATAATTCATGCAACTCGCTTTTTCCTTCCAGTCAGGTAATATCATTGTTCCCTATTTAATTGCCACAAATTTACAAATGGTTTGTTTTTAATTCACATGAGCCAACTTGTTAGTCAGACTTCGTGTAATGTAATTCTGTAAAGTAAATAGAAAGTATTCAAAAATAAGGTAAAAAATTTAAGTTTAAAGTTACTCAGGAAGCTCTTACAGAGAAAAATCATCCTTCATTTGTGTTAGAATATACAACGGCAGGTCACATAATGGTAAAAGTGAAAGAAAAGCAATGTATTCCGAAATTGGATCTGTATACAAATCCCAAACAACACTTATTAATATAAATGTAAGGAGCTCCTGCATTCCGGTGGCTTTGAAAACGGGATTTCCCCAAAAGGTGTCGGAAATTGCGAAAACAAAATAGCACACTCTGGCATTTCAGAGATGCTTAGAACCCATCGTCATGGCAACCTGGAGGAGGAAGTCGAATGTAATGGAATTTGCCATTCGAGGGATTAGCAGCAAATATAACCTAAAACATTCCATGACGCTCGAATAACAGGGAAGCATTAAACACTTCATTAGGTCAAATTTCGTCTCCGGATTCACATAAGCTGGAGGGGCCTCAATCACTTCTCTGACTACTCGCTTCATAAATAATAAATTAGAGGTGGTGTGGAATCTTTTCTTTTTAATTAGGAAAAAGAAAGACGTGTTATTTCAATCGGTGTTCATTAAATAAATGCTAAGGGGTGTACAAAATTACAATCAGTAACGAGACAGACAAAAATTTATGCAGTCACAAAAATACACCAGAGTACTTCAAAAAACACATATAACGTGTGTCTATCGATGCATGCATGTATGTATTATATATATATATATATATATATATATATATATATATATATATATATATATATATATATATATAATCTATATATATAAAGGAGAAAAGCGACTCACTGACTAACCACGATATCCCCGGAACTATTAAACCTACAAACTTGGAAATTTGGTAGGTAGGTTCCCTTCATGGTGTAGACGTCAGCTAAGAACGGATTTTGCAAAGTTCGAACCCCAAGGGGCGTTATAGATAATTATTTCCTTTACTAAACTATTTGATGTAAAGTCGTGAAACTTGGTACACAGATTTCTTTCATAAAGTAGAGATTCCCTACATAATGATTTTTACAAAAATCAAACTCCAAGGGGCGTTGAGGGCGCTTAAGGGGCGTTATACATAATTATTTCCATTTTTTAACTATTAGACGTACAGTTTTGAAATTTGGTAAGCGGATTCCTTTCATAGAGTACAGATCCCCTACAGAATGGGTTTTGTGAAAATCGACTCCCAAGTGGCGTTGTAGAGAATTAAGTGGCGTTATAGGCAATTAACTCCTTTTTTAAACTATTAGACGTAAAATCTCGAAATTTCGTAAGATGATTCCATTCATTGAGTAGAGATCCGCTATAAGATGGGCTTTGTGAAAATCGTTTCCTAAGTGGCGTTGCGGGGGCTTAAGGGGCGTTATACATAATTATTTCCCTTTTTAAACTATTAGACGTACAGTCTTGAAATTTGGTAAGCGGATTCCTTTCATAGAGTACATATCCGCTGCAAAATGGGTTTTGTGAAAATCGAATCCAAGTGGCGTTGTGGAGAATTAAGGGGCGTTATAGGCAATTAACTCCTTTTTTAGACTATTAGACGTAAAATCTCGAAATTTAGTAAGCTGATTCCATTCATTAAGTAGAGATCCGCTATAAGATGGGTTTTGTGAAAATCGTTTCCTAAGTGGCGTTGCGAGGGCTTAAGGGGCGTTATAGATAATTATTTCCAATTTTAAACTATTAGACGTACAGTCTTAAAATTTGGTAAGCGGATTCCTTTCATAGAGTACATATCCTCTGCAAAATGGGTTATGTGAAAATTGACCCCAAGTGGCGTTGTGGAGAATTAAGGGACGTTATAGGCAATCAACTCCTTTTTAAAACTATTAGACGTAAAATCTCGAAATTTAGTAAGCTGATTCCATTCATTAAGTAGAGTTCCGCTATAAGATGGGTTTTGTGAAAATCGTTTCCTAAGTGGCGTTGCGAGGGCTTAAGGGGCGTTATAGATAATTATTTCCAATTTTAAACTATTAGACGTACAGTCTTAAAATTTGGTAAGCTAATTCCTTTCATGGTGTAGAGATCCGCTATAAAATAGCTTTGGGGAAAATTGATCTCAAGTGTCACTGAGGGTGATTAAGGGGCGTATAATAGATAAATATTTCCGCGTTTCAACTAATAGAACCACCTGCTTGAAAATTAAAAGGTATGTATCGTTCATGGAATAAAGTTCCTTTTACAAAGATTTTTGCGAAAACGGATCCCTAAAGGAGTGAGTTTGCGAGGGATTAAGGCATGTTATAGAAAAATTCCTGTTTTTGAATTTAACTCACTTACTTGAAATTTGTTGAGCACATTTTTCTTTAGTTGAATAGAGTTCCACTATGAATGGATTTTACGGAAATCAACTCAAGGGGAAGCGGGGAAAGTTATTGGGGCGTATTGATAGACAAAATAACCGTTTTTGAACTGCTAAGACTATAATAATAAAATTTGGTTTGCATGTCTCTTTTGTTGAATTGGAATCAGCTAAGAATGCTGTCAACGAGGTATTGATGATAAAAATTCCGTTTTTGCTCTTTTAGAGTTAGACTTGAAATGCAGCACGCATGTTTATTTTATGGAGTAGAGATCCACTGAAAGTTGCTTTGCTGGAAATCCACTTGATTATTGGGTTAAGTGAGCGAAAAAAATCTTTCTACTTCGATTTTAGACATAAATAGAAATTAGATATTATAATTTATGTTCTTTTTATATCAAGGGGTGAGAGTGTAACAGCTATAAATATATTTTTCAATACAATCGAATTCTTAATGCTAGATATCAATAATTAATATATATATAAACAGTATACATATATGCAACATCGTGGAATACCCAGTGAAGCGGGTGGGTAACGGCTAGTATATATATATATATATATATATATATATATATATATATATATATATATATATATATATATATATATATATATATATATATATATATATATATATATATATATATATATATATATATATAAATATATATATATGCGTGTGTGTAATCCCATGGGCTGTGCATCGATTTTTCTTGATTATTAAAAATACTGGGTGCTTTGTAATCGTGACAAGTTGGAGGAGACTTTTAGCTGGTTAGCTTTTATTTATTCTTGATCGGGACATTACAACAGTTCACATAAACGTAAAACGTAACATCTAAAAAAACAAAAGCAACATTGAAGCGAGCAGCAAAGATTTATTACAAGACGAACTCATAGACAAAAAGGGCATGAGTACACAATATTTTACCTTTTATACTGGCAGTGAAGATCACGTGACTCCTTTGTCACAAGAGCTCTGATTGGTTAAATTGACGAGAAAGAGATTTCTGATGTAATAATAATAGTTGATTACGATTATTATTAGGGCGTTAGTTTCGAACCTAAGAATTAAAAATTTAAAAATCAGAAAAAAGATTTTATTAAATAGATGCTAGAGGGAGCAAGAGGAAGACATTGAAGTTTTTGATCTAGTTCAGTCAGAAGATCGAATGATGATGGAAAATTTGGCAGAAGCCTCAGATTAATTTAGAAAAGAATTACAAATTTTAGAAAATACAGACTTTAACAAAGAATGTATTTCTTCAACAAAATAAAGAATAAAAAAGTACTAGGCTGCAGTGAGGAAACTTTGTGGGAGAAGAACATTCTTAGAGTTGGTATACTACTTTGATAGATTTTCCGAGATCTTCTGCTTAAAAATAACTTGGGTTTGCAATTTTGTGTGTGCATTTGTGTTACTTTATTAAACATTTTTCTTTTCTTTCGTCTCTGACCTCAACTAAAAGCAATTTACAATCACACATCCCGACTTCCGTGAATTCGACTTACGCGATTAACACTCAGTCCCCCCCCCTCGTCACTTCGAGGTATTACCCCACCCAGAGAGACACAGCATAAACCCTGACCAAGGGTGAGAGATGTAACACCTCAGCTTTTAACGTATTTGAAACAGGAGGAAACTGCTCTGTATTATTGCGAAATGCGTCCTCCTGCAGCGGAAATGACGTCTCGGTACTAGTGCAGCGCGCATGTCATCTCCCTTGTACAGAACTTTTCACCTTCAAGCGTCCTTTAACATGGATCGCAATTTATAAGCATGCAGCCGAAGTATTTCATGAAGAATTCCTACTCAACTTATTTGCAATATTTGTTCTCATGAAGCTTCACAAGTTGATTCTGTTGAAATGATTGACGAACGCTGCTTTACTCACACTTCCCCTGCCACCTCTTGGAAGATTCTCAATGCTGATTGTTTCTTCAAACAGTTCGTGCCATCGCTTTATTGATATTGAAGTAACGTACACATTGAAGCTGAACATTCTTGGATGATTTCATCTCGAGAAAACAAAGCAAACATTGGGCTTTCTCTTTAATTGATACCGTTTCGGTAAAAAACACCGTCTTTCTTAGAAATATGATCCCCGATTCATTCCTGAAAGACCATTCATACCATAAGCTGCGCAGAAGAAAAAAAACCAATAAGATTGACCTATCCAATGATACAATAGGTGAATTATTACATTAAAAGGTCTTTTTTAATGAAGTTGAGACCTAGTACATTCCATGGGAGCTGTTATCCCATTTTAGTGTGGAACCTTATAGGTGGATAACAATTGCCCCAATGCCATTTTGACGCCTATTTTCCTCCCCAGAGAGAGATTCCTGAGCTCTGGCAATGCAAAGCTGTACTTGGAACTTAATTTTGCAGAGAGCACCCAAGTTACGCAGGCACTCTAGGGAACTTAAACCTGCCGCCTACTCATGCGACAGAGACGCTGTCAATTTTTTTTTTGTATCACGATTTTTTTGCATCCACCGACATAGGTTGGGGTCGAACACGGAAACTTAGACGTAGAAGGTGAGCGCTAAACCAACTTTGCAATTCAGCCGGATTATATTAAAAGGTAACTTTGAACAAGGCCACACTTATGGTTCACACTGTTCAATCAATCACAATCTCGTACAAAATAAATGCAAGTACATATCTAAAAACCCAAAGTATTGGATTTTTGATAAATGTTTCAATGGATGAAAAACATGAAAATTTTTTAAAAAATAAATTACTTTTCATCCTATAAAATTAAACATTATTATATATATTTTAGAAAGTGAATTACTTATTTATATAAATATTTTCTTAAATGTATATCTAAAGGTATTTCTCAAAAAATTTTGATATATTTATTTTTTAAAAAAAAATTAATTCGTTTATATAACAAACATAGAAACACAATACTCTCTCTCATCCAGTGGTAAAAGTAATTAATTTCAATTCCATTAGAATTAGAATAACTTCGTAAAAAAAAGAAGCAAAACGAGGGGAATTATGACATTTCTAGTTAATTTCTTGAGAGAAAAAAATTTCGTCGTTATTCGTTATTATTCAACTGTTACACACTCTCACGACTTCAGGAATAGAAAATCAAAAGATGCCTATCTTAAAAATATGTTCGATTTTTTTTACTTGCCATTCAAAACTAATTAATTTCCTAATGAATATACTAATTAGTCGAAAATAAACACCGGGAAAAAATTATGAATATTTTTCCGCATCTTAGCGTCATTGAAAGAATCAGCAGAAACAATTTTTCTCATTTTTAATTTGAAAACAAAACTAAACTGGAAATAAAAATCGAAACAGAAAAACTAATTACGTGTCATTTTTAACGACACCTTTGTTTGAAGACTCCAAAGTTTTTACGACAGTTGTTGTTGTAGCGTTGATAGGTCATAGGTCTAAATCATAAATAAGTATTCTTTTTAGAAAGAAAAAATATTGCTAGAAAAAAATTTAATTAAAATAACAATCTGAATTTTAATTTTTGAATTATTAAATGGATTTTTTTTATTTCATTACTCATAATAGACATAAATTATTTAAAAAAGTGAATACTAATCTACTAAATATGTTTTAGATACATGATATATTGGACAATGCTTTTTAAAATGACTTTTAAATAGATCGGTAAATCAAATAACTTTTTTTCATGAAGTTGAAGTCAAGAAATTTATTCTGATACACGAATAAAATTAAGCACATCACATAATGAAATTGTGATTTACTTATGTAGCATAATATTGTTACAAATTTTTGGTAATTAGAGCTAAGTTTTTCCTTAAATTAGTGTAAATAATTTAAATCTGTATTTTAATAAGTTAATATTACTTTTTGTTGTAATTATTTATGATTACAAGAATATTTGCAAGCAACGCCGTCCCGTACATTATAATGTCATTTCAATGATGACCTGACGGGATATTCAAGATAGAGCCAAGTTGGCATCATATTCGGTGACTCTTTAGATCAAAACACTCCTAGAATAAGTGTTCAGACTCTTTCTGGACTCGTCAGTAAACAATAATCGGGAAAAATCTTCTACACTCCATTGAACATGTTGACGGTTCCAGGTTAAATGGGCTCCTCTGGCAGCTGGAGTGGGTGGGACGCAAACCATTGATTTTCCGACATGCAGTCCAACCTTGTTAGGCCTCCGTGCAGCAGTAGAATCGCTATTTCGAGTTCCTGTGGTAGCCTAAAGGTCTAAAATCAAGTATCTTGTAGTCACTTCGTACTTTCTTCTATATGTCAATAACAAAAAAACAAACAAAAAAGTTTACGGATGCAATTGTTGATCATGGTCACTCTTGGCAACGTTGTCTATTTTCTGATCCAGGGCTAAAACACCGTATCGAAACTTTTGAAATACTTTCAAATCTTGGGTGACCTCCATTTGTTTCTAACCATCCTCGATTTTACAAATTATTCACCATGATTGAACACCACTTAAATGATGCATTTGAGCCTTAACTTATGAATACTGATCACTCTTAAATCACAAGCACTTAAACCACCACTACAGACAGGAATTCCAACATGTATTCGTTGTGGACCACAACATCAATCACCCTAACGTTCCCACCCTAACGTATGCACGGAAATCATATCATAAACCAGAGCATAAAAAAAAAACAGCTTTTTTTCTTCTAAACAATAAAGGATTTAGTAAATAATAATGCTTAATCGGTTTTTTTAATGATTTTTTTTCCTGATTTTATATATATATATATATATATATAAGTCCCTTTCTTTAAAATTACACAAAAACCGTCTTAATACAAACGTTATAAATGAATCTATTGAAGCAGAATCCAAATACAATGAAATGTACATCCGATTTGCAATAATTCATAAATAAACAAGATTATTTAAATTCAGACTCCTGTACACATCCTTTAAATGCGAATACTTTTAAAATAATGTGCAATTTTTTTAGTTGAATGTGTTAAACTTATCAATCAATCAATGTTTTTGAAACAAAATATCAGTAGAAAAGTAACAGAGAGGTGAATGAAAAGATTAACTAGAAACACGTGATGTGTATGATCTTGACATCACATGAATCAAGCTAAAAAAAATACCTCCATCGGTGTGCTGCTGGCAGACATTTCCGTGAAACCGACGATGTCGCTAAAATAGATGGTGACAGCATCAAAAGATTCAGGTACCACGTGCTCTCCTCTCATGAGTTGATTGGCTACAGACCTGAAAAGACACAAAGCATGGGATGCAAAATAATATTTTTCAAATGAATAAATGATAAAAAAAAACATAAACATCACAGTGCAAAATTTTGACTGCTACAATTGGACTTTACAGACGCTATTCCTCGTCAACTTCCCATACGAGTATATACGGAACAAACTTTAAATATCATGTTCAAACTGAGATGAGTTCTAATGGATATTTTCGTACTGCTGTCCTGCCTTTATAAGTGTATTATTAATGTGGATTATTGCATTATAATATTTTACTCAAAATATCGGAAAAAGAATGAAACTATGTAAGTACATTTCTTTTTTTAGCTGTTCTATAGAGATTGAGATCCTTTAAAATGTTTCGAAACAGCGTTGGGCATCTCAAAAATAGTAATTCCAAAGAGCAAATCATTTTATGGATTCTCCCGTGAGTATAAAAAAGTCCACGGACGTCCTTTCGTGTTGAAAATTTCAGCGCAAAATAAAAAGAAAGAGCTGAAAAATATGTTCCCATCTTGAATGAAATTGCGAAGCAGCGATGTGTGTGATACAAAATACGATGTTTTGCTCCTTTTTCACACCTTCAGAATAATTCTCGACAGATACCCTGCTCGTATAAGTTAGAAATATCCTTTGCTTGCAGTGATGACGGTCAAGAAATACAAAAGGGAAACTAAAGCAATAAAATAACCAAGCAATTTTTAGAAGATACAGACTGAGAAATAAAGGTTTCTATTTGATTCATTAAGAAATCTACACTATTTATCAAGTAAAAACGAGTGATAGGCATTAGGTAACGAAAATAATAATGCATTTGGAAATAAATCCTCTCAGCCCAGTCTACCGAATCATCTCGAACCCTAGAGCAATCATGTAGCATCGATTTCATTGATGAAAATTTCTCAGCATTTATTACCAATGCAATGTTGGAAAAATTGAGTTTCGAAATGGAACACAATCGATAAGATATTTTTAACCTACCTGAAAAAAACCCACCTTAATTAAGTTTTGAAATCCGAAAGGATAGTGCGAAAGCAATTGTGCCTGCTACGTGTGCGAGGTGTATTCATACAAGACATATCCACAACGCCCGGAGAAAAAATGCGTCTGTATCCCCTCCGGCAATAAGTTAAATGCATTATGGCTGGAAATAATGAGCGGTTATAATGGGAAATTTTATAAGTACTTTATTAATTAGTCATTTATCCTCTCATTACCCTACCCGACTCCCGTGGTGCATACTTGCGAAACTCTCAGGTGTTTCATGGTTTTATTTCTGCTCTGAAAGTGCCTCATAATTCTAGAAAAAATTGATAGAATCAAAAATAATATATTTTCCATTAGCAATTAATAGCATATTAATCAATAAATTAATTCAAGATTTGGTAAAACAAATATTTATTAAAAAACATATTTTTTTCTTTGTAAGGCAGTGTTTATCAAAGTGTGGGGCGCGCCCCCATGGGCGCGCGATAACCCTACAAGGGGGGCGCGAGCGTATCGAAAATTTACAGATTTTTTTTTAAAAAATAACCAAAGAGAAGTGAAACAAAATACTTTTTCCATAATAAAAAAATACACAACAACACTGATATAATTTATGTTTATCATATGGCGTTTTTCTTTTTTTGCATAAAATATTACTCGTTAAAAGAAAAAACGAAACCCAGACCCTGAAAAATATTCTAAGAAGATAAACATTTCACATCACTGTAATTATTTGAATACTGTACATTAGTTGTAGAAAGAAAAGGAAAACATGATTAACTTTTCAACTAGGCAGCATAATACATTTGCTAATCATTTGATTGACCTTCAAGCTTACTGGTATGGTTTCTACATTAGTTCCATCCCACTTTTTATGTATTTGTTTTTCGCTTAGGGAAATTGTAAATAATGAAGGGTTTTACGATATTTGGAAAATAATTGATTGATTTGAAGAATTATTTGGCTAAGATTTATTTTTAAGAGTAATCTCAAACATATAAAGCATAGTGAAAAACACCGTAATCGTTTTCAGAACATCCGTATTTTTTTTCTGAATACACTTTTAACCCAGGAGCAATGGCGCGGGGCATCTGTGATCTCTATTGAAGGAAAATGAAACTGATCAAGCAAAAGAATGCATATTATTCATGATTGATAAACACGATGAGCATGAAACGAAAGGAAAATTTTCAAATGCTTCCTAAAGAACTCCATCAACTGAAATATGAAGCCCTAAGTGTACCACAAGGTTCAGTTCGCCTTGTCAAAAAGACACAAGAAAGAAAAAGTTCAACTTGCTATTTGTTGATCACCAAAGGTGTCATGAGTTCGAGCCCAGTACCACTAAAGACCCGGCGTGTATGGGGGAAATGCACATTAAATCTGTCGAGAGCTCAAACGTCGTCTTGTGGAGTGGTGTGGTAGTTAAAAGAGGCCAGCTCAAGTATCGTCCTCGTCAACCATTGTTCAAAAATACGAGGTCCGTCTCTAAAGCCCTCGTGTAGCTGAACAGTGCGACGTTAATATTCACTCACTCGATCATGAATGCTCATTAAAACTACAATTACTTGAACAAAATATGACAGCTTTGCCAGCAAATAACATTTCTGTAATATTAGTGAAAAGTATCTCTGATTTGCGTCCTTTATTAAAGTCTTGCACTTTTGAATAATTTTAGTTCAGTTTTATTAGATTTTTTCTCAAATCATCAAAGAAAAATTATTAAACATTCCTTGAAAGCCGGTAAGTATACTTTCTCTTAATTGAATTATTCACTGGAATTCCGCTTTGTATCGTGTAGAGTAAAAATAATTATAAACAAATGATTGGGGTGACTGAGTTCCCCCGCACTACCATTAGCGTTAGTATCGCGTGCACGTCTGCTCAAAGGTTAAAACATTTTGATGTCTTCTCGCTTTAAATATTAAAAAGTAACACAATTATTCTTCATTGGAATTTTATATTATTTTTCATTATTTGACATTAATTCTAAATGCTAATTCTGTGAGGTTTAAAATTACAGTTCTTTTAAACAGTTATTTACAATTATAACATTTATCTAAAAAAAATCATTTTACACTTTTGTATACAATGTCGTACACGCAGTTTTACTCTCCTTACAGTTAAGCTATTATATCAAGAATAATGTTATATTTTTTTAAAAAATGAACTCGTGCGGAGAGCCGGTGTTTCAGCCAGTATACGCTTAATGTATCAGTACTGAAGAAGGTATTTTATAAATAATTTCTTAATACTAAATTAAGAACAAGTTTAATAATTATTAGGGACTTCCATGGGCTTGTCTTGTAGAGTTAAGTTTTTCAAAGGAAGGTTTAATATCAGATATTGGCACTCTGAGTTATTCTTCTATATTTAGCTGACATCTATATTTTGTCTTCAAAGCAGCCACCGCAGAAAATCCGGTTTAAAATAGGTAGAATTTTCAAAATGGTAATAGTATACGAAGTGCTTTTGTTTTCAGTGCAGAAAATTCATCATCCATCTCTACCCAAAATTCAAAAAGAGATTTATTACAAAATTGCTTTTTAATTTTTCACTGGATGTGAAATTATGAAAATGTCTTCTTCTGAAGTTGAGAGCCCTTCTGGAGTATTTTGAAATAGACCCCTAATCCACTCGTAACTTGCTACCAAGTTGTGCTCATCAAGAAAATACTTTTTAAAATTCTTTGCCAACATGGCTAAATGTTTTTACATGGTTTTAAAAACAATTTTCACATGTTGTTCTTCAGATTTGTAAGTTTTAACACATAACGAGCTGGGGCGTTTTTCCCCCAACATTTACTTCAGTAGTGGTGTAAATCCAAAATTTAAGTATTTCTGAGAATATTTCCTTGATTTAATTTTCGGAACCATGCTCGTCTGTGTACTTGTTAATCCTTTATTATCGTCGAATGCTCGCTTACGACCTTAAAATGTATGTATGATTTTGTTTTAATCTACTGCCATAAATTCTTAACTACCGTAAATTACAATTAACGTGCAAATTAAAAAATGAACATTCAAGCTAGATTCGGTAGCTATAGAAGTATCGAGTCGACCAAAACTGACTGGAATTGTACGAGGAAAAGCATTTTTACATGTTTTACGCAGACGTCCGATAGGTTGCCCAGACTCACGCAAACGTACCCTATAATGCCAGATTTGATGGATATGATAGAGAGCGACATTGACTAGACTATTTTTCTAATGACATTTGCACTTTGACAAATAGATGCTGAAGGAAATATATCTTTAATTAAATATATCATTTTGTGATGTGTTCCAATTAAAAATTAGAAAAAAATAACATAATAATATATATAAGTAAGTAATATATATTTTAAGTAATTTCTTAAAATATATATTTCTTAAAAGTAACATATACAAAATTTAATACTTATACAGTTTATAATTGAGATCGCAATGTAACTTTAGCGTCAAATTGCATTTTTATTGCAGTAAATACATTGTTGTTGTACAGGGGGGGGGCGTGACAAAAACTATGATTGAAAATTGGGTCGCCAGTATTGAAAGTTTGAGAAACACTGTTGTAAGGTATTCATTCAGTGTGTGGGCGTCTTGCAGCAAAGAGGCGTAAAATATTATTTGAGGGAATGGTTCTTTTCCTCGCTTTGCACATTTCCCTGATCGTAGGTAGCTACACGCAATGTCCGCATACATGAAGAACACAAGGGCTTATTGACTGATGGGGAAAACAGAAAGAAAACTATACTTTTATGAGAACAAATTCTAATAGTTTGAACAGTAAGGTATCTGACTAGGTTAAAAAAGTGCTTTTTGACAAAAAATTTCAAATTTTTTAATTGTAAAATAAAGCCTCAACTTTTAAGATTCCAAAGCAGTCTTTATATAAATTTTTTACGTAAATTAGAACTCCAGATATAGCAATTTTAATAAGGAGTAGTAGTTAAAAACGAAACCGGAAGTTTGAACGACGTACGCCGTGTTTTAGTATTATTTCTCTAAAGGGGTTGGGTAACAATTGTTGGACGTTTATTTTATCGTTAATTTCATGTGTTGCTACCACAACAACAGGCAAGATCAAATACTGGAATTAAATCGAAAACTATGGGATAAAAATAATTATATTATGGGAGTTTAATTTAATCTAGTGCTCTTCAGGATAGAAAACCCCTCTTTCTCTCCAATGATTGACCGAAGGTCATTTTCTCCCTTCGTCGGTGGGCAATGTTCGACTTATTCACTTGCAAATCAGTGGAGCTCAAAAAAGTATTACTCACCTTCTCCGTATGAAAAAAAAAGTTGGATGTCTGAGAAGAAGGATGATAGTTTTTAGTCATAGTTTTTTACAAATAATTTTAAAAATATGATACTTATGTGAGCTATGAGCTGTGTTAAGTGAACTATAGAAGAAAATATTTTTTTACCTTCAAAGAAACAGAATTGGATGAAGCCAAAGCACATGTTTCACGTGAAAAAATAAACAAATGACAAAGGCCATTTTATAAAAGCACCCTTTCGAATTGTAAATGTGACGGATCCATAAAACGGTGAACAATTTTAGTGTAATCACACAATTATAAGCATTTTTCAGAGAAGTTTTTTTGAGTGATGAGTGAATATTAACGTCGGACTATTCAGCTTATCGAGGGCTTTTGGCGACGAACCTCGTCATTTTGATCCATGGTCAAGTAACGAAGACGACACCTGTCTTGGCACCCCCTCTTTTAATTTCTACACCTCACTAACGGGAGAACGTTTTAGCTCTCGACAGATTGAACGAGCATCGCTTCCCTACACGGCGGGTTCTCAGTGGTACTAGGCTCGAATTCATGACCTGACGGCCACGAGATCGTTCCCTTTACATTGAAGTGTTAGATGTTGAAGTAGTTCGCTTTCAATTCCACAGATATTCATCGAGAGATTTTGAGTTCCATACCTTTTGGAAAACCTCTTGGATCGTTTAATGTAAGGAATGAACTATGCATTGAAGCAGCACCCCTCCCCAATATTCTTGAGCACCTATTTCTGATAGAAAACCTTCCATGCGTAATCCAATCACTGTAACACAAACCTTGATTAATTGTTCTGCTCATTTCCAAGATCATATACTTTAAATGACATGTTTAGAGAAATTCTCCTCAGCAAATATTTTATTTCCGGGCTGATATTGTTTCCCCCCAATTGTACAGTGAACGGCTCTGTTTCGTTTCAATATCATAGAAGGAGATATTTTTAGTGCAAAGTTTTTCACCTTGAGTTTAGCACGATATGCATTGAGTAGACCAAAACAGCCATTTATTAGGATACATACACAAGGTTACTTATAATTTCTTCCTACGTTTCAAAGCTTTACAGTTAAAAAAAACTAACATGAATACTGCAAAACAGATCATTTGAAAGAATATAAAACAATTCAAGCTTTTGTACATACCTCAAAGTTGTTTTCTGTGTGGAACCTTGATTACTCGGTATATATGAATGCGAGAGTCCAGTTCCTCTGTCACACTCTACTCAGCATGATACTGTTACTGTTATTGACAGTCCTTTCCGAATTATCCATAAATTCGGTTTTTTCATACGACCAGGATCTTGTACTCTCTTAATCGCGTGATGTAGCAGAAGAGCATGAAAGGATAACACGTGATGTCAATAATTTTAGCAGTACCGTGATGAGTAGTCTGGAAGGAACTGGACTATTGCATTAATATATGCAGTGTAGCCACACAAAGGATACATTTAAATTTTGTGAATAAATCTTGAATTGTTTTAAATGTTCTGTTTTTCTGTATTCATCTTAGTTTTTTTTAACTTTTACGCTTTCAAACCTGGTAGGAAATTATGAATAAAAAATATTCTTTTCCCGCTGTTTGAAACGAGCGTTTTGAATTAGAAAATGACTCATTCAAAACTTGGAATGGTCCAAGGTGAGCACTCTAATAAACAGACACCCTTTGTTAAATTCATAATCGGGAGTTTGTAACGAGGGGGCACAATTAACACTCACTCCCTGCTTCAGGAAATGAATAGGGTCGTGGAGATGGCAGTAATCAACTTCCAGTGTTGAGCAGGTTACAATTAACGAACATATCACTGGTACAACCAGATTCAATGGAATTCTCAGATCTCATAAGGGATTATTAATGGGCATCGTTACGGAGTATGCACGTCTCAGGATGAAGGCTAATGATATACAAAATGAACTTTTAACTGCGGTTCAACCACTATTTATTTGCAACGGGGAACTGAATGAAACCTTTTAATTTTTGAGAGAATTCTACATTTAGAAAACTTAACATACACGTATGTTCTTGAGATGAATTATTCTACATTTCAGTATTCAGGAACATAATACATTAAAGTATTTGAAGAATATCAAGCCTCAAAAGTATCCACGTTCTTCATTTGGGACTTAATGAAGAATACTTTTAGGTGCGTGATGTATCACTATTGAATTCTCTTTCGAAGCAATTTTAATCTAAAAATATTAAATTTTGGTTAAATGAACGTGTTTGGAGCTAGAAATGGTTATATTGAGATAGCTTAAGTTTCATAAAGTAGAAAAAAGTTATCTAAACGCGAATAGGAACAGCGCGAACACGTTTTGTAAATACATGTATTTGATACCCATGGAAATTAGGTATTGTATTTAAATAATATTATTTAATAAGTCTTAAAAATTTTTGTTGCAAAGCATTTCACATTTTTATTTATACAATATAAAAATACCAAACATCTTCCAAGTAAATCGAAAGTACACACAGGTAAATTCTAAGCTTAACTCTGTCTCCGTACCCATATTTATCAAGATAGTATGATTTACATAACTAAAAGTACATTTTAATTTCAACCATTTACTAAACAATCATCTCCTTACGTAAACATTTTCATAGAAATATAAAATAATGGTATTTAAAATTGTTTCGCAATGCGTTTTCTTTTTAAAAATTCAAAAGAACAATCATACACTCTCCATGTTACGCATTTACCTCGAGAGAAGTATATTTATTTCAGGCCTCTCTCGTATGAAGAAGTAAAAAAAAAGACAATATTTCTTGCGTTTTCTAATATCGCTTTGAAAAGTTCACTACGGGAAGCATTTGCAGTCGCTGAAAAAATACATGCTAAGAAGGGCAAAAAAAAAAAAAAAAAGAATTCCAAATTTTTTTTATAATTCTTTCCCATTCCTTCTGATTGGCTCTCCACTCACGTCGTCCTCATCCAAATTGAATGTGGCGACATCTGTCTTTCACAAAGAAATAATTTACGACAGAGGAAATGGCATTTCTTTGAAATATCGATTCATCAGAGTATTCGGGTCGAAAAGAAACGATTGGAGAGACCGGGTGAAAGAACAGTGTAAAATATTAACAAAGTAAGAATGTAGAACATTATTCGGAGTCCCTCAGTACAATTTCTACATAACACATGTGACACAGAAAACTGCTATTACTTTTTATACAGTTGGATGTAAACAAATTTCTTTGAAATTGTTCCGATGAAACTGAAAGTATCCACCAAAATATTCATTTTATTTCCTCAAAAATATTAATGCTCCAACTCGCTTCAAACTGAACAAATTAAAATTCAATACACACAGAAGAGCACAGAACATGTGTTACATATATTTTATTGTAGTACATGAGTAATTTTAATCCCTTATATATAACAAATATTTGAATCAAAATCAGCCTATGTTTGCATATTGGCCAACTGTTACTTCATCTGAGCACTGTAGTGCATTCTGTAACAAAATTTGCAGAAATAGAGCAGTGCTTCTCAAACTTTCAATACTGGCGCCCCCCTTTTCAATCACAATTTTTATCGCGCCCCCTTATACATAATAATTTACTGAATGCAATAATAATGCACTTTTACGATAAAGCAACAATATTTATTATAAACCGTACAAATTCATGACATAAGTATTAAATTTTGTATGTTACTTAAGTAATAGGATAATTACTAAGTTATTTTTCCTTTCTCTGATTTTTAAATTGGAACATATTACAAAATGCGGTGGTTGATTAGAAGACAAAATATAGATATCAGCTAAATATAGAAAATGAACTCAGAGGGTCAATTTCTTATCTTAAAACTCCTTTCAAAAACTTTGCTCTGTAAGAGACAAGCCCCTGGAAGTAGCTAATAATTATTAAACTTGTTCTTAATATAGTATTAATTAATTAGTCATAAAATACTCTGTGCACCACTCATACAATAAAAGCAGTGTTTCTCAAACTTTCAATACTGGCGACCCAATTTTCAATCATAATTTTTGTCTCGCCCCCTGTACAACAATAATGTATTTACTGCAATAAAAATGCACTTCGAGAGAGAGACGCTAAAGTTACAATACGATCTTAATTATAAACAGTACAAATTAATACGATAAGTATATTAAATTTTGTGTATATGTAACTTTTAAGTAATATATATATATTTTAAGAAAATTACTTAAAATATATATATATTACTTAGAATTATGTTATTTTTCTTTCTCTAATTTTTAAATTGGAACAGATCGCAAAATGATGTATTTAATTAAAGATTTATTTCCTTCAGCATTCATTTCTCAAAGTACAAATGTCATTAGAAAAATAGTCTAGTCAATGTCGCTCTCTATCATATCCATCACATCTGGCATTATAGGGTACGTTTGCGTGAGTCTGGGCAACCTATCGGACGTCTGCGCAAAACATGTCAAAATGCTTTTCCTGGTACAATTCCAGTCAGTTTTGGTCGACTCGATACTCCTATAACTACCGAATCTAGCTTGAATGTACATTTTTTTAATTTCCACGTTAATTGTAATTCACGGTAATTAAGTATTTACGGCAGTAGATTAAAACAATATCATACATACATTTTTAAGTCGTAAGCAAACATTCGACCATAATAAAGAATCAACAAGTACACAGACGAACGAGCATGGTTCCGAAAATTAAATCAAAGCAATCTTCTCAAAAATACTTAAATTTTGGATTTACCACTACTGAAGTAAATGATGGAAAAAAAGCACCAGCTCGATATGTGTTAAAACTT
Source organism: Trichonephila clavipes (assembly GCA_019973935.1). Lineage (NCBI taxonomy): Eukaryota > Metazoa > Arthropoda > Arachnida > Araneae > Nephilidae > Trichonephila > Trichonephila clavipes. The sequence goes on from BMAU01020082.1 coordinate 229,490, forward strand.
ACAAATCTGTAGAACAACACGTGAAAGTGGTTTTTAAAACATGTAAAATCATTTAGCTATGTTGGCAAAGAATTTTAAAAAGTATTTTCTGGATGATGACAGCTTGGTAGCAAGTTACGAGTGGATTAGGGATCTATTTCAAGATACTCCAGAAGGGCTCTCAACTTCCGAAGAAGAAATCTTCATAGATTTCACATCCAGTGAAAAATTAAAAGGCAATTTTGTAATAAATCGCTCTTTGAATTTGGGGTAGAGGTGGATGAGGAATTATCTGTACTGAAAACAAAAGCACTTCGTATACTATTACCATTTTCAACATCCTACCTTTTTCAAACCGGATTTTCTGCAGTGGATGCCTTGAAGACAAAATATAGATCTCAGCTAAATATAGAAAAATAACTCTTTAAGTGTCAATTTCTGATATTTAAACCTTCCTTTGAAAAACTTTCCTCTACAAGACAAGCCCGTGGAAGTCCCTAATAATTATTAAACTTGTTCTTAATTTAGTAATAAGATTGATTGATTGAATATTAACGTCGCACTGTTCAGCTGCACGAGGGCTTTTGACGACGGACCACGTAATTCTGAACCATGGTCAAGTGACGTGGATGATACCTGAGCTGGCATCCCTCTCTCCTAACTACCACACCACACCCACGGGAAAACGTTTCAACTCTCAACAGATTTAACGTGCATCGCTGCCCTACACGGCGGGTCTTTAGTGGTACTGGGCTCGAACTCGTGACAAGGCAAGCCACGATCCGATACCTATACCACTCGGCTATCGCGGCCAAATTCAGTAATAAGAAATTATTTATAAAATACCTTCTTCAGTACTGATACATCAAACCTATACTGGCTGAAACACCCACTCTTCGCACGAGTTCATTTTTTAAAAAAATAAAACATTATTCTTGATATAATAGCTGAACTGTAAGGAGAGTTAAACTGTGTGCACGACATTGTATACAAAAATGTAAAATGATTTTTTTAGATAAATGCTATAATTGTAAATAACTGTTTAAAAGAACTGTAATTTTAAACCTCACACAATTAGCATTTAGAATTAATGATAAATTATGAAAAAGAATATAAAATTCCGATGAAGAATAATTGTGTTACTTTTTAACATTTAAAGCGAGAAGACTTCAAAATGTTTTAACCCGGGAGCAGGCGCGTACTCGATACTAACATTAATGGTAGTGCGGGGGGACTCAGTCATCCGAATCATTTGTTTAGAATTATTTTTACAGTACACGATACAAATCGGAATTCTAGTGAATATTTTAATTTATAGAAAGTATACTTACCTTCTTTCAAGGACTATTCAATTCTTTGATGATTTGAGAAAAAATCCAATAAAACTGAACTAAAATGATTCAAAAGTACAAGACCATAATAAAGGACGCAAATCAGACACTTTTCAATTATCCTACAGAAATGTTAAACCAATCAATTCTTTTCCAAATATCGTAAAACTCAATTATTTACAATTTCCCTAAGCGAAAAGCAAACACATAAAAGATGGGAGGGAACTAATATTGATAATAACCATACCATAAGATTGAAGGTCAATCAAATGATTAGCAAACGTACTATGCAGCCTGGCTGAAAAGTGAATCATGACTTCCTTTTCTTTTTCTACAACTAAGGTACAGTATTTCAATAATAATTACAGTGGTGAATTGTTTATCTTCTTAGAATTTTTCTCAGGGTCTGGGTTTCGTTTTTTCTTTTAACGAGTAATATTTTATGTTAAAACGTAATAAAAAAATCTCTCATTGAGGAAATACAGCAAATAAAACAAAATGTTTTTTTTTTCTTTAATTTGGTTTTGGGATCAAAGATAGCTATTTGATGACGGAAAAAAGCCAGATAATAAACATAAAGTATGTCAGTGTTGTTGTGTGTTTTTTTTTTATTATGGAAGAAAGCACTTTGTTTTACTTCTCTTTCCGGTTATTTTTTTTTAAAAAAATCTTTAAATTTTCGATACGCTCGCGCCCCCCTTGTAGGGTCATCGCGCCCCCCTTGTAGGGTCATCGCGCCCCCCAGGGGGTTCGCCCCACACTTTGAGAAACACTGAGTTAGAGTCGAGAGCTGTTCCCCCTACATAAGCGAGTGCACGAATAAAATAGGCTTAGCGTTGCGAAAGTTTGATTTTTTATCTAACCATTCCACCAACAATTAAGGCGAAATATTGGTCCTACGAAGCCAAAGTAAACGGATAAGAAATCTGAAAATAAAAAGGATTCCAAAGTAGCAACTGAAGATAAATGAAATCTCTTCAAATGTTCAATTAAAGGAATTTTAAGTAGGTTAGAGACCTGTACCTCGGAGATGTCAAAGGATACTAGCGTCACTGAAATCGAAGGAAAGGTAAAAAAAAATTGGGCAACTGCAGATCAATCTGTTTAAAAGAGCTGATGATTATTGTGAAATAGAAACTTCCGAAAACTTGGAAAATATTCAGCTGGACATTGAAGATATAAATGAACGGATCGAAAACTTGAGGTAGATGTCTCAAACTTTTAATGTATTCTTTGAAAAATACTGAAAATGTGTAAACATAAACTTAAATGACAAAGGTAAACATAGTTTCCTCTTACCTCAATTTCCCTTGCCTGAATTTTCTGGTGTTATACCAGAATTTTCTAATTTTAAAGACCAATGTATTAATTTAATAAGTAATAATTATCAATTGAAGGATTCGCAAAAGCTATACTATATTCGAGCATCTCTAAAAGGAGAAGCAAAGCTCTTGGACTCACCTAGCGATAGATTCAATTCCCTCTTTAGTTCATAAGAAGATCATTTTGAAAACAAACGTCAATAGATAGATTCTCATGTCCTTCAGATAAAAAATTATGAAAAAATTTATAGTGAATCCACCAAAGAATTTCGCGTTTTAATGGATTGTATCAATAAAAACATTAGATCATTTAAAGTTCTGAAATATATGAGCAGAAAGATCTATCAAATATAATTTTAATAAATATAATTCTTCGAAAAATTGACCAAAGTATCTAGAAAACAATTTGAACCTTCTTTGAAAACAGCGGAAATTCCAACATTTGATTCTATTTTGAAATTTTTAGAAAAGAAAAATGCCGTGTTAGAAAATATTATTCGTATTTCTAGTGATAAAATAATCCATAAAAATACTGCAATGTCAGCTAAAGCCAAATCTCTCGAGGTTAATAGTAAAAAAACAAGTAATATATATATATATATATATAAACATAAGTCAATTTCCACTTAGATCAACAAAGAAAGATTTTATTTTTTAGCTACTTTTTATTAAATAGTTACAATTAATATAAATATGTATATACATAGGACAGAATCACAACATAAGGTGGTAATTACTTTTTATTAATTATCATCAAAGTATCGTATTGTCATCCAAAACAATCGTGCATATAAATTTTCAATTCAACTGAATGCTTTAAAACGTGAGAAAAAAAAAACTTTTCAAGTTTTGACACAAGTCGCCAAAAATGATGCCAACGTGGCTGTATTTGTAATTTTTTAAATAATTAGCGTTAATCAATTTTTAATAATTATAATTAAATTTTTGTATTGTCATCCAAAATAATCATGTATATAAAATTTAAGCTCAATGGAGCGCTTTAAAATGTATTTTAATAACGATTGACAATTCCACCAAGATAACTAAATGTATAGAGAGTGTGAGCTAATAGTAGGAATTGAACAAATGTTAAGCCTTGTATTCTATGTCAAACTTCTCAATGTTTAAAATATCAGAGGAGTGCTCATCCAGCCAGGCAGTAGTCAAGCGGGACTTGTGAGAAGTACAGTTATCTTGCTAGAAAACTCTCTGACCACGTGCATAACAGAACAGCATAAAATGATGGAGGTGATCACCCAGATACTCTACGTATCCAATTGCACTAAGGCAGGTTGGTGCATGCACCAAAGATCCCAAACATTGCCACGAAAAAACACCCCAGACCATGATTGAAGCACCACGCCCTTGTAATGTTCTAACCTGGGATGCAGGATCTATGGCTTCATGAACCTGGCGCCATATTCTCAGCCTCCTGCCGGCGTTAAGTAAACGGAATCAAGACTCATCACTCCTGTGCTACTCGTTTCTAGTCTTCTACACTCCAGTCTCTGTGCTATCTTGCCCAGGCAAGACGTGCAACCTGATGACGAGCATCGAGCAAAGGTAGTTTCGTGGCTTCTGAAACCATATGAAGAAGCTAGCGTTGCACATTTCATTTACTGACTGTACGACTGGTACCATAATTCAACTAGGTGTAATTTGAGCTAATGTCTGGCTTCGCTGACTACGTACAATATGCCTGAGCCGTCTCTTACTGTAAATGATAATTATCCTTTTCAGTTGGCCCGATCGCTAGTTTTTTGTCCACTATCCATGTATTCTTGGTATATTGACACTGTAGACCTCGAAATCCCTAGCTGTCTGACAATTTCGGGAATTGAATGGCCCACGCGTCACGCAACTACGATTTGTCCGCGATCGAAAGCGTCTAAATCAGGCAGTACACCCATACTGGCAATTCCAACAAATAATTCTGAACAACCATAGTACGCGTTGTATATGCAGTTACTACAGCGCCCTCACTTACGCAAATCAACATTTGCACAATTTGCAAAGCCCTTGCTATCCCTAATTCAGTGGCACTTCGGAGTGTGTGTGTATGCATACATACACATACACAATAAATCTCGTTAAATTACTCTTGAGGGTTTTTTATTGTGTACTGTTCCTGCCCCTCCAGGACTTCACTTGAATAAGTAATTGTTAATAACGTGAGTCAACCGTAACTTGTAAAACAAGTCAGTGAATTAAGAATAGATTGGAACTACGTGGAAGTAAGCTGGCCTCCTAGACTGGGACAAATTGGAAGTTATAAAAGCATCCACGGAAGTCACGTGAGTTTTGGAAATTCCGGTTGGCTTCTTATATATATATATATATATATATATATATATATATATATATATATATATATATATATAAATGTGTGTGTAAGGATTAATTAAATTAGATTAAAAATTAAATTCCATACCTAGCACTTGACCCATCTTTCTCATTTCACATCTTCAAGTATCAAACTAATCACCCATTTATTTTTTCCGAGCATATGGCCAAGCCAATAAACATGTCTAATTCTAGATCATTAGATTTAATAGTCAACATATGTCAGCATTAACTTTCAAATACCCTCTTCAAATCCGCGATACTTACCACATGTTTTTCAAGTGTTATCCATTTTAACCGAAAATCGTGGTGTGCTTTTTTACTCCCTGCTCTTAGCGTCGGAACATATGTAGAAATGATTGAATAAAGATCTTTTTTAAACTTTAATCTAATTCTGTCTTCAAAATCATGATATATATATATATATATATGGCGCTTTCAAAGTAGTTTAACCCCACTTATTCGGTCTAAGTCCGAAATTGCTTTTTGACTCACTAGGTTTTTTTTTTTTATTTTTCTATAAATTCGATCTTCGTGCTTTTCTTTTATATTTTATTACGTTATTTATTGTTATATTCCGTATTTACTATTTCTTGTTTTTGATATATTATATAAATTTCTTTCATATATATGTAATAATTCCCTGTTAACTCTTTGTATTAATCTTTAAACAAACTTTAATTCTTTAGTTTAAAAATAACCCTGGAATCTTAATCGTAATCGACTAGTCCGGAATCGCTGTCCCACCCATTTTGTCCAATCAGAACTACTAATATGCAATAACCTCTGCTAGTATAAAAGCCAAAATCTTGTGTAATCACGCTCTCTTCTTTTGTCTACCTGCCTTCATCATGTAATCTGCCTGCTGCAACGCTTTCTATGTTTTCCTTTGTTTGTGTTTGTGCTATGATGCTTGCTTCTTGTATGTGTAATGCCTTCCCTACTGGATCTTTATGTATCTGTGCACGTGAATAAAAAGGATTTACATAAGTGCCTCTTTGATAATACCGTACTCGACCACGCTCCACGTAACACAGAAAATCACACCACCGGCCACGCCCAATCTTTGGTTACCTACAGTCATAACACCCACTCGCCCCGTCTTACTATAAATTTACCAATTTCCAGAAATATAATAGGAATATTATATATATGTATTAAATATGTAAAATTGCAGCTAAAACATTATTTCATTTTGTGTTTGCTATTCATGAAGAAAGTACAATTATTTTTCTACTGCGTAAACATTCAATTAATATTACATTACTTAATGAAATTATTAAAAATTTAAATTAAAAAACTTAATGATATTTATACGCTATGATAGGAAGTGTGGTTCTCTTTTATAGATATGAAGATATTATATCTGATTTTGTATAAAAAAATTTTTATGCAATATAATTCTCAACCCATTTTTTTAAAATATCAGACATTAAAAAAAATTATTTTCACTACGAAACAACTAAATAGAAAAATACAAAAAAAAAATTCAAATAGATAAATAAAAATTTTTATAGTTTCTTCTTCAAATTATATAAAAAACGTTTTAATAGACCTTAATTTTTAGACTTAATTATCAAAACATTTGGGTTTCTTTTTTCGGGGAACATTTATGCAAGCAATCATAGCATCTCGTCACAAAACGGTTAGGTTATTATACAAATTGTAATTATCATAAAAGTTAAATCGATATATAATTAACTTCTATTATGTAAAATTATGATAGTGAGTGGCTATATATTCTTAGATTGTAAATGAGAAAATAGGTATTTCGATCTCTTTGATGACCGTTATACCCTCCTTTTCTGTCACGATTTCGTGGCAATTCGTAAAAAGTTTAAAGGAAAAAATGTTTCAAGTCAACTTCCGAACTTAAATATCTCAAATGTAACATTTCATCACGACTTTCTTTTAAAAAAAAATTCCTGTTCTCCCGTTCCTTGATACGAGCCCATGTTTTACCTGGCTTCTCTATAAATGTCCGTAACCATGGTAACAGTTCTATTTTTAATCTCCGTCCCATTGATCCAGTCAGAAATGGGGAGAAGGGTGGGACATCGATGCACAACCTGTTGAATCACGCCATCCAACTCCCATCGAAGAGAGAGAAAAGAATGAAATCCATTTTTCAACCCCGAGACAGAAGGACCGAAGGGTGTTTTAAATAAAAAATTCTAATTAGTAGAAATGATTTTGTATTTATCGAGAAAACAACTTAGAAAAAGAATATACATAACCCTTCCTTCAGAACGACACATTTTGGATACAGTACTTAAATAGGGCAATAAACTTTTAAAATGGAAGAATACGATTGGATGAAACGTAACATTATTGGTTTCAATTAATAAAAGAAATAAAATATGAATGTCGTAGGGATTATTCTAATATTTTATATTGTGTATATTGATATACAATTGAATCGTCTAATATATTTGATAACACGTCAAAAACTAGTTAGTAAAATATGCATCTTCATGAACTAGTACTTTTTAAAACATTTTATAATTATATATCATTTTATAATATTTTTAAATATTGCTTCTCGTTACCGTTCAATAACGATTCAAAATTAATATCGACAAGACATAAACATTTTTTAACACCCAAAATTTATCATATACATATAACCGTTAACTTTTTATTTAAAATGAGCATCCCTCTGTGTGCTTCACACTATTTCGAACCGCATTTGCAGCGGTATAGAGAAGCACTGATAAGATGAATTAAAGGGAACCTATTCCACTAGCGATCTTCTGTCTAACGCGTTATTTGAAACAGATTTAAGCTCTTCATGCTGCGTTGGTATTAGAGAAAAAATGCTAGGGTTTTCCTGTATTCTATCTCGCTACTATCTTATTGTTTTGTTTTACTGTACATTAGATTTATAGTAATTTAATATTATATATACGTATGCATATAGACACAAGAGTTATGTACTCTTATGTATACGAGATTGGGATGTTTTATATAATGTATCGTCAATTATAGTATATAAATTTAAATTTATAATCAAAATATGAAAAAGTAAATGTCTCCAAGATCAATTACAGCAAAAGTAAAGCGCATGGAAGTATGAAGAATTGAGAGAGAGATCTATTCAATAAAATGTCAAAAAGACTCAGTATAGAATCCATAAATTTCCGCATTAATTTTTGGAACGATGAGGCCACTAAAAATTTCACATGTATTGAAAGAGTATTCGGATAGATAAATACGAAAAATTTGAAAAAAAAATATACGAAAGGAAATAGTAGCAGATAAAAATCAATTAAATAGAACAATCATAAATTAAAACATACCTAAACCGTAAAATTAAATGTTATAAGCAATTGACACATTGAGTAATAATATGTATTGGGAATTTATAATGACAGCATATTAACAGGTTATAATTTATAGTCATGGAGCTATCCGTATAACATTTTAAAACCAACAAAATTTAAAATAGACAGAAATTAGAAAAGCTGAAAATAAAAAATTAATCAAATAAATTTATGATAATCTGTTATTCACATTATTTCTATTAATAAAGTAGATAGAAAATTAACAAGACACTCGTGTTCTAAACACTATTTAAAAAAAACTTGTATAATTATTTAATTTTTCTGTATTATCACAAATTACCATTATTATTTAATGAGTAATTAAGTTAAATATTTCTATAAATTTAAATGGAAATATTTCTACTATTAGGGAAGACCTGAAATTTTCTATGAATAATGTTAAAAAAAATTCACCTCTTTTTAACTATTACATTTTCGTTTCATTTATCACGTCTCTCTTAAATATAACATTTTAATGTATTCTAACTTTATATTTCTCATTGCAAAATTTTATTACGAATAGCATTTTTCTAAACACCAATTTCACTTCGTTTCTCATGTTAAAAGAGTACAACTCTTACAAATACAGACTATCCTTACAAATGCAGATTTATTTTCTATTTCTAGAAAAAGTAGCATTTTAATAACTTATTCAAGATATTATATTGCATGAAATTTTTCCCTAAAACCACCGATACATTTTTTAAAAAAAATTACAACAATTTCTCTTTATTTTATACCGTAATTATAACTTCGTTATTATTACCTCATTGTGATTTCTTTGCTGAAAAAATGTGAGGATTCTCTTGTACTTTTTCGAAATGCGTTCATAGAGAGATAATGTAAAATGTTCACTCTCCTGATATTTACATTATGTTAATAAATTTGTTTTTCTACTGGGTCATTTCCTTCGTCACGAAGACATCTAGAATGTATTATATATATATATATATATATATATATATATATATATATATATAAATAAAATTTAAATACTGATGAATGTAATATTAATTAATATAATACATCTCATTCTGCTGTAACTAATTTTCACCTCACCTTTTGATATTATACCTTTAAACCCTCCTCTTTTAAATGGAATTTCTTACCATTCTTAATTTGAAAAATTATTTAAGTTGGTATTAGAAAGAACTGAAAATCACACAAAAAATAACTAAATATAATTGATGGATGAGTTTTGGAATCAAAAGCAAACATTGTGATTTTACCATTAGTGAAGAATTTAAACTTTCTAACCCACATAATTGAATTTCAATCTTTATTTTCAAAAGGTTTCAAGTCGTATAATTGAGATCGCAATTTTAGTTTGATTTTAAATTAAAAAGAAATTTGCTTTGAAGTATTTGTACACGTATTAAATAGTATAAAAAATGCATTTAAAAATCTCGATTCTGTCATCTCATATTCTAAAAAAGTTGAATATTTTTAGAGTAATTTAACTTTAAAGACTATTTTTTGTTTAGCATAACAACGGATATGAATTATTTTATAATTTTTAAATTGTTCTCAAAGAAGAACTCAAAAACTTCATAAAATATTTTTTTCATGCATTTGGGGAAAAATACATTTACGTTAATGTAACATTTGAAAAAGATGGCAAGGAAGAAAACTCTTTCACTTTAATTGAAGCTCAATGTTTTCTTTAACATAAATTATTTTAGAAGTGCGGAATTTCTAGCTTTCGATGAAACTCAGTAAACGCTAATGGAGGAAGAAAAATGTTCTTCTCTGTAAATATCATTGCATAATTTACCCCTACTGGGATATCATATTTGAGAGGAACAGGGTTTCATTTAAAATATTTCAATTTCTAAATATATTAAAATAGCTGTTTAATTAATATTTCTGATGCATCTTTGAAAAATCTTTATTATTATGTAAATTAAGAGTGCAAGAGAAATGAAATTTGTACGAAAATTTTACACATAAATTAAGAGTATCATATTTATCATTCATAAATAGGATCGGATGTAAAACATTTTATTGTAATGCATTTTAAATTGTAATAAACAATTCATATTTAATAGCAAAAAATTTAGTTAAAAATAATTTAAAACATCTACATTAAGCATGCACAAATTATCATTAATAAACTTGGATTCAATATTTCTCATTAAAAAAATCATGGAAATGAGATTAAGGTAATCTTAAGTTTCGAATTAAAAATAATTCAAGGAAATGTTTTTATTTAGTGAAACTTTTAATTTCCAGCAACTAACACACATACACATTTAATAGGATTATTTGAATATAGTTTTTAGGACTGTCGCGAATCTTGTGGAAGTCTGGGAAGTTAGCTGAGTTTAACATACAGTAGCTTCCTTCAACTTCAATTTTTTAAAAAAAATATTTTAAACCACTAACTCTGGGTAAAAATAAATTAACGACTTTAAAAGAAACCGCATTTAGTTACTAAAAGCAATCCAATATATTTTGCCTTAGAGAACATTTAATTTAGTTGAGAGTCAGGTATTACGCGGAACATGTAGCACGCGCGCGAGAGAGGTGTGTGCTTTGGCTCTGTTAGTAGTTGCTAATGCGTGGGAAAACTGCAGAGAAGAGAAAGATTCTCATGAGATGTACTGCAGTAAGTGTTGTGCGTTGCTGAACAATGTTTGCATTTTAGCCCTGTTTTCTTCTTCAGTAGAAAGGTTCATTTTCCAAGATGGCGTGTCGGGTATTATGGAATACCTAGCATTTCATAATACCCGACGTAAAAGGATAGTATTCGAAACGACTCGACAAAATATATGGAATAAAAATAAAGTTAAAAAATGAGTTTGGTGTATAATATTGATAGCTTAACAATAGTTATTAAATATATAAATAATAATATAGTCTCATTAAAATTAAAGTACATTTTTTAAAAGTCGAATCCATTGGAATGGAAATACAATGTAAAGAACAGGCCCAGAAAAGCTGGATCTTCTTCTATAATAAAAAACTCCCCATGTAAAAAAGTGTTAGAGGATAAACTAAAAGAAAAAGACAAAAAGGAGAAACCAGAGGCTTCTGAACAAAAGAACATTGAAAGACTTTTTAAGAAATCAGACTGAATTTCTATATTCCAGTATTAGCACAGCAATGAATTGGAAAATTCAACGAAGGTCAACTATAAGAAATTTGGATTCAATGCTTTACCTGTTTTCTGCAAGTTCACCTTCATGGACTCGAGCAGAGAAGAATATTATATTTTTGTAAATAAACTCAAAACAGAAAGGATTTTCACGTATTCTTAAAAGTATGGCTTTCATAGAAAAAATAACTACGTTTTATGAAACATTAATTAGTTTAGTTTTAGTTAGTTAATTACACACCAATTTCACACACTGTGTAAAATAATTTTATTCAAATTTAACACAAATTGCAAATTATTAAAATTATAATTCAACAATGTTTCATTTACTAATCCCTATATTTAGAAACTGATGAATTAAATATAATTTAATTTCACAAAACGTTTCGGCTTACGAAGATGTGATGAAGTTCAATACATGTAATCAATACTATGCGAAATAATTATTCTGAACTCTGTGGGAAGCATACCGTTGCTATTTTAATATGAAACAAATTAAACGAGCTGTTTACCATTAGGAATTGAAACCAGTGTAATTAATATTTATTAGAAAGAGTCGGATTCAAGCAAATGACTATCAACTCTCATTGATACGGGTCGATTCTCGCTGAAATTCACACACAATACGTAAAAGTTCAATCGCGCCTTGAAGAAGAAAATGTTCGAATGTTTATTTGACAAGAAAAGACTCATGACATGATAGCATTAAGGTACTTTTTGAATGTTTATATTTGCACATTAAGAGAACCAGCATTTACAGTTACGTTTAAAACTTTTTCACAATTCCATGAACAGTCATTGAAAAAGGGATTATACTTTTTAGACAAAAAAGTTGTCTGCAATGAATATTATTCTATGTATAATTTCACTGACCAACACAAAGTACCCATTGTTTAAATAAATAATGTCACCTACATAAATATTTCCCTTTACTTGAGTATTTAACAAATATGACGCAACGTTTCGTATTCAGTCAAAACATTTCAACTGATAAAATCACCATTAAATGCGGGAACACACTTTACTTTTTATTCTTTTCCAAACCTTTATTTTTGTCTGGGTACAATTTGTTGTATACTCTAGTCAAAGCAATTTACCGCTCAATTTCGAAACAAAATTTCAACTTAATTTTTCCTCTTGTTAATATGAAATGTCACCCTATATTTTTTTCTTCTTCATTTAAATAAAAGCCTCTGGAAGAAAAATTGAGTTCCAGAAGGAAAATTATGATAAATCATCGTTAACTTGCCTGTTCATCACACCATTTTATTGCATATAATGTTCTCATGGTTGGAAACCATTCACACTCACGCATTCAAGAACCTCAGAACAGAGAGACAGTTATTGGACGGAGATCACCGCAAAGAAGAGGTTCCCACAGAGAAGTGGAATGTCAGAGTAAAATATTTCACACAATGCTGCAGAACAAAATTTTTTCTCCGCATAGCGATACTCATCCCGCCGCCCACCGGACTTCCTGAGTCGCCTTTTCCGCTGCGCTAAGAGATTCAATTATTAATGAACAATGCATAAAAAAAAATCCTAAAACGAGAGTTCCATCAATCAAGCAATCAATTACTAAAAAATTTCTATTCATGTCCTGCTGGTACAAATTGCGATTTAACTTTTTCCTTTCTGTAATTTTAATGGTTAGTGATAACAAATAACTGTGGAGTAGCGACATTTTTATGGGTGAAACTAATTTTTAATTAACCATCATGTCTTGGGACCTTGGCTATTTCGTAGAGATAAATAAAGATAGGTTAACAACTTGTTGGGTTTATCGTGAAAATGCTATGTATTTAAAAGATATATAATTTTCCTCGTCTCTATACCAGTAAGCAAAAATCTCTGAATGTCTCTTTTCCTTGAGAATCTCTTTCTAGATGAGATAAATTAGCTTTCTTAAATAAGTCTTTGCAACAACAGCAATATTTGTCGGTGGTAATGTCACAAAATTCAGAGGTGTTAAAAGTATCCTATTGTTACGTCATAGATATTCATAATCATATGAAATTGTTAAGGATAACATATGAATTGATACAGAAATTGTTAAAGTGTTTCTTAAATTCTTCCGATGTACCCTTTGATAAATCAGTTATTTGTCCAGATGTTATTTGCATAAATTTAAAATAAAAATGCACAAGCAAGTTTGAACTCATTTTAAACAAATAACACTGATTTCAGTCTGGAATTCAGTAAAAACTCTTAGCTAACATCCGGCACTTGATAAATTAATACCTAAAATATAAAATCAAGGGAGTCTTTGTGAAAAGAAAAAGTCAAAGTACACAAATTGGTTTTTATGACAGTAAAATGTAAAAAGGTGTTTGCATCACTGATGAAAGGAAATCGAAATTATCTAAAAACTGGGTAAAAAAAAAGCATAGAACCTATGTTTTGCCAGTTGAGTTTTATGGAGATTAATATAGTTTTAAAATATAATCCAAAACTTATGAATTTTAATATTTTGATTAATTTTCCATTTTTTAAATGTTCTTGATTTTATAGCATCCTCCAATAATGCTCAAACCTCATGTTACGGTGAAATAGTTGTTGTGCGTATTTGGCCCGTCTGAAATAAAGGTTCAGTAAGTTTGTTCTGCAACAATGTAACTTTATTTTCGAAAATGTCTCAAAAGTTTCGTATTTAACCACTGATTAAGAATTTTAAACTTTAATAAACAAAGCTAAGAAGCTGCACGTATTAAATGTTTCTAAATTAGAACCCAAAGTACCGCGAATGGATAAACGTCACCTATATTAAAAGTGGGTCGTTCTGAACTTGATAAAACGGGCAGCTCTTGAACTATGTCACGTGCGCTCCTCAAGATAATTTCTAGAGAAAAGGGAAGCAGAAAACCTTTTGATGCACAGCTTCGAAATATTGCTCGCAGCCCAAAACGAGTCTTAAAAAAATTGAATGAAACGCTCAAACAACAGAAATAATATGAGTCATCTGTTGTTACTGATGCCATCTGCCTGACGAAGTCAGATCGAGGCCCGCAAAATTCATCGCGGCTAAAGGCTAGATTGTTACACCTGACGTTAGCCTTAGCTTTGAGCATCATGCAGGTGAATTTTCCTCGGTTCCACTCCAATTTAGAGGGAAAATTCCTGGGGGCTTCCCACCTTTCTTCCCCTTCCACGAGAGGACTTGCGGCTCGACGACTATTTAGAGTACCTTCATGCCGCCCAGGCACTATGCATTTACAAACACCCACGTCCTCTCCGAGATTCGAGCCCAGGCCCTAGGACACCGCTCTCAGCGTCGTCAACCACTCTACCGGGAGTCCTCTACATGAACTTGAATAATATGTCTAGCATTCTTAAATCACGCTATCTGGCAGGGATTGGCGCAGTATAGCCAGGTTTGGCTCTTGCGCCAAAAAACCCCAAACTCACTCACTCATCTGGCAGGGATTTCTAGAGTGGGAGGTACACACACCTGGAGAAGTGTGTGGTATGCAGATTTATGAAATAAACACTTTTATATTATATGTAAGTCAACTTTTTAAAATTTAGGCTTATTTAATTACAATTTGTTGAGGGCCTTTTCCTATGTTCCGGAGCCACTAAAGATCCGCCATGTGGAGAGGACACTTTAAATATGTTGAGGTTGGGGTGGACCCTTGCATTGCCTTAGAGCAGTGTTTCTCAAACTGTGGGGCGCGCCCCCCTGGTAGGCGCGAGCATATCGAAAATAAAAGATTAAAAAAATTATTTACTGGAATGAAATAAAACAAAAAACTTTCTTAGTTAAAAAAAATACACATTTACACTGATATAATTTATATATATCATCTGCGATATTACGTCATGAAAAATAAAAGCTTCTACTTCAAAACTTCATTAGATATCTTTTTTTGATACTATAACCAAAAAAAACACATTTTATTTGATTTTCTGTAATCCCATGATGAGAGATTCTTTTATTGCGTGAGAAGAAACAAAACCCAGACCCATAATCAAAAAAAATTTTTAGGACGATAAAAAACTCATCACTGTTGTATTATTGCCATCAGCTGTAGGCATCAGAATGTATTTACTGCGGTTTGACCTTCGAACTTACTTGTACAGTTAGTTACGTTCCTGCTCTTATGTATTTGTTTTTTTCATTTAGGGAAGTTGTAAATAAACTATTTCTGTTGCGCTTTTTTCCTTATAAAATATTTTTATGCTTTTTATGATAATAAAAAACATTCTACATATTTTTTAGAACATCCATGTTGTAATAAATACACTTTTAATTCGGGAGCGGTCACGCTGAGCACAGAGTGCACGAAATCGGTAATTTGGGCAAAACTGTTTAATTGTTACCATTGTCCCTGACACACACTATCCTCCTGTTTGACAATCTTAACGTGAACTAAAATATATATTTGTCACATACCTGACTCTTTTTTGTTAGTGACAAACGTTTTTTTTTACAATCTTAAGGTAATTATTTTGAATGAGTTCCCGATGTGATAACATTTTTCCGAAATATTTTCTGTGTCCTTGAAAGTAGGTAGTATATTTTCTCTTTATTAAATTGTTCACTGGAATTACGATTTTTATTATGTACTATAAAATAAATATAAAAAAATGGGGGTGACTCATTAACCCCGCTTGACCTTTAATATCGAGTGCGTGCCTGCTCCAGGGTTAAAACATGTTGAAGTCTTTTCGCTTTAAATATTAAAAATAATACAATTATTCTTTATCAGCATTTTTTTATTGTTCATTATTCAACATCAATTCTAAATGCTAATTATGCGAGGCTTAAAATTACAGTTCGCTTAAAACTAATTATAATTTGAGCAATCATTAAAAAAAATCATTTTACATTTTTGTAAACATTGTCGCACACTTGGCTTTACTCTCCTTACAATTCAGCGATTATATCAATAATGTTTTATTTTCTTATAAATGAACTCGTGGAAATAGTGGGTACTTCAGCCGATATACTTTTAATGTATCAGTGCTGCACAGAGTATTTGATAACTAATTAATTAATACTAAATTAAGAACAAGTTTAATAAGTATTAGCGACTTCCTTGGGCTTGTCTTCCAGAGCAAAATTTTTCAAAGAAATGCTTATGATTGGAAATTGACCCTCCGAGTTATTTTTCTATATTTAGCTTATAGCTATATTTTGTCTTCTAAGCAACCACTGCATTTTGCAATATGTTCCAATTTAAAAATTAGAGAAAGGAAAAATAACATAATAATTATAGTATTACTTTTTTTTTTTTGGCTTAAAAGTAACATATAGAAAATTGAATACTTATGTCATGAATTTGTACGGTTTATAATAAAAATGGTTGCTTTAGCGTCAAAGTGCATTATTATGGCATTCAGTATATTATTAATGTATAAGGGGGTGCTATAAAAATTGTGATTAAAAAGGGGGGCGCCAGTATTGGAAGTTTGAGAAGCACTGCCTGAGAGTGAGGTGCATGAAGCAATGAAAAATCAAATGAAGTCATTCAGTTCTATTAACGAAGCTCCATGAGGGCCATTGGCAACCGTCATTTTGAGCCTCTCTCCTATCTGCCACACCACACCAACTAGTGCATGTTTGATAGATTGAACGTGCATCGGCTCCCTCCGGCGGCGCTAGTATCATGGCACACCAGCCACAATTCCATGACCCACCTCCCCTACTTCAGAAAAGGGATTAATGTAAGACTACACATTTCAAAATGATTTTCACACAAACCTTTTATTCTCTTCAATACATTCCTTCATTAAATTAACCAACAAGTTATTGGATACAAGTTCTCACAAAAAATCCTAGTTCAATAATCTGTGAGCCTTTTGTTTAACAAGATTGAACTATCCGACTTTTTTGCTGGACGTATGTTTTCTTTAATTAGTACTTATTACTTGCCAATTATAGCCGATTAGTCAATTAAATGCATTAATAATGCATACTTAATTCAATGATTGCATTGAGAGCATACATTTTTAGCTTACATTTATTATATGCATATCTATTGCAATTATGGAATTTTTGTCTCAAAGTAAATGAAAATGACGAATTATTTATAAAGCTTATTTGAAACCCAACCATCGATTTTCCCGTGAAAAATACGCCACCATAAGAATGCAGAAAATAAAATGAAAACCCCTCTTATTTCTTTAGGAACAATTCATTATTTTAAAGAAACTAGGGCAGCTAAAGCTCATTAATTCTAGAAAACGAAGCGTCGGTAATTCACAAAAAAAAATATTATCTTCAATTTTTTCTACCAATGTAAGCGTTTCCAACGAAATAACAATTCTAAAATAAATAATAATTGAAACTAATGATTTACTTTGGAATAATTAATGAGATAATTGAAGCGATTTATAAAAGGGTGCATCCGATTATTTACATTCCCAAAACAAGTTAGGCTCGGGGAAGTCACGATGTTTTTGTCGACTATCATGATATCATTGAAGAGCCGTTGTATAGCTAGCTGTCAATTGCTTGATTTGCTTTGAATTAAGGCCAGACAACACGAGCGTTGATAGAAACGGGTTGAACCACTATCAAATAAAGACTTCATTATCATGCCAAAGGAAGGATTCTCTTCTGTCTGAACAGAACGTCATCACGTTGAAGGGGTGTGGAAATCTAATCCTCTTCGTACTCTACCAGGATTCAAAATTACATGTTCGCAGTCAACAGGCCGAAGCCCAGTGGTAGCGTATAACACTTCCACACTACAAATTAGGGGCTCTATCCTCGGACTGGATAAGGCCTACTCAGCCTTTTATCCCTTCAGATGGGTCGATAAATCAGTACCAAGTGTGCTTGGGGACTAATCACTGGGGGTTTCACATCAGACTGACCAACTGATCGGTACATCTGCACATGCACCTCAGCACCAAGGTCACGCATACTGAGACAGGCTCAATAGAGCTTGACCCTCATGGGCTGTTGTGCCACTGAGTTTATTTAAGAGCCCTCATGCTGCTATCAAACGAGAGGTTCATAAAGCAATTCAAAGCAGCTCAAGGAACTTTTGAGTATTTGAATAAAAATCCCGAAATAATCAGTTTCAGAAAAGAACGTGAGTCCTGTTGATTTTTGAAAGTAATGATTCTTGAGAAAAGCGAATGACGCTCCATCGGCCTATTCAGTAATTGAAAAATCACATTTAAAAGGAGATCAACTTTTCTCTCAGTTCAGAAAATTTATTTCAACCTCCCAGTCTTAGAATACATGTGGCCAACGTGACTGAATCTATGTACATTAATTTTCCTAACTATCTATTTCCAGGAGCTTTCCCATTAATTCCTTCTGGATTATTGTCTCAGTCACAAGTTATTCCATGCAACCTGCAAGGGAGCCGCCCAAATGCAATGTTTGTAAACTGTAGCCAAGAACAAAGGTTTCCTCTCGCCAAATCCTTAATTGGCGGGAAAGTTTGTCTCATTAAAATACTTTCTCCCCCACTGAGCAAAATCATGCATAATTCATGTAAACAGTTAGAAGGCTCTTCTGATTAAAACCCAGGGTTTTACCCCCACCCCCAGCTAATATTCAGAAAGGGTAGTTCCTTTCTCTTACGAAACACTGTTTTTTTTTAGTCACGAAAAAGTATGTATTTGGATCAGATGCAAATATTGGTTAGATCTATGAAATGGAGAATAATTATATATTTCCATGTCTGTTAGTATAGGAAACGCATAGAAGTACACTTCTTAGACAAATTTAAACAAATTATGCGCCAATAAAAGACAGATCAAATGAGAATTATGCTAAACAAAAAATAATAAGCATGGCTGGACCAAAGAAAAAGAAGGGAATTTTAAAGTATTAAGCACAACTAAATATATACTTTTTGATTTCCTTAAAACATTAATTATCAATAAATACAGAAAAGAGAATTTTCATAAAACTATTCAAAAATTTCATTAGATAATATGAAATTATGTAACAAGGAAATATTGTTTTACAATTATAAAAATGAGAAATATATAAAGCAAAGTGAGATGCATATATATATATAATGCCTCTTATTTAAATAAGAAAAAGAATCATGATACAATTAATTAATCCAAAGTAAAACTTTTTAACTTGGAGAAAATTAAATTTTTTAGAATAAATTATTGCATTTCTTGAAAACAAGTATACAGAATCTTTATTTGTAAAGTTATCTTTCTATCAAAATATTTATTTTTAAAATGCCTTCTTTTAAATAAGGATTAACCAGGAGCTCATCTTTTTGGTGATCCGAATTTCCGTTTCGTTAATTTAACAGTTTTTTTTCCTTTTGTTTGATTTTTTTAAAATTAACATAAAATATTTTATACCTCAATGTTTGACTTAGTAGTTCATTTTTTTTCTCTCATACTTAAAAAATAAAAAAAACACTTGAATACATTAATTTCAATTAATAATCTAATGATAAACACATTTTTCTACGTTTTTAATTTTATTCTTACAACAATAAATAAATAAACATCTTCCAAAATACTAATACATGTCTCACGCTTTGTCAATAAAATATATTCTTTTAAGAATTCAGCAAAAAGAAAATTTAACGGAAATGCCGTAATAAAATGATGAATTTATTCACAACAAACGCAATCATTATCTTTTGGTTTTTTAAAAAACTAATTCCCTTTAATCCGAAAAATTTTGTTCAATTTACATTTGATGTTAAAAAAACAAACAGTTACATTATCCCCCCTCCTTATTCACGCAAATAATATTTGAAGAACGGAATAATTTTAAAAAATTCTATTTTCTGATTCATTTTCAACATCTGATCGAAAAGCAAAATGATTTTCTTCACAAAAAAGAAAATACAATTGCAGCAAACAAATAATAAACCTTTTAGCAAAGTAAGCATAACATGATAGTGAAATGAAGCGAAGGAAATAATTTTTCAGTACCACTGAAATGAAAAGTGAAAACCAAATTAATCTGATTTCCCCACCCTTTTAAATAAAGAACCGTAAACAAGATATTCAACATAATCAAAAGTAACAGTCATCTTTACAATCTTTTGAGACAGATAGATTCCCCTCCTATTTTTTTTCGTTTTTAAAATCTCTCCTCTTTTGTGCGATTCAAATAAATCTCCCAAAGCATCACAAATTGCATCTAAAAATAAATAAAAGAAAACGAAAGAAAATGATAATGCAAAAAGAGAGAAGATATTAAATGACTTTCTATAAGAGGAGATATCAACAATGATTTTTTTTTTTAATTTTGAGAAAGAAAGACGTTTTAATAAGGAGGCTTTCTTCTCTTAGGAGGAGCGATAAAGATCCATCGTTATGGAGGGGAAACATCATTTGAATGGTACATTCTCGAGGTGAAGGATACTTTAAAAAGGAGCTTTCCAGATAAATCCGACTGAGGTTTTATTTTATTTTTTAAGCGAGAGGAAACAGGAGAATAAGGAGATACACCACTTCACATTTAATTCCATTTTCATAAGCTATTGTAATGTTTCCTTCGGTTGAATCGGATCAATTACACTCGTCAACTCACAATTATTGTAACTCGTTACTGGAAAAGGAAGAAGCTTTTGAAATTGTGGTTCAGAATGAAGTCTTTATGTACAAAAATTTCCAATTTGTTAAGATGTTTATTTATTTAGATTTCATTAAAACGGAAAGAGATAATTGAAGAATGGATATCAACTTTCAATAGTTTCGGGATAACTTAATCTGGTTTTATTTCTACCCAACAACTCAGTATTACTAGATTTTTCTCTTTTATTTTAAGGAAAATTAGTTGAAAAATAAACCCAGTATAAGCACATAATGAACATATAATAAAAATGGAAATGGGGTTGATTTTGAGTTCTACATTGATCCAGAAAGTTCTAGGTAAAATAGTATTCGGTAAAAAAATGAAACACATTTTTTAGATTTAAAAAAAAGGAATCTGAAGAATCTCGCATTTCTTCAGAATTAAAATAAATTTAAATCATAAAAAAACGTGTTTTTTCGATGTTGGATTTGTTTATAAAACTTTAACTTCTATTTCATTTAAGTAAAAAAGCTTTAATTCTAATTTTTTTAGCAAATCATTTTTTTAAACAGTAAATCTCTATTTAAAAACTGAACAACCAAGTAAAATATTGTATTTATAAAATTGAGCGTTGAAAATATTTATTTCTTCGATTGATAATTTGTTAATAAATGTATCAACTTAAACACATTATATACAATTAATAATTAACTTTATCTGCTTAATTACTTTTCTTACAAAAACGTTATTATTTTTAAAGCAGATTTCAACCTCTCTTTTTAAAATAAAATTGATTAGTTTGAAGATACTAACAAAATTTAATTCCAGCTAAATTGTTTTTGTTTTTTAATGTTGTTTTGTAATCTAAATGTTCCTTTTAGACTCATTCATATAAAATTTCAACAAAATAGACACCACGATGTTACATAACACTTATATCGGTCATTAGTAATAAGTATATAACATTTATCCATTTCATCCAAACCCCCATTATTCGATTCCCTTCAGAAATGCAGCATTAGTTATAAAATCTGTTTGAATCGGGAGAACCACTCTCAATGATGCAGAACAATAAGTGTGTCCCATAGTTAGGAAGGAAAAGTGAAATGAAATAATGATTCTAAGCATCCATTTAACTTTCAATAAGTCAATTGTCGATAAGTAAATATTTAGAATAATTCTGTAACAACACACTCGAGCGTTTGAGAAAACTTTTTATGACTCACTTTGGCAACATTCGGTGCAAAAGGGCTTCGGTTTTCTTCTTTTCCTCCACCAATGCAATCGTCCGTTCGTCTACAAGTTCTTCCAAATTGTACGCGTACTTTTCCATCATGGCCATCATGTTGTCCATGATATTGGATTTCCTGTGAATGAATAAATGAAGCAATTCCATTGAATTGATGGACATATTTAAATATATGCTTTCATGGATTACAAACACCCAAGAATTTTTCCATGAATTTTCCTATTGTATATCTTATATGAAGCCCATTATATAAATTATGTAAGTTAGCTCATTTTTTCCCTAAACATTAGTAATGAATATCAAACACTGCAAATATCATAAATGTTTCGGATAATACTCCTGCATTTTAAGTAAAAACAAATGATACAAAAATATTATAACCCTTCAACATAACTTTAATATAACAAGGAATAAGTTTTATTATAATGTTAGCGACAAATTATATTATTTCAATCAAGTAAGCTTGTGCTTTAAAGCTGATAAAGCTTACAATGCTTTAAAGCTGAAAAGTAGAAAATCTTGGGCTTAATCTGTATAATTTAAACAGGTTGATTCCGGTTACTCATTTTCCCATAAAAATGA
This sequence comes from Trichonephila clavipes, assembly GCA_019973935.1. Classification (NCBI taxonomy): domain Eukaryota; kingdom Metazoa; phylum Arthropoda; class Arachnida; order Araneae; family Nephilidae; genus Trichonephila; species Trichonephila clavipes. The sequence continues at coordinate 252,179 of BMAU01020082.1, forward strand.
AATCCAAATTGAGGATTTATGATAACTGGAATAAATAAAATATTCTTTTCGTCAGAAATTTATTTTTTAAATTATCCGCGTAAATTTAAAAAACAGTTTTTTTTTCTAATTAATGTTATAGTAATATCTGAAAATAATTAAGTTAAGAGGTTAGGAAATATAAACTAAATTATAATACATAACGAAATGAGAAGGGAATGAGCTTTGATATTATACTCCATAAACACAATACATATAAACACAGCATTTAAGAAACAAAGCCATTATATAAAAATATTTTGTTTATGAGATTTTTGAGAGGTCTAATCACAGACCTATCAACTATTGATTGTAATAAACTGCGCTTACATCTCGCTGACAATTCGAATCATGGTTTGGAAACGGGATCTTTTCTGCCAGAGAAGGCCATTCCTCTGTGACACAAAGCAAACACTATCATAATCTTATTTCCCTTCGGTTTTTTAAGTTGTTAACGGGTTTTGGTGAATAATGGTTTCTTAACCTTTGACATAAGAAAAAATCAGATAGTAAATTGAGATTAACATTATTTCAAACCAAAAGATCTTTAAGATTAATTTTAAGAATTAATCGCCAATTGGTAAACTTTAACTTAACATATGTAATATGAACGTCATAATGTTGTGTGAAAGAAGTAGATTCAACATAACAATTGTGCCGACTTCCTCTCCTACGAATCACAACTAACAGTGACGAAAAATGAATGCGAGATAGAATTCTCTCTCTATTTTCAACTAAGTTATTTAAGACGCTGTTAAAGTTTGCGCCTATGGAAAGTCTAGTCTGTTGTTCAGATCCTATGCACAAGCCAAGATCAGACATATGTATTTTGTAGCGAGTTAAAAATCAACCAATAGTTTCGGCGCAACACAACTCTACTGAATAGCTTCTCATAGACAGTCTAATTAATACCCTCCTTCATAAATCGCCAATGATATGCATAATTGAGCCCTAAATAAATATGTATGTTTCAAACAGACCAAAAATTTTAAATAGTGATTTGGACACGCCAATCGAAATAGTAACAGCTGGAAAAATAGCTTTATAATCAATATCGCTAAGAAAGTCAATGCGCAGCAAAAGACTTTCAACCTTGAGGGAATAGCAACCCAATCTCTTGCAAAGCGAAAATGGCAATTACAAATGTAAAAACGCTTAAAACCTGGTTCAAACATTTCCTACCCAATATTCAAAAGCGCTGCAAGATTGCAGACCGACGCTTGGTAGAACAAATAATTTAACAATCCAAACCAAGGTTAACAGCTTGCGTTTCAAAACCATTCAAAATGAAGTATTAAAAATAGGACTTAAACTATCAACATCGTGCCATTTTTTGAATTAAAATGTCAAGGCATATCGATGATATGACACAATCCTCACTCTTTTTCCAACCTCATTACATTTTCTTGCCATTCATATATTAAGCATACAAGTGCATAAAACTGAGCATGGATTTAGAATTTTAGCACAGATGTGAGTTTTTGAAACCAATTAGGCCTCGCTTTCGAGTCATTTCACTCACATGCCCTCTCTCATCTTGCGCAGTCTCTCCCTCAGGTGGAGGAAGTCCGGCCGGCTCTCTGGTTTCTCGTGCCACGCGTCCGTCATGGCATTCACGATGTAATCTTGGCACTGGACATCTTGAAGGGGAGGTCGGAAGGGTTCTTTGTCCACCTGCTTCACGCGATTCACGATTTCTGCAAAACAAAAGATGTCAAATGTTAAAACGTTGGATTGGATGCCAAGAATGCAACATCTACATAAAAATCTCATTGTATCTGCTCTCTCTCTCTCTCTCTCTCTCTGTTCTCACGCAATCTATATTAAATCTCATATATACCGACACTTAAAAAAAACAGCAAATTTTACTGCACGAATACTGACAGCACAATATATGATTCTTTTTACAAGTTCCCTATTCTAACTTTCAAGCGTTCCTATTCGATTTAACCACTCAATCATATTCTGCGGATATACAACTATTTAACAGAGCCATATACCTTTCAAACACCTATAATATTTTTAGAACAAAATTTTCTTTTAATAAAATAAGCATATTTCTCTTAATTTAGAGTTAATATGAAATACATTATTATTAGCTTCGAATAATTGAAATAAAATTAGTAAATTAAATAAGTAACAAATACTTTTTTATTAATTATACTATTTTAATTATAAACATCTAGATCGTACGTAAACGAAAACAGTTGACACGTGATGCACTTGAAACGACGTCACAGAGGTCACCAGATCTTTTAGAATGTTTGTATGCAACTTTCGAGACACAAACTTGATTACAGAAGTTCCTCGAACAGCTCCGATCTCTTTATTTCCATCCCATTCAAAGTGTTCGGAGGTGATTGTTTCCGCTGCAGTCAATCAACAGCAAATTTTGTTTTTGAAGATATTTTACAAAGAAATATCAAATTCGAAGGACTGGTAAACGACTCGGATATAGCTAAGTCACTCGATTCAAAACTGCATTTTTTTTATCTCTCTAAACATGATTATAGTTCCTCTGTCGTTTGTTCCCAAATTTTGTTCAATTCAAATTTAATATCTATGATTTAGAGTGAGTGATTGAGTGTTTTAACGGCGCAAGAGCCAATTTTGGCTGAGCTGAGCCAATCTGGAGGAAATATTTATTTTCGGAATAGGAACTTGCATAACATTCACGAAAAAAAGAACCAGAGGTATTTTGTTTACTAGAACGAAAACTACGAACATTGTGGGAAAAATAAATATTAATCATTATCAGGAGATGAGATGAACAGTAATTTCAGCTTGCATTACGAATAACAAATGCAATAAGTGCTCCTAAATATTTTTTATTTAAGAGTAGGATTTACATTAGAAAAATCAACTTTATTATTTTACTATATAAATAACATTACTATGCATACTTATTTAACACAACCAGCCCACACTCAGAGAAAACTCTTTTTTCAGTTGTAAAATAAATAAATAATCTTGGAAATATAATTTTTTTTGCATCAAATATTTTATTCCTGTTGTGACGGGCTCACGCGTCTTTTCATTAACATGTCCTTTGGGTTCTTTGGGGCCAGAATTAATGGCAACTCTTTTCCAACCAAACCCAAGAAGTGAAGGAAAAATGCAAATTAGGAAGCTTTTAAATATCAGTTGTTAGAGTAAGCGGTGTGGCAATTTGAGGAATGTTATGATAATCCGTGATTCAAGCGTGAAGAGGTTTTGGAAAGGTTAAGTGACAGCCAACAGAAGTTATTCGTGATAGCGATCCCTTAGGTCAAGGTGCATACGATTACACTCCTACGAAACGCAACTTGATCTAGGATTCTATTGATCATTACTTCAATCTACATTAAAGGTAGGATTTGATATTCGGATATGTGATAGTCTAGCAATTGAGCTTAGGCGAGCTAGTTTTGATAGTGGTCCGGGTTTCGGTATTATATATATTCTGTGTTTAGCACCCCGAGATTCTCTCACATATATTATTATTATTTAATCTGTTAGAAGTTTAAGTTAAAGATCTTAATAAAGTCATATTAAGATCATGGCAGCTTCTAGTTCTTCATTTATTCCTGCACCTCTAGCTCACGCTGATAATCAAGGAGAAGGGCGCCCTTACACTGCATAAAGAATTTCCCGATACAATAGTTTTCAAATACAAAAGTAACCAATTCATGTGTCCCCCATCCTGTATACTAGTTATCGACGTTGTGCCGTAGGGCTTGGGTTCGATTCCCGGAGAAGATATGGATGTTTGTAAATGCCTTTGATGCATGGGGATACTCTAAACAGCCGTTGAGCCGCAAGTCCTCTCGATAGGTTGGTGGAGGGGGTTGGGAGACTGTCCAGGGTTTTTTCCCTCTAAATTGGGGAGGAACTGAGCTAAAATCGTACTATCCCCAATATGGTGTTCAAGGCTACGAGCGACATCTACAAGTCCAACCTATCTGATACTCAGGCAATTTTCCTCCGGGGAGGACAAAACAACAACCCATTCATGTGGGGTTAACACTTTTTTTGTATTTAATGCTTGGACTTGTTTTAATTTGAGGTCCAAATTTTTAAAAAGTGCATAAAATGTCGTCAATATGATCACTTAAATAGGTTACGTTAAAAATGCATCTAAACCTTTTTAACTAAACTTTAACATTCTGAAGATTAACTTTTTTAGAATTAAGTTTGTATTAAGGTCAACCTGCAAGCCATTTTGTCTTTTTAAATAACGACCATGAACATAACTTCCAAACAACCTTTTTTTGAATTCATTTTAAGTGAAGAAGACTTTTTGATACTTCCAATTACATTTCAGAAGGATCCAAAAATAAAAACCAACTCTAGATCTACGTAAGGCCATAACATAAGCATTCAATGATTGCAGCTTTTTATCACTACAATGCCTGAGACATGGCAGATAAATTATTTTCTAAATTCTGTGCAATTTCATAGATTCATTTTATTTCTCTTAATTTTGTTTAATTTAGAAGAATTTTTGTTAGAAGAATTTGGACAGAAAATTAAAAAAAATTAGCTTAGCTTTCTTTAGAATTAATTTATGAATAAATTTGCCAGTAACACCTCTATAATTTCAGTTGGACACGGTTGCAACTTCAAATCCCCAATTCCAAGTCTTGTTCTTCTGAGGGATTGTTCTATTGTGTTGTGAGTAAATTAAAGTGTATGTTAAGTCTTGGAATCTTATTCTTTGGCATTGGTCACCACGTGTTCCGTTTCAGCTGCACCAGCACCTACCATTCTTGCAAAAATAGTACATACACTTGTGAGTTTTGATCACTTAGATTTTTTGTGGGACTTTCTTTCATTCTTGTGATATTGTGTAAATAAAATACAAAATGTCCCGCAAGAGAAAAGTTGCTGTGGAAGAAATAACCACGCTTCTGAGAGAATTGTTTCATATTGAATCAGGAGGAGAATTATCCGACGAATACGACGAATCTGATGATGAAAATCGTAATGTATCATCTCGTTTAAAAATCGGTGAAGATATTTAATTTGATGATTCCCGAAATCAGAATGAATACATCCACATACACATACACTCACGTCTGCAATACTTTAGACTTGAATTATTTTGAAATGCGGGAAGATAAAAGTATCAAGGTGAACTTTTTTCAAATATTAGATAAAGAATTGAGAGCAGAATCTATGGATAAATTCAATAAAAGAAGCAGAGAGGATGAAGATGAACTACTGCGAGCTGAGAATCCCCTCAAGCGTAAGACAAAAATGTCACGGGAATGGGACACATAAAATAAGTTTTTATGAACAGTGTGGCAAATGTACAAAACATATCAGGTATAAATGTATTGATTGAAATAATAAAAGTTATTTATTTTGCTTCTATTTCCAAGAAATCTTGCAAAATTATTCTTATTTTACCGGCAAAACATTTTTTAAGTGTACTCTATATATATCTTGCAAAATGCACACTAATTTGATTTTTCCTTTAACATCGATCCGTCTCAAAATGATACTTGGCAGCATCTGGAAAGTAGAAGATTTCCTTCGCTCTAGTCTTAATTTTAAAAACAAGAAGAGCCGAGATGAAACAAAACTAAATACAAAAATATGGATTAGATGATGCAACCACTAAACGATTATAAACTACAATACATTAGCATGCAATGTTTTAACCATTAAAAATTATGCTATCAAAAAAACCGATTAAAGCATTAAAATGAAAAAATTTCATATTATACTTTAATACGATTTTTAAATAAAGTTCATTATTGAAGGTAATAGATGCAAATTGTAAAATATTCAAAAACTTCAAAGACGTGTTGTAATTAGTTTAATTTGTAGAGAGAGAAAGAGAGCTAAAAATAGATCAGAATGTAATGAAACTGTTTTATAACAACCAAATATTCAACCTCCTGTACAAAAAACACTTTTTAAATCATTAACTTTTTACATGCACACAAAAAGAAGCAGAACACTATATAGTGACACGAATACATAGGAATAAGGAATTTTTCCGAGTAAGTTAATACACACACACACACACACAACACACAGCACACACATTTGCCCCCTTTGATTTAAATGTTAGGATCGATAAAAGTCCGGAGAGGAATGGTGATAAATTAAAACGAATTTCAACCATTCTCGACGCGTAATTTACCTTTAGAATTTGTAAAATTTCGCCTAAGGATTATTGCAAGTGTTTAAATGTTGTCTACAGAATGAAAATTCTACACAGCACATACATCCTTTTTATTGATTCATAAAGTCTATTTGCATTTAATGAATGCTATCACAGATTTACACATCCAAAAAGTTCGCTAAAAGTGTGAATAATAGTCTGAAATATATTAAGTATTATCGGCTTAGAAATAAAATAATAAATGAGAGACTAATTTACATTTTTCTGAAGCAACTACTTTAATCTATTTATTTTCTAAAATTAATGTAGTTTCTTTCAATCTTAGCCAATTATTTAAACAATAGATTCTTTAAAAAATAAAACGAAGAGCATTAGGATTAATCAATTTTTTTTACAATTAACTGAAGATCCGATTAAAAAATAAAATAAATAAATGCTGTACAAATCAAGAAGGACCACATTAATAAAGAGAGGAAGAAAATAATTTTTCATTCGGCTGCACATTTTATTTATAAATTTTATACACATTTTACTCATAATGTTTTAGTAGAAATATACTTAGTTATATTTTAGTTAAATATCAATCATGGATATAAAAATATCCTCATAATACTTTTATAGAAAAAATTCAACACTTTGAAAGTATCCCATCTTTTACAATAAATCTGAGTTAAGCAAATGTTGAATTTTTTTTGCGTTTCTAAAAAAACTTATTTTTCTAATTCATTCTAAAACCAATATAAAAAACCCTGTCCACTTTCCCTTCTAAATCACGCAAACTTTTAATCTTTCTTCCGCTTCTCAGAATTGAATCCCTTTAATTTAACTGTAGCGAGACGAAATAAACCAAGCCATTATCAGAATCAAATAGATATATATAATCGAATAATCTAATAACAATAAAAATTAGGGTGAATCTTTTTTTTAAACTATAAAAGCTTTAGACGCATGTTCCTTTTTTTCCCCATTCTACTTCAGCATATTGCCATCCTGGTTTCGAGATAATTACACCATTTGAAACATTAAATTCATTGTTTTTAACAAATAAAAATAATTCACTAAATTCATGTTAAAAGTATAACCCTTCAACTTAATAACCAAGAACGCTCGTGTACCTTAACAGTATCAAGAATATACACATACTAATAAAAATCTATAATTATAACATAATATATACAGGACATGCAATATAAAAAACTCAAAATAAAATAATCCATACCACATAATATAAAATTTAAAATTCAGCAATAAAAAAGGGGAAATGGAAATTAGGGACAGTCAATTACAAAATAATTTTAAAGTCATGAGGTTAAAGTCTCAAATTAAAGTAAATATAAATTGTTATAAACCAACCAATGTGAAAAAAAACCCCTCTAGAATATTTTGTAATATCTTTTACTGCAGCTTTGAAAGCTATCAAATGATGTGTAAAAACACTGTGAAGTTAGATTACATCGGATTTGAGTTTCCCTGAAGCGTTAGCGTTTCAGTTGTGGGCCCACTATACCACGTACGGGAAAAATTTAGGCACTGGTTATAGCAAAGAATTGTGTCTGCCTTATGTCAGACATATGTTGTCAGGTTGTAAGAAGAAACACACTACCCGGAAAAGAAACATCCGCGCAATATTTCGGGTATTTCTTCTTTTCAGAAGATTCCATACTCAATGTCTACAATATATTGATTTTAGAGATTCGTTCATAACGATGCATTCTCATAGTTGATATACAAATTAGCTTTGTACATCAATATATGTTGGTGCACAAAGAATTGGTACACCAATGCGTCTATTTCTCCCCCGATAGTACTACAATAAATAAATCATATTTGTTTGATGAAACTCTTTTGATCATTGATGTCAAAATCTGTTATTTTTGTACGAGAAGTTAAGAAATTTCTAATCAATTGTGTAGCTATAAGGTGCTCGGTTTGGAACATCGCCGAAAGTTTGAATAATTTTCGGATTTAGTTAGTTTTTTGTAGCTGTTCTGAAAGGCTAAACGAAGATAAGTAAAGGTAAAGTACAACGTTCTACTGCATAATGAACAAGCTCAAAAACCGCATTTTGGTGACAATTACCCTCGTCAAGAAAATGTCATCATTTCTTTTCAAACAGAAGCAGTTAAAATTAAAAAGTAAAATGCTATTGACTAAATTTAAAAAAAAAAGACTTTAAGACAGGTAAGGTAGCAACGTGTTCGAGCTATAAATGTTCAGATATGATCTTATAGATCGTGTCATAAACCAAATATCCCCGCAACCAACGCTAAGCGGCGTCTACTATCTTAAAAAAAGACTACACCATTGGTACCTTAACCAATGACATCACGTGCTATTGAACTACGAATTAAGTACCGTATTTTCCTGTATGTAATCCGCGGATTATGTGTTTAAAAAGTTTCAAATTTCGTTGTGCGTATTATATGCCACCGCGGATTATCTGAGAAAAAACATTCTCTATCAGAAAAGCGAACAATAAAGTTTTGGAAGAAATGCCGTTTATGTTTTATAAAATAAATAATAGATGGCGCTTTCATGACTCGGATGACGTATTCAGCTATAACTAGTTTTAGTCTAATTACATTCAAAAACGAATTCGATTCCTCGGAAGGAAAAAATAGTTATTATAGTCGCTGGCACCATTTCCAATTTTCTCTCTCTTGATTAGAGCTATTTTGAAAGTTTTCATCAAGTTGAAGCGAAAGTCTTAAGTTACACTACAAACTTAAAAGGCTACCAAAATCGGGAAGCTGCAAGGTTTTTCAACGTTGACGAATTGAATATTCGTGTGTGGAGAAAAAACAAGACAAACTTCGAAAATTGTGATTGACGTTAAAGTGCCGATCATTTTGGTAAACCTCACTGGCCAGAATTAGAGGAAGAAGTAAATAAAAGGATTTTAAAAGAAAGAGACAGTGGGGAAGCAGTCTCGCTCTTAATTTTTGTGTTGTTAACTTGCTAAATTAAAAAAAAAGAAAGATTTTTTCCGCATGGAATGTTTTGTTTAACAACTCAAAACATAGATGGCAGTAGCAAGGAATTTTTTTTTGTTTTATTGAGATTATCGTAAAAAATATTATCATACATATTTGAAAAGACATTTCGTAATAATTTTTTTTCTTGTACAATTTCTTACTTCTATTTTCAATTATATTGTGTATTTTTTGTCTTATATGACATTCAGTATCAGCAGTTTATATTTTGGATTATTCGGCCTAAAAACTGCCGCGGATTATACGCCGCTGCGGATTATACAATGTTTTTTTTTTACTCGAAAAAAAGGCTTTGCGGATAATACGCCGCTGCGGATTATATACAGGAAAATACGGTAATACTATCTAGTAATCCGATGGTAGAGTCTGGGTGTGGAGATGGTCTGGTGAATGCTTAGAAACTGATTGGATTTGGATCAGTCAGGATTTGGATGGGGAAGAATTAATGGTTTGGTTTGGAACCAACTCAAGACGGAAATTTATCTCAACATTTTCCACCATTCCGCGATATCCTCATAGCTGCAACAGTTCGGAGAGGGTCGTTTCCTGTTTCAACAGTCCACACATCATGACCTGATTAGATTTAGTTTTCCGATATGAATATTCAGGAATTAATCTGGACTACTCCGAGTCCAATCCCCCAGAACACCTGTGGGATAAATTAAGAATGTCAACAATGAGCTAAGCTACGACTTCTCTCTCTGAAATCAATAACAGAGATTACGTATGTTCTTCTGCAAGAATGGCATGTAATTCAAGCTCCAAAAATTATTAAACAGTCTTCCACATAGAGTAGCAGGTGATATTGTAATAAAAAAAGCCCACCTTGTGCTAATTTTCAACTTACCTTAAGTGTAAGACATACAGTTGCACATTATTTTGACCAGAATCCTGTGTGTATTGGTATACTGAATAAAGTATATTAAAAACTTTTCGACAGAAAAATCCTGCACATAAACACATCAAAAGAATATCAACGAAAAAACACATTTAAAAGACTTGAATCGTATGAAAAGAAATCATATTGAGATGACATAAACAAAATTGAATTTCCAATATCTTCTGTTTCTTTTTCCACGCATCAAAGTGAATTCTTAAAACACATCAGACCCCTTCAAAGTAAAAATGATTAAACAGCTGATTCCAGGCGACGTATTAAAATTAGAAGAGAAACTTCGGAAGTCATTAAGGAACACAAAGATTCCGCAAAATATCTCTTCTAAAACCTTTCCATCTGAAGCCTCTTTTGTCTTAATTTACCATCAAGAATAACTTCCGAAACTTTTTCTCCATTTAAATGGAGAAAATGAAAAACAAGAAAAGATATAAAAAATCCTGAAAGTAAATGGGTAAAAAATAATAAAAGCATCACCGATGCAGCTTCAATGTTTGTGTCTTTCATTAGGATGGTTAAGAGGATATTTTTTACTCCGCTAGGGATGCGACTGCGTAACATTTTCTGTTATTTCTCTTATTTTATTGATACAAAAATGAGGGAAAAACAATTCCTCGCGTTATTTTTAGAATCTTATACGTTTACGATTATAAAGTGTTAAAAAATAAAATCTCTTTTGAAATAACAGTCTACAAGTTAAATTGACAGGTAAGGAGAAAAAGTAAAGCAAAAAGGTAACAAAATTTACCTTTCAGAACCAATGCAGGGAGGAAATAATCAATTTGATAAACCGATGTTCTGAGTAAATGTGTTCTGTGGGTGAGTAAACTAAGTAGTATTTCTTTTTAATAGCTTTCTTCTTTATAAAACATTTTATTCTAAATTTTTTTCGAATAACTTTTAAAAACTTAAACTCTTTACATATAAATATGGAATACACAAAAAATACACAAAATGTGATGAACATTTTTAATTGAAAATAATTAAAAAAATTCTTCGCACAAAGTTCATATCATATGTACACAAAGTACGTACAAAGTATTTAAAATAATTTGTTATTAATATCTAGATTTTTTGTGTTCATACCTTCCCTTCTCTCTCTCTCAGTCCCACTATATGTTATTTAATTCAATCATGAGTTTATTGGTGAATGAACTGCTTTTGGTTTCATTTAGATGCAGTTATGTAAAACATTGCAGGAGGCACAATTGTTTTTAATTTATAATATACTCAAAAAAGGTATGATAGCAGTGATTTTATATAATAAGACTTTAAAAAAATATTATCCAACTTTTATTTTTTTAAGCATGTACTTATTTTAAAAAAATTGACTTTTTTCAGTCAATATGTGCATTTTAATGCTTAAAAATAATGCGGAGAGTCTAAAAAATAAAAGTCGAAAAGATAAAAATTGATTCTAAAAAGTGTTAACTTTCTTTGTTTCTTTTTAAAAATTCAAAGGGATTTTACACTACTGGCAATTAAAATTGCTACACCAGGAAGAAAGACAGATAACAAAATGATATTTATTGGACAAGCATATTATACTAGAAATAACAAGTGGTTAAATTTTCAAGAAATTTGGATGCATAGATCCTGAGAAATCAGTACCAAAAACAACCCCCTCTGGCTGTAATAACAGCACTTTTACGCCTGGGCATTGAGTCAAAACCAAAATTGGATGGCATGTACAGTTACAGATTACCATGCAGCTTCAACACAATATCACAGCTCATCAACTGTAGTGACTGGCGTATAGTAACGAACCAGTCACTCGGCAACCATAGACCAGACGTTTTCTTTTGGCGAGAGATTTGATGAACGTGCAGGCAAGGGCAACGGTCGAATATTTTCCGTGTTAAAGAAAGTCCGTACAACGCCGGCAACATGCGGTCGTGCATTATCCTGCTTAAATGTAGGGTTTCTCAGGTCTCGAATAAAGGGTTCGTAACACACCGGAAATGTAACGTGCACAATGCAAAGTGCCATCAATGCGAACTAGAGGTGACCGAGACGTGTATCCAATAGCATCCTGTACGATCATGCAAGGTGATGGGCCAGTATGACGATGATGAATACACTCTACCAATGGGCGTTCACCACGATGCCACCAATCACGGATGCGACAATCTTGATGCTGTAAACAGAACCTGGATTAATCTGAAAAAATGACGTCTCATCATTCAGACACCAGATTCGTCGTTGATCACACCATTGAAGACGCTCCTGTCTATGATGAAGCGTCAATAATAGCCACAGCCATGGTTTCCGAGCTTGGAGTCCATGCTGCTGCAAACGTCGTCAAACTGTTTGTGCAAACACTTGTTGTCTTGCAATAGACCCCAATCCTTGACTCAGAGCTCGTGACGAGGCTGCATTAAGACCATGCAGGTTACATGCTTGTCTTCTCGGCTGCTAGTGATTGGGAGCCGTTGGGATCCAGCACGGCGTTCCGAATTACTGGCCTGAACTCATCGATTCAATTTTCTGCAAACAGTCATTGGATCTCGACCGACGTGAGCAGAACTACCGCAATCATCTTACGCTACAATTCGAGCTTTATCAAAGTCAGAAACGTGCTGGTACGCTACAATTCGACCTTTATCAAAATCAGAAACGTGCTGGTACGCATTTCTACATCTTACACGATGCATCACGAGGCAACGACGTTCAAATGATATTTGTGCATGAGAAACCGACTGAAAAATATCCTCATTTAAACAAATTGTAGGTATCTCTACTGGCGCCTGTTTTGTCGGAGAGTACTGAAAAGATAATCATTTGCATATCGTAGCACCTTATTGTTGTTAAAATTTCACGTCTGTCGCATGTCACCTTCCTGGTGTAACAATTTTAATGGACAGTAAAAAAGGGTATATTTTACTAAAAAAGGGTATATTTTACTTACAATTTACTCTTTTTAATACTTAAATATATATATAGCAATGGAAATTTCACCATATGTTCTATACAATATTCTAATAATATTAATGCATGCCAAACCATTCATGTTTTCCCCTTCTATCTGAGAGGACAATTCTTTTGCAAATCAAAAGAAGACTGACTTTTAGTTTAAAAAAATAAAAACCAGAACCTACAGAAAAGAAGACAAATGAAAGGAAAAACTATGGAGAGAATGAAGCGGAGAGCGCTTCAAAAGATTCGGAATTAAAAAGGTTCTTTGGTGAGAAATTAGCATACAAATAAGACCTGTGCATCCCCCTCATTCCTTGATCATTTGCTAGTGCAGCTTTTTCTGTTGGCTCTGGTGGCGTAAGAATCCTGAAAGCCGTCGGAAATTCCAAACAAAGTAAAAGGAGTTTGAGTTGAAATTAAAGAGCAGAATTAAAAAAATCGCAGAGTTAAGCAAACATATAATAACACTGCCATTCATCGAGTTTTTTTTTTAACTGAAAGTTGAGGTTGAGTCGGATTGTTTTTTTGATACCAATAAGTCGGTCATCAATTATTGCTTTTAAATTAATTTTATATTTCAATGTGTAACAGAAAACCTTTCATAATTATATAAAACAATTAATTATATAATACGTATTTTTATTCTGAATTAATTAATTAATCGGAAATTTATTATGATACCCGAGTTTTTCACACCCAATATTTCTTAACTATTTTTCAATGTTTTTAATAATTTTTTTTGTTATTATACTTTAAACTTTTCCTTATATTTTTCGATGTAAACACGTCCAAGAGCAATGAAAATAGCGCAACAATGCAGACCGGTATTGAGTTGCTTAAACATCGGATGTTTTCATGAAACTCATATAGATCACAAATCTTGAACTGCAATTTCCAAATCATGTACAGAGTAACACGAAGCCATCTGACGTTTCAACTAGTCTCACGAATGCCCTAAAAGAGTCAAGTCCCGAGAGTGGACCGGCCATGGAAGAATCTGTACATGACGTAAAAAAATCTTGAACTGCTCGAACCATGTGCATTATATTGATAAAAATTGTCCCCAGATGACCCTCCGAGAAAGGTTCCTGGCGGTGATAAGTGAGTGTGTGCTAACGTCGTACAACAAAGCTACACGAGGATTACTGGCTACGGACCTTTCAACCATGCTCAAGTGACAAAGCTGAACTTCCTCCTTAGCTGAACATCTCTCTCTTAATTTCTCCCCAACACACCAAAGGGAGGACGTTTGAGTCCGGACAGATTTAACATGCGGCGCACGTGGGTCGAAGGGGCATGTAGGGTGTTATCAACTTAACGCTAGTTTGGTTCAGGTCATAAGAAAAATAGTGGTATGGAAAGTGGTGGGTGAAAGTTCACCAGAGTGGTTCACCAGTTACTTGGTTATCATCTGTCCCCCAAACGAACCAGGAGTATTTACTAAATAACTTGTATAACCAATCTCCACGTCGTTTTAGGTTGTCAGCACTGTAGATGTCCTTAACATTTCGGTGATACAGGCAGTGCGCGTAGAGGATTGCATATTCGCTTCTAGAACGCATCTGGAAATGGTTTGTGGGGCAAACGAACAGCACTACATTTGAGTGTTCTGTGAAACGAGTCATTGTGAAATCCACGAACGCTTGCCGCACGATGCTTCGTTGTCTCACTGGTCCCTCCATACCGGTTTCTCCACACGTGGGTGTCATCCCATGTCCATTGCACTCAACATGTTATCACAGCACTCTGGAACGATTGGCCTGGCAAGCAACAGGGAGCGTCGACCAGCCTCTGGGTTTCATGATCAGGCTCCTATCGAATGATCTTAACTGTGCGAAAGGTCTTCTCACACGGCATTCTTCGCTTACTAAAATCCTCCTAGAGTTACATGTAATCGTTATGTTTCTTTTTAAATTTTTTCTATGTGTGCCGCATTTTATAGAGGACTCATTGCATGATTACTCTGCCACCGCAGTGTATGTGGTCAAAGGGAATTTACACCTAACATGGATCAATTTCATATCGGACATAGTTCAACCACTTAGCGAAATTTCGCGACTGTAGCTCGTTTCCAATTTTCAGCGTTTAGGAATGTATATTGCGTTGATATAAATATAGAAAATAATAATAATAATCAAAATTCAAATTAATACTTTTAAAAAATCAATGACAAATAATTTTGTTGATTCTGATTGAAATGAACGTATTGTTTTGAATACATCTAAAATTCAGGGAAAAATATAAAAATATAGAACAATTTACAAATTAAAGCGACAACAGTTATTACTTGCTCAGAATTTAAAAAAAAGTCCTCAAACTCGAAATTCAGACATTAGTATAAATTATATCAGATGGAACCAACAGAAATCATTATTAAAATTATTTAAATTATAATATCGTGATAAAACAAGTTGGTTGTCATTTTTGCTATTTAAAAAAGAAACACAGAGAATAAGAATGTAAATGAATTGTCTACTAGAAATTAAAAGATAAAACGAGCATACATTTTCACCTCATATTTACGTAAATGTGAACAATTTTTAATAATTTATTGTAGCTTAAGCTAAAATCATAATATTTTTACATTTACCAAATTAAAATTTAAAAAAAAAAAACTTAAAAAGAGCTGATTTAAGCGTAGGAATGCATACAATGTAAAATATAAGATTATTCCACGCCCATGGCTTCAAAATACGAGGTACCTTACCAAAAAACAGTATTACCCTCTCATCATAATTAATAAGAAAAAAGAGAATAATTAATTGAAAGTTCCATAAAATTTAAAAGATACTATCAAAATTATTAACAACAGCTCAGAGCCGTTCTAAAAGAAAGCTTCTCACCAGTAGCTGAGGACATACTACCAGTGAGAGAGCGAGAAATAAATTCAATTGGCAAGTATGGAACATATTTAATGAGGCACCATCCCGGAGGGAGGTGGTAGAAATCTGTGCTCTTCTCTAATTCGTCCTTAACGGAACGGAATCAGAAAGTAGACACGGAACTTGGAAGATAAAAAGATGAAATGGAGAATAAAAGCAATTAATGACGTGGTGCTCGTGGTACATAATGTTAAAATAAAGGGTAAGGACAAACACTGCTGAATCGTGTAGTGATGACGGGAGTGTCGCTGAACAGCGAACGAAAAGAGAAGGCGTTGACACAGAAAGTGTTCATAATGTGATGCCATCTGCTGGAAAATGAGTAAAATAAAAGATGATCCACAAAAGATGTGGAAAAGGAGAATAATTGACATGTAATTAAACTACCCCACACAAGACCAATTCAAAAGAATGTGGGTTTAAGTCGAAGTAATTTAATAAAGATGAAATCTTGCACACACAAAATGACAAAAGTTAAAATCAGAGAAATTTAAAAAAATGAAAAGAGTTACCAAAGACTATATTCAGGACCTCCAAAATCTTTTAAGGACTGGGAAATCCTGGTATATGTGGTGAAGAGCAGCTCTAGGTCTTTTTGCAGAGCTTAAGACCGAGTTATCATAGGCAAGGATGACTCGGATAGATTGGTTAGGAATTTGAGGTAATCTGTCAAAAAACTTTTTGGACTGATTTTTAATGAAATCAAGAATTGGATCAATTTTAAGAATATTCATTTATACGCACAGCTTCTTCGGCACACACCCATTGTGTGAAATCTTACTACGAATTAGGTTTAACTGAAGCAGAAGCAGTTAGAAAAATATTTCCCAATACCTACAGTTGAAAGAGTTCAGAGATTTGTACAAAACTGAATACAAAATGTATAATATAAACTCTTAATACAAATTTAAGTATGACAGAGTATTCGTTTAATAGTATTAGAATGCCTTTTTCTTGCCTCTGGGTGTGAGGTCTGTGCTACCAAAGGGTCCTTGACGAGCGATGATCTCATGCAAGATGATGCCAAAGGCGTACACGTCACCCTTTTGTGTGCCGAATGGATTCACAGCAGGCATCCTCAGTAATTCGGGGGCTTTCCACAGAAGATCTGCAAAAAACATCTATTTAAAAAAAAGATCCCTCATAATGCAATGAGACACAGCACAAATAATTGTTAACACATCCCTTCGTTCAATTCACAATTTCAGAATAAAAGTAGAAAATAAAGTGAAGTGAAGGAGAGTGTACTCACTTCTGTAGTACTGATGTTCTGCGACGGATCCTGTCTCTGCAGACGTTCTCAACTCGTGTAGACCGAAGTCCGTCACCTGCAGCACCCACCGGCTGCTGACCACGCAGTTCGAGGACTTCAGATTGCCGTGTAATTTCAGATCGCTCTCGTGTAGGAAGATCATGCCCTAGAACAACAACAATCATTGACTGCAAGTGCAGACATGCAATTGGTTATAAAAATAATAGAAGCAGGTATCAATATCCGTAATGCAATTAGCAAAGGTTTCATGCTAATAAGGCTCAGTGGGGCTACCTGGATTCTTTAGTACACATATTGTACATTTTCCATCTTAAGTATACAACCCACAGCTTTGCAAATGTCAAATATTTGAAATGGAGTATAGGTAAGCATTACATTGTGGGTGTGCAGCTACTTTATAAAATAGGACCGCACTCAAACATACTCTGCCGAACATAAAATTATGGTCGAATTCAAAAACTGGTTTATAAAAATCGCAGGATGTTAAAGCGGGTAGTGGTGTCAAAAAATCCTATAGAGTCAAAGTAACTAGAGGTTAGTTATGAATGTTGACATATCATCTATTAACTAATGAAATAAATTGACTATTTACTGCAAAATAGGGTTTGAAAAGCCGAGTTTAATCAATGTGATTGTGAAATCTCATCTCAAATGGTGTTACGACTGTAAAGAGAAGTCGAACGATGCATAGATACACGGTCGCTCACATTGTTCTCAACGCAACAGCACTGTAGCGGAATCTAAATAAGCCAATAATAGCCTCCGGACAGAGTTGATCACTGTTGTCTAGTAGATATGTTACTAGGCTACGAACCCGGTAGTCACGGGTTCAAACCACTACAATACTAAGTCATCCTAAGCTGATCAGCATGTAATTTGTTGCTATCTGATGAGTGACTTCGTGGTTTCTGGTAGGCATTCTCTCATCCCTGAATAACTGTGAAGAATTATCCGGACAGTTGAACTATCCAATTCAATAAAACGATTTACAAGACCTTTATATTTCTTGGAACTGCGTTCAAATATGCAACTATATTTCAGTAATGGTCGAAAGTGAGCGCTTAATTATCTGATTTTCTTTACCAAGTTTTACCTAAGCTATTAGTATAGCTTTGGAACACAATTGGTGTTATTTATTTTCTGAATATAGCAGAAAAAAGATAAACATATCCACCAACTGCAGTAATGATTGCTTGAAAAAAAAATCTTTCTCCGGAATATTTCAAAGTGAAATAATATTGTGTTCTTGTGGTATGGGCTTTCATTGGTATAGTTTATCATTGCAAATGCGTTGACGAACTTATGTGACTTTTTCGTAAAAAAGAAGAGTTACGATTTACAAAACTAAAATTTATTTGTCATATCCTTGTACTACCAAATTTTAAATTTTCTTTTCTTTTTGATTTCTTTCAATAATTACTTCATAATTGCTTGAAATTTTAAGCTGGATTCTGAGATTAATCTTTTCTGAGTAAAAATTTAAACTCAAAATATTTAATGATGACTTTAAAGCAGCCACTTCATTTAACTTAGTGATCATGGTGCCATATAAAATAGCTTAATATAATTCATGAGGGTGTCTGTGTATGTGCTTTTATGTATGTTCCCCCCTTTCCCTTACCACTACATTTTTTGAAGAGTTACGAGTGAGTCTCTGGAGTTATATAGTCATTGACATTTTTCTGTTCAATGCCAGTTTTTTCCAAGTTCCTTCTTTTCATAAACTATCTCCTTTAGAATAGATTAAACTTCCTTGATTTAAGAGTTTGTTGATTTTTTTTTCATTTATATCACTGTACTCCTATTGGGAAATATAAGAAAATGTGACTTTTTCGAATCTGCATCCTCCGCGAAAAATCAACGATGGCTTAATATGCGATTAGCACTATTTTATCTATTTGAAAAGGATTTTCATTAACTTTGGAGAAGACAAATAATATAAAAATAATTTTTAAGTCAATTCCTACTTAGGTCCACAAAGAAAATTTTTATTTTAGTTGTTTTCTATTACATAGTTACAATTAATATAAATATGCATATACATATAATATAATCACAATATTACGTGGCAAAATAGAAAGCATTTTTCCATTTTCCTTTTTGTATAGAGTGTCGGATTATTTTTTGTTTGTTTGTTACTATTTATTCATAAAATCAATTCAATTCTTCCAATAAAACAGTTTAGAGAAAAAGAAATCTAATTCTCATAAATTAAGACATCCCAAATTGGATTAGAACCCATGGCATTTCGATTATAAGTCCAACGTGCTATCCAATGCGCTACAGGGACATAACGAACGATTTTCCTTTCCTAATATGCTGTTGGACTATTATTTTTGTTTGCTATTATTCATTCATTCTTTTACTTTAATTAATGAATTACTATTTGAAAAATCTGTATTAACATCAAGTGTCATCCACTACTTTTAAAATACTTATTTGAACTTGAATGGATGAACATAAAGTATTATACTAGCGATTGGAAATTTGAGCAAGATATATATGCATAAAAATCAATATATGTTTAGGGAGAGGGTGAACTAATAGTAGGAATTGAATAAGCAAACAAAAAGTACTGAAACACAGAATATAAATGAATGAAACCGGCTGAGAAAACTATTGAGATACAGGGTACTTCTAAAGGAATATCGGAGATTTAACGCCTTATAATATTTATTACATATAAATTACAAGAATAATTCATGCATCGAATGAAAAAGTAACGGAAAGGGTTTTACCTACAAGCTTACAAATATTCAATGTGAGCTCCATTCGTCACACGATGTGTAATTTAATAATACATGCTTTGTGAAGGGAGGGGGAGAGGTTTTAAATAACTGAATCGAATAAAACTGCATTTTTTTTTTATAAAAACTGCAATAAAAGTATAAGAAACTTAAAAATAACAAAACTTTTATACTGATGAAAAAATAAAACGAAACCAGAACCTGCGTTTGAGAAACTTTTATTTTATTTCTCCTTTTTGTCGCAAAAAGCTTTCATTGAAAAAGTCCATATCCTTTTTACAGAAAACGAAATCCATTGTACAATCGAAAACTGTATCGAGTTCCATTGTACGTACCCTTGTATTACAATTTTCGTGTTTCTCCTCTAAAACTACCAGTGAGTTGCGGATTTTTTTCTTCAGATTCTTAAAATGATCTAAAAAATCTATCGGATTCTTTCCGTGAAAAGGAATTTTCAAAAGCTCGCTTACTGAAAATAAATATTAATAATGCTAGGATTCAGATAATAAATTTAAAAATATTGAAACTGTGCAAAAATAATGGCTTAGTTAAAGGTGGAAAGACACTTTCCCACATGATTAAAATATAATTACTTATCACCCCGAAGTAAAAAGTAATGCACAGGAGCTATATCTCATGTATGATTCATACACTCTAAACCAGTGGTTTTCAAACTGTGTTCCATGGAACCCTGGGGTTCCAAGAGGCATAAAAAGGGGGTTTCAAGAGTCACAATAAAAAATCAGAAAGAATCTTATAAAAGTATAAGCAAAATGTGTGGATTCACGTTCTCTAAAAGTTTGTATATCCATAAGAATTTAAAGCTCATCTTTTGCATTTAGAAATTGAAAATTTTATTCATTCATAAATTTATTTTGTAACACTTTTTAAACTAAACATTCTAAAAACTAAACTAAACGTTCTAAAAAGTTAGTATATCCATAAGAATTTAAAGCTCATCTTTTGCATTCAGAAATTGAAAATTTTATTCATTCATAAATTTATTTTGTAACACTTTTTAAACTTTTAATATAATATAATAAAATGATATTAAAACACGCGTTCTTTATCTTGATATATATTTATATATATGACATGAGATAGAATGTGAATATTTTATTGTTTACTATCTTAGGTTCCACGAGATAATTTTATAATCGTTAGTAAAATGTCTTGCAGAACTAAATGGTTTTCTAAGTGAAACTGCCCCTTTGTGGGAAAACATCTGCACCATATCAACAGATTCGATGTTGAAAATCTAAATGTAGGATCCTAAATTTTATGTTGCAAATTCTCATGCAAAAACGCAGTATTTCTCATACAGCTATAAGCATTTTAACGCCACTCAGAACAATGTATATAATTGAAAAACACATCTCAACGTGAGTGGCTGCCAAAACAAAGTATAGAAACAAATTAAATTCAGACTATGGAATGTGATAGCAGTTATTCTCAATAGACCTAGACTTCAACAGTTGTGTGAAAAAATGCAAGCACATGGTCCCAGTTACAAAACGTACTGCATAGGTAGGGACACTTGGATCACAGATTAATATTATTAATGAGTAAAAATTGTATTAAAAGTAGATTAAAATTTTTAATAATAAATGCAATACCTTTTTAATTGTCTTCACACTGATATATTGTTGATCTTCTTTAAATATTACTTTAACATATTTTCTTCTAAGTGTGTGTGTGGAATAGGGTTTCACAAAAATACTGTTTTGTTCCAGGGGTTCCACAAAAGCACCTTCTGGTTTTAGGCCATCCGTGAGTTGAAGAAGTTTGAAGATCACTCATCTAAGCCTTTAGTGCAGTTGGCTGCAAGAACGCTTAGGAATTCACTTGGTTTCAATAAGCCCACAAATGGGCTCATCATTTCCACTATCAACAATTTAATTCATTTTACTTTTTATGCGAGACGTGCCCGGAAAATAAGTGCCGTTTTGTTTCTCCGCAATCGCAGTAGTAGTTTTGCAGTACAACATTTGCATCTTGGGTCGATACAGTCACGCTATTACACCCACATTGTGTTGTTTTTACATGGAGTAGTGAGCTTTCAAAATGTTTAAGATAATTGCTACCCCAGCCTACTGTAAAGTGTGTTCTGTAAACCGTTTTTAGAACACAAGGAATTTTAAGCTAGTTAAAATGTATCGTCAACTTCTAGAGATTTATGGTGAGAATGCAATGAATGAGGAAATGGTAAGAAAGTGAGTTCGAAAATTCAATGATGATTGGACCATGACGAGGAACGGAGTTGGTGGCCTTCTATTGTCAATGATGGTTTGGTTGAAAAAAGTCAATGAGAATATTTGTGGAAACAAATAAGATTGTTTTGCAATGAGTTTCCTAAAGTTTGAAAACTGTTCACTGACGGTAGCTTTCTTCAAGGGGGATTAAGACACGTTGGCAACCCAAATGCCTGATGTTAACTATGTAGAAAAAATTGTTTCCGACATGCTCTTTCATGTAAAAACAAATTTTGTTTCAAAAAAAGATTTCTTTTTGGCGAGTTTTTCCATCTCCCGTATTTAATCTCATTAACATATCGCCTTTCTTCCGTTAGATGGTATCACACAAGACTAGCAATAGCACCCTCAGATTAGTTGCAATGGAAAAAAAGATTGCCTTTCAGAAAGGGAAGAAACCTCAAACACTTTGGGCTGTAAAAAATTCAATTCAATCAAATATTAAATTTTTCTACTGAAGCACTCAACTCACTTGAGTGAAAAAAAATACTTACTTTTATAAGATCAAAAACCAATGATGCTATAAACATATTATCTAACTTCATGTCATCATTTTCTAGTATATCCTATAAATAAAAAAAGTAAATAGCACAATGCAAAAGAAGTAATTTGAATAAGTGCAGTATGTGACAATTCAATCGAATAAAAAAATTGGTTTTAGATGTTTAATTGTTTTTCAATGATCTAACGATAAAAGCTAACACTAATTTTATTTTTAGCCATATTGATAAAAATAATGGTACTTCACAATTCTTAAAATGAAGAAAAATAAATAATATATGGCGATTGTTTTCATACAATCAATTTCAATTCAAAATTTATTTTAAAATAGCGCCAGATATTTCAATAGATATAATCTTTAGTTTTAAAACTCATTTACTTTCAAAACTCATTAAATGCATTAAACTCCTTTTTTATAAACTAAAAATTCAAATGGCTTGCAATATGCTGTTGTGTTATAAGATATATCCTCTATCCTAAACAATAGTGTAATTAGTATTGAATTCTAAGCATTAAATGAAACGTTCCCTCATATATTTTTTCAAAGCCGTGGATTGG
The DNA here is from genome assembly GCA_019973935.1 of Trichonephila clavipes. Classification (NCBI taxonomy): domain Eukaryota; kingdom Metazoa; phylum Arthropoda; class Arachnida; order Araneae; family Nephilidae; genus Trichonephila; species Trichonephila clavipes. The sequence continues at coordinate 275,329 of BMAU01020082.1, forward strand.
TATTTTAACTATTTTAGACCTAGTACATTTCTCGAGAGCTGGTATCCCTTTTTAGTGCAGCAATCGCCGCAATGCAATTTGAACACTCAGTTTCCTCCCCAAAGACAGGCAACTGAGCTCAAATGATGCGAAATTGTACTAGAAGCTTAATTTTGCCAATATCACTGAAGAATTTGCTATTATAGGTATGCAGTATTTTTTTTTACTTAGAAAGTGCATTCCCTATATATTTATCCTAAATTTAATCAACTAAAAATAATAGTTTTTTTCTTAACTTATATGATAAATTAAAAAAAGACATGTGTCCTAAAATTTTCTATGGAAACATGAATTTACAAAACTTTATGAATTGTTCCTTTAACTTCCTTACATTATTTTATCAATTTTTATTCATTTCTTAATGTTAATAACCATAAGTATCCTAAATACAAAAAATATGTTACATTAAAAGTACATAAAGTTTTTCAATTGTAAAAAAAAGATTAACACATTATTTCTAACATCGGTAGGAGTCATTGCAGTTTTTTTTTTTTTTTTTTTTATGAAATTGTCATTTGTGATTTTTGATACTAAAATTTTTAATTTCCTTTGAAAAACAGAAAAAAAGTTGAATAAGGGGAACATTTAAGCAAATATACATAATGAAAAGAAACTAATTAAAAATAATTCGTTATTCAATGAAGAAATACTTAACTTCAAAATGGAAACAGAATTTTTAAAAATAAGGCTCAAAAACGAATTACTAAGAAAAGTGCATATAAAAGATTAAACTGTAAGAAGTACAAATTTAATTTGAAACGAATAAAAAATAGTGAAGACAAAGTCATTCAAGTCATTTATTTTTTAACAAATATATGAAACAGGAGATATTTTTTTAATGAAAAGTAAAACAAATGATAATTAAAATATGCAGCGTAAGAGTAAATATAAGCAATAAAGGTAACAAATAGTGTAATGAAAACATAATTAAGTTTCAAAGTGAAAGTATTTAACTTTTTTAACGTTTTTAAAGTTGGTTTTTTTATGATAGCATACCATGACATATTTGAATAATCTAAAATGTTATGACAACAGAGAGAGAGCGAAAGGAAACCACGATAAAAGTTGAGTGTTACTAAGTTGAAAAAATTATACTTTGAAACTGAATCTTCCAGTTATTTATATTTAAATTTTTAATCAATTTGAATATGAATTTAAACATAATGAATTGAAAACAACCTAAAGAGAAGCCGATAATTGAGGGGGAAACGAATTCTCCCTTTTTATTTTCCAACACACAATCATACTGTAATAATGAGGGAAAATATATTTCCTCCAGTTTCTGTTTTTAAATAAACAAGCTTGATAGTGGAGAGATTTGCTAAAATCAGAAATAAATGATAAAAAAATATGTTTCGACGAAATATACTTTTTAAACTAAAATTATTCAACGAAAAAAGTCATCTTACGTAAAAAGACAAAACAAGCTAACGTTGTTCAATTGATTTTTTTAAAAAAATATTTTATAATACATACTAAAGTGTTCTTGATGCTTATCCCACCCGATCCCCAGTAACAGCAGATCGAGACTTAAATCTCATTGCTTTGAAAATACGATTTGAAACCCAAACCCAAAAATTATAAAATAAATATAGAAGCTAAATAAAAGTGGCAGTAAATTTTAAATGTATTGTGACTTTGTTAACATAAAATAAGGAAAGAGCTTTTCAAAAGCTTGAAGGTATCTTGTACTTTAATCATATAAAAACAAATGAAACAACATGCAAAAATATAAATTTACTTCAATCTATTCCATTTCAGTCTTACAGCTGGATTCTAATTGTACGGATAAAGTTTCAATGCCAGATTTGTATTTCCAACATTGCCTTAGAAGTAATTATACACATAAAATTAGTAGTAGTAGACATTTGTAGAGGTCTCTCTTTACATTTCTTACGAAATATCTTAAATCAAAATATCAAGTCAAAGTGGTACGCACAGATAAGTGAGGAACTATACTTACAAGAATACAAATATTTTACTTAAAAACAGTAACAGATCGATTGTAAATTTTAAAACAACAAAAGTTTCTATATTTATTTTATTATTTTTCTTTTTAATTTTACCATCCCCTAATTGCATCTAAAACTTATTCATTCCTGATCTTAATGTAATATTGCATCGGCTGAAAAGTTTGCAAAGAATATTTTCAACGATCTACAGTTTTACATCTTGTGGGATATAAAGCAGCCAATCGCGACTACTAAACAATTAGTTGCCCGATTTAGGTTTACTCTCTGACCAGAAGAGCAAGTGCCCCCAAAATGACTGAAACAAAAATATTTACTTTCTACTCGTATAAAAAAATCATTATCTCAAGCACTTTATTCTAAGCAAATGATTTAGCTTACATATTATTTTCAAAAAGATAATTATTTCTCGCAACCTATCTCGAAAGCAAATGATCGATTCTAGAAATTTCTTAAGAAATTTTAGATAGGGAGTAACAAAAAAGATTTTTCTTAAAATATTTCTATATAGTGCTGAAGAGAAACAACCTGGCATCAACGTAGTGTTCTTTTGACACCCCTATCGTTTGCATTTTTACAAACTATCTGGGAGTCCTGCAAGTGACACGCAGAATCGATTGCTTTCATAACCGAAACGCATTAAAAATGAATAGCTCCTAACGAATAATTAAAATTCATCCATACATAATTACAGACTTTTTTATTCAAATCTAAAAGAAAAAAAAAGAAATAGAAAAAATAGTAATTAATTTCATCTTTTAAAATGGTATCAACATGAATGTTTAATCTTATTTCAATATTAGAAAGAAATATTAAATTTTGCGATCCTGAAATAAAAGAGAAAGAACCCCACTGACATTAATAATCTATTGTTTCTGAAAAAGAAAATTTATGTTATACATAAGCCCTTGTCGATTAATATTACAGAGTCTCTTGAAATTAATTACCATTTCAAAACTTATTCAGCGATAAATTAATAATAACGCTCGAAAAGTATAATTTTTTTAACAAGATTTTTTAAAAATTTCTTTAAAAAGAAAAAGAAAAGATATTTTTTGCAACATTATTGCACATATTTGTAAAATATTTTTTCAAAAAGTTAATTCATCCAATTTCATGAACCATAACTCTTTCTTTTCCAAGACCGACTTTAATAGGAATGATTACTTAAATCCTATTTGTTGTGAAAGTCTTATTAAAATAATGAAATTCAATCATTTAAAGCTATTTCATTGTAATTCTAAAAGACACAAATTTGCTACATTTCATAAACTCAATTCGTAGTCAAAATTTATGAACATATTTTGAAATATTTAGTACTACACTCGTGACAAAAATTAAGGTTACTAAAATAAAACGAAAATGTGAAATCTCGAAATTAAATTAGTTTAAAATTAATAGAATTTAAATATTATTCATTCGCATACAAAACATAAAAAAGCAGTTTCCTCCAGAAACTCTTTTAAAAATGTTTCAGTTATTGCGTCCCTTCCATTTCTTATAAATGTAATTTTTTCGAGGTAAAACATCAAAAATATATTTTCCGTTAACAATTAATAATATATTAATCCTTATTATATACAACAAAGTATTCTTAAAAATTAAAGCTTCCTAGACTTTGTAATTTCAATTTTAACATATTATGATTAACTATTAATTAGTCCGTAAATAAACGACGCACGAATCCATTTCAAAGCGTTTTTCCTCGGGCGGAATTTGCGTGCTTTCAGCGTCTGTTCATGTCTTCGCAGAGTACACAACAAATATTTATTTAAAAAAAACATAATTTTTCCTTTGAATGGTATTCATGCAGTCTGTGGGTGTCTTGAAGCAAAGAGGTGTAAAATATTATTTGACAGAATTCCCTTCTTTTCCTCGCTTCGCACATTTCCCTGATAGTAGCTACACGCTATGTCCCCATACATGAAGAATATAAGGGCTTATTTACTAATGGGGAAAACAAGAAAGCTATACTTTTATAAGAACAAATTCTAATAATTTTAAATTTAAGAGAAAAAATAGCTTTAATTAAAAACATTTTAATTTAAGCCTACAGGAGGGAAAATAACCACAATTTTTTATTCTGATACATTTGTAGCATAACTGGTGAACACAATTTTTAAGAAAATGCGTCTAAAATAAAAGAAGTAAGGCTTCATTTGCTCCTATTGGTTTAAAATAATTAATGTCTCTTTAAAAGATAGAAATTAAGTTTTAGAGATACAATTCGTCAAGAATGATGATGGTCTTCTACTGTCATCACGGGATTTCTATGATTCAGCTTCTTAAAACCGAGTATTTTTTTCGGGAATAACCTAATTTTCAAAGGAAAAAAAACCCCGTTCATCAACGGTATACCAAGAAATCACAAATGACCATTTTTTAATTAAGTCTTCCATGACTAGAACCATGAAGAAAACCATGATGGTAGTTCTCTTAACAAATTAATATATCTGTGAATGTGTGTGCTTAAAGTATCACTAATACAATAAACGCAATGTGTATAAATAAATGTTTTTCAGCGAAATATGTATTTTAAAAGTATTTCTATAGACATGCTATGATATTTTTCTACTTCGATAACTCATAATTTTAAAAAGATTCAATTTAATAATATAACAAACGCCACATAATTTGAAACTTTGTATAGCTTTCCTCGTTACTGCATGTAAAGAATTGAAATTCAAATTCTTTGTTTAATCATGATTCATTTTAAAACTTGGTAAAATTTGTCTCATTTCAAGTAGTTGAACAATTTATTTTCAATTCAAAGTCGAAACGCATTGTGACATATAAAGAGGATATGAAGCATGCAAATGCTATTTTGTTTAAACGGAGTCTCCGTTGACTAAGATCCAATTGCTACTGCTGACTATTAGAAGGGAGTATCGTTTTGTTTGAAAGTAAACAGTGATTTTTCTACTGGTATTGAAATCAAAATATCCAGTACAAAAGATTTAATGCAATTATACATGTTTCCGCATCGTAAACGGATCTCATTACACATCCGATTTCAAACAAAACAAACATTTTTGACAAAATGAATAGAATTTAAATATTGTTTCGTTGAGATAAATTTAAAAAGCAATATTTTTTTCCGAATGAATAAGTTATGCAATAAGGGCATTTACATAACTAAAAGTACAACGTGGACAACAATTACTTAGAATGAAAATCATGAAAGTAGACAAGGAAAAAGGGAGCATGAAATAAAATGGGAATATACCATTTAGAAGAAACTACAGTTGGCAAAATGATTATTTGTACACAACTTTTTTCTTCGTTTTTGATGAAATAAATACCCATATTTTAGTTTAGAATTAATCATGCATTTCTTTAATGAGTCTTATTGTTGTATGTAAATTATTTTTCTTTTTAAGTGTAAAAGTAAATTGTAATCTGGAAAAAGTGTGAAAAATCGTTGCAAAAAGAGTATTTGTACAGAATTCTTTTGGTGTAAGCATGGCAAAAGTTTTGATTAAACTTTTCAGATTTAACTTAGTTTTCAAATGATTTTCTTAGTTTATCAATAATATTTAAATAGTTTCAGATTATACTTAAATTTACAGAGATATAATCTTTAAAATGGCTCCCAAAACCAAAGAAAGTTCTTTAGATATGAGAAAACATATTACAGAGTTCCATAAAGAGGGAAATCTTTCCGGGTAATAGGAAACATTTTAAAACTGTCATTTACAACCATTGGTTACATCGTAAAAAAGTATTTAGAGATCGGCAGTGTTGAAAATAAGCCCAGATCTGGTGGTAAGAGTAAATTGACTTCAAGAGCCAAACGAATGATTGTAAGGTCAGCAACAAATAAACCAATGACATCAGCTCAAAATATTGCCAATGAACTTCTCTGTCATCATATAACGTTTCAGTTGCTCAGACAGTCAGAAATGTACTGCACAGCGCTGGTCTGAAAGCCAGAACTCCCAGAAAAAAACCTTATATTAGTGAAGTAAACAGGAAAAGACGTCTAAAATTTGCCATGAAGTACACAAATAAGTCCATGTATTTTTGGAAAAAGGTTATTTTTTCTGATGAGAGCAAGTTTGAGATTTTTACACCACCAAGTATTCAAAAAATTTGGAGAAAAAATAAAACAGCTCTTGAACCCAAAAATGTACTTCCCACTTTAAAACACGGTGGCGGAAATGTTATGATGTGGGGATGTGTAGCTCATAATGGAGCGAGTAACTTAGCATTTATTGACAATAAAATGAATGCTTTAACTTATATCAATGTGTTGCGACATAATTTGTTAAATAGTGCTAAGAAATTGAGCATGGAGAACACTTTTATTTTCCAACAAGACAATGACCCGAAGCACACCTCTATAGTTACTAAGACCTGGTTGCTTTATCATGTTTCAAGATGACTTGAAACACCTGCACAATCTGCAGATCTTAATCCTATAGAAAATTTATGGATGCATTTGGACACTGAAGTTCGGAAAAAATGTAACAAGTAAAGAGAACTTAAAATAAAAACTTCAAGAAGTTTGGAACTCCATTGAGATACATAAATCACAAAGAAATTAATTGAGTCAATGTCGGCGTCTTGAAGCAGTTATAAAAGCCAATGGACTGTTTACAAAGTATTGAAATTTCATTACATTGTTGCATATGTTTTGTTTATGTTTACTAAGCAAGTGTACAAATAATCTTTTGTGTAAATTTTTTTTTAAATTCACTTATTTGAAATAAATGCTTATTTTATTTTTAATTGTGAAATAATCCTATTTTTTAAAACAATTTAATTGTATCTCAAATACTTTTAGTTATATTACTTAATTTATTTTTGCAGAACATACAAAATTTTAAGTGTACAAATAAACATTTTGCCAACTGTATATCTTGGTAAGAACATAACCAAAATGTTTTTGGAACAATGAATTAAAAACAATTTACAATAATAATTAAAATTATCTCATGCAGTAAAAGAAATAAACAAAGACAAAAAAGAATAAACCCTCACTAGTATTATGACGGCAAATTAAAATTAAATACTATTCAACAGATATTTTTGCCAACCAAGCATTTGAGAAACACATGACATGCTTTTCACTCAAAAGAGTAAGAAGCTAATTTTCAATCAGAACAAAAGCTACTTCAATCCATTACAGCAATACACAGAATCTTACATTAAAGTTAACTTGTAAGGCAGCATTACTACTAAAGTACTGCAGTTATGCTTCCCTTTGAAGATCTCTGATGCAAAATCAGATGACAAGCAAAGAATGAATGACAAGTACCTCTAAGATATCAACAGGACTACGAATTAGAAAATGCCCAAACTTCTGAAGTGCTTTCCTTAAAGTGTACCAAAAATGTCGAGTTTAATTATCTGACACAAGAAACTTTGCAAAGATCGGAACCAATTCAAGTCAAGGCCAAAAATCGAATGTTCCCATCTAACTTCTCGATACTCCCATGTGACCTGATAATCTCAGATGATATTTAATTCACTTCAACGGTAACTGATGAGACCCGAAACTGACAAAATCAAACGAAAAACCGTCGTTCACATCAGACAATGAAAGTTAAAAGAAGGAAAAATCTCCGTCGCTCTTCGTTCGAGGTTAATATACGGCGGGAAAATCCCGGGCAAGTAACCTAATGAAATTCGAAGCAGGCGCTTGAGGCCATTTCTCTTCTCGTTCTTTTCTTTTCTTATTATAAGAGGAAAAATGTGACCCAACAAAGTTCATTCTTCGCACCAAAATGAGAAATTTTTATAAGAGATCTTACGTGGAAGTGGTTGCGCTTCGAAAGCTCTATCGCTTTCCTTTACTTGTTCAAGCCAAATATTGTTACTTTTCCGATTTTAAGAGGCTTTTCAAACTTTCCGATAAATCGTTTCAATTTTTTTGGAGGGGGGGGGGCTATTTACGCCCATTTAGTGGCAACGGTGAATCGGTTTCTCATCAAGTGCCTCTAGGGCAGCAAGGTTAAAATGAAGTGAGGTTTATATTTGCTATCAAAACACCAAAAAAGAAAATGGTGACGAGATTGTTCTAGGGATTAAATAGAATTTTGGAACTAAATGGATTCATTTATATTTATGAAAAAGGAACTCTTTCATTCTAAACTAGTGTTATTTTAGTTTGTTAGCTGATGTCATTATTAATTTACATCTTAAACTTCGTATTGCGACAATAATGAGCAGAAATGCAAATTTTTGATTATATTTAATAATTTGGAAAACGTGTACAAGTTTTATTTTAAGGACTTTCATTTTCCCTTTCGGATACATCACGTCGGTTTTTAAATTAAAAAGTACTGTTATATATATACTGCACTGAGAGTCTAAAAAACTGAGTTACGAATCTAGTTATTTGTATTGTCAATAACCCGATAAAAAATTTTCCCTATGAACAACTAAATAATACGTAATGTTCCTATATTGCTAAAGTTTGTCTAATTTATGCCAGTTATTACATAATATATTTAAGAGTGAGACAGAGATGATCAAAATGTGTCCCGGTTAAAATATTACCAACTTCGAGAGGAGGTGGGGTTGGAAACCACTTTAAGACTCAGTAGAGGACTCTGAAAAGACTCATACAAAGCCGATCGTTGGTCCAGTAGTTTCGAGGGTACTGCCTGTGGATAAGACGGGGAGGGTTCTCGGCACAAAGTTTCTCAAAGGAACACTGTACCAATTTTTCGTTGGACATTTGAATTACCTACCTGAGGATCCCCACAATAAGGAATCGCACTAGGATGAAACCTACAGCCAGAGAGCATGGAGGACTCCACAAACTCAGAGAAAGCAAATCTGCTTCTGGCATTCAGAATCATTGAGTGTACAGGTTTAGTCGCTCAGAGGTTGTACCCGCAAATGTATCCGTTGAGCTAACTCTCGTTCATATCATGTTTGCATTCCTGAACCAGCAATCTCTATACATGTGGCTACCATCCATCGCTATTAGTTTGAGATATCTGTTTCTACTTTAAATCCTCGCACTTTAAAAGTGTCTTTTTATCTAACCCTAACTGAAAAAACCCCATTTATATTAAAGATTTCCTTCTGTTTTAAACTTGTGAAATAAAAAGGGTTCTTCTGTCTCTGTATGAATTCGACTCAAAAGTGATATTCCATGATCCATGGTTTCGTCCTGCTTAAAGAAGCAAATGCTTTGAAAAGCACAAAATGTGACCAATAAGAAGCACATTCACTTTTAAAGTGTAACGAAGCAAAAACTTGAGTATGACCATTTGCTTAAAAAATGCCTTGACAGAAATTATTGCGGATTTTACTCGATAGAAATAAAAGGGGTTGAAGATATATATATATATATATATATATATATATATATATATATATATATATATATATATATATATACATACTTGGTTATGAGGTGGGTGTTTGAGCATGCCCAGTAATGAGGCGTTTTCTTTACATTTAGACGTGATTTTCAAAGATCTCACAAAAAATAAAATAAGGGATGAAAGATGCAGCCTCTTCGGATGCAAAAAGATTTCTTCAAAGAAAAAAATTGTACTCAAGAGTCACAAAAGGGACAAAATTGTAAACTTCTGGGAAATGGCCATGAAAGGTCTTTTATTTTTCTGTCGCTCTCTCTTTTTAAATTCTTCATCGACTTACCTGCAGACTGCCCTTGAAGCAGTATTCTGTGACCACATACACGCAGTTGGGATCGACGCACGCACCAATGAATTGGTTAATGTTGTCGTTATGCATTTCTCTCATCTGAAAAAAAAATATATTTTTCAGTTCTTTCTGAATAGTTAAGTACGATATATTTCATTAAAATATTAATGACATTTTCACTCGAAGCAAATGATTGGTAGTTTTCCTAGGCATTCGATAATAGAAATCGGTAATATATTTATGTTTTCAAATTTTCATATGCAACTTCAAAATTAATTATGATCTGTCTGTTTCATCTGTGATGTAATGGTGCTGATGCACGTAAAGAGACTCCTAACATTAGTGTGATATGGAGGTTTGGAGCGTGGGATGTTATTCAAATATCATTATTGTCTCTGGACCATGGTTCTAAATTACGATGTTCGTTGCCAATTATCGTAATAAGTAATGAATTAAACTGGAAATGCAATGATTCAAAATGTTAATTTTGTTTTTTTTTCTCTATACTATTCAATGAACCCCTATTTCTGTTTACGTCTTGCTTTGAGAATTGGCATGCAGTTGAAATGAAAGCAATCGAACGTAACCTTCCGAGCAGGGGAATCTTATTAACGACCCTGATACTTATTGCTTACTCTGACTGACGTAAAATAGAAAGAAAAAGCTTTTGAGGAAGAGAAACTCCTTCTATTTACATGCCTTTATGTAAATACATGCGTACAATAAAGAACTCACTCAAAGATAGAAATACAAACATAATAGCCTTGATGTATCTCCATGTATTTTAGTTTTTCTTTTGAATACCTTTACGAATATACATGTTTGATATGTACCCCAATTTCCCTTTCCACTACTATGAGTTGGAAAGAAAAACTGATCGATAAAGGAAATAGCAGAATAAAATAAACTGTAATTACTTTCAATGCGCTGTTTTCATGCCCTTTTTTTAAAAATTACAGGTAAAAAAATCGAATAAATTTTAAATGCTTCTATTTTTATAAAAGGCTATAGTAAAATTGTTGTTGTTAAATGAAACCGCATGGAAACGAATCCCATGCATGAGGTATATTAAGAACACTCATTAGGTGTCGATTATATATTTCATAGTTTTTAACTCCTGTAAAAGGGTGCTTTATTTTATTAAAACGCTAAAAGAAGAAAAGGAGATCAAATTTACTTATTTCCGTAAACAGTTCTGTCAAATAAATGTGCTAAAAGCGAGTGAAAACCCAAAATGGTGACAAACACTATAAACACAAATGAAATGTCCCAAGCCACTCAACCATTTGTTAGTGGGAAACCGAAGTAATAATAAAAATAAAAACGTCCGTTTGCATTATTTTCTTGTAGACACCATTTCTGATGAGGACAAATAAATATGACTCAAGAGAACTTGGTCCTTCGATTGTGCCTTTACTCGCCACTTTACCTGAGAATTTCCATTAATTCTAAGCTTTCGCAAAAGCCTAAAGATTACATGAATTCTCATTTTCTATCTGCTCTTAATCAGCTCTAGAAAAACCATCATTTGCAGGGTTAAGTTACTTATATTTCAATATTAATAGCTTAATGCAGTAACCCATTTCATTGTTACAAATTGAAATATTTGGCGTATTCAAATGTCAACATTAATTTGCTTGGGAATCGGAAACCTCTATAAGGACAATGTTAAATAAATTGACTGTTTTCCACGTACCTTTTCTCAAAATATATTATATGTACATGCTTGAAATTTGTTATACAATTAAAGTAGACATTTTTCATTATATTGAAAGGGGTTTTTAACGAAGTTTGAATTTTTTAATCATTTATAAAAATTTTATCATACATAGTGAAATTTGACCCATTTTTCACATAAGAAATTTGTGAAGAATAAATTTTCGAGTTTTTTTACAAGAAGCTCATTTTAGTATACATTAGCCATCATTATGAATATATCCTAAAAAATTTACATACTTGTGAACAGTAGTTTGTCAGAAAAGGTACATCGAGCATCAAATATTACATTAATATTTTGCCAAAAATCGAGGCACCAAGAAGGAGTTGTCGGATTGTGATGAAATTTCATATGCAAAGACGCATTGATCAGATATACAAATGATCAAATTTTCAAGGCTAATGAACTGGAATTGCAGTCACAGTGAGGATTTTTGATGAGCAACTCGTAAAATAGAAAACCGGTCATAGACGCCCAAAATTTATCTTTTTTCGTTTTCGCCGTAGTGATTCCCTAAAGAAAAAAAAGGAATGGTGTAATTATGATGTTTTCTAAGACCTTATAGGGAACTGAATGACTTCAAACGTGGGTGAAATTGGTTGCTCATGCCAAGCAACAGGTCGTGACCTACAACGTCCAGGTCCAGCTTTGCAAACTGCGATGGTTGCTGTGAGGAAGTTAGGGAAGAAATGAATGCTCTGGAAGGTCAAGATGCACAAATACGAGGCAAGATCAAATTAATGTTCGACGTGTCCGAACAACTCCAACGGTATTATTGTCTACTATTCAATGTACCACAGCCTCTTCACTACCCCCTCTTATACCTTTCATCATTTCACGGCGCTTGGCTGAGGAGGGTGTACGCTCACAACACATCTACCTTTGACCCACAACATCGGAGGAATCGTTTGTAGGGGTGTCGCAGTCAATCATCATGGTTGCCATCGGACTAGCACCTCATAGTGTTCAAAGATGAACCTCGCTTTACTCTTGAAGCAAATGACCATCGTTTCCGTATCTGAAGAGGCCGACGCCAGCGGTTTCAATTAGCATTTGCTTTAAAAAGGCAACCCCTTAGAGTGACGGCGTGGGGTGCTATCTCATACGACAGCTGGTGATCTCTAGTCATCTTTGGTACATCTCTAACAGCTCAACGATTGGTTGATACCATCCTGCTGCCGGTTGTATTATTCTTCATGGCACGTCATCCGAGGCCCAATTTCAAGCAAGATAATGCCAGGCATCATACCGAACGCATATCTATGGACTGCTTTCGTGCCGTTAATATTCTTCCTTGGCCTGCAAGGTCACCACACCTTCCAACAATCGAATATGTCTGCAACATTGTAGGGATTCGGGCACCCCAATATATCGTATAGGCCTGGAGCAACAACTGCTGAAACCCGGCAGAATGGTATTAGGAACCTCTATCACTCTTTACAGAAATGTATACAAGCATGTATCATCACCGTCATTTATTTGAACATTCAAACTGTAATCGTAACCGATGGATCTGCCTTATGGACTTGATACATTTATCATCTTATTATCTGTGTATGAGCTGTACACATATTTAATTTCATATATATATATATATATATATATATATATATATATATATATATATATATATATATATATATATATATATATATATATATATATATATATATATATATATATATAGCTTATTCCCTACAAACAAGAGATAACATCCAACAATCACATTCAAAAAACACATTGACAGTAGGAAAATCACACAATGAAGGACACATGAGCAACCGAGATTAAAAATTATACAATGGATGCTGCAGTATTATAAACATTGCTGACTTAGGACAGCTAATATGTAAAATAATTTATATAAAAGTGGGGTTGAACATGTTTTTTAGCCAGCCAACCGTCCACCTTTATGTAAATAATACTGAGCAAAACCCTATTGAAGTAATGAACCGGAATATATATATATAAATTCATTACAAAATAGAGGTAACTTACCTAAAAATTGCACTTAAAAATGCAGAGCCCGCGCTAAATATGAGTGCGATAAATAAGTAATTACCAGATTCTGGACCCTAATGCAGATTTAAATCATGTACATGGCTGAAATGTAGCACTTAACGTAAGTGTAAAAAGAATGGAAATAAAAATTAATAAGAGAGTTACAAATTACCATAACTTGAGTAACGCTAGATTATATATGAATAAAATAATAATAAGTAATTTTACCTAATATTAGAATATGGAGGTAACTATTACTATGAAATATGTAAGTTTATAGCAATAAACTATTATCAATCTCAAAATTTTTAATTCTTACTATTTTGAATAGCTTTATTCCTATAACTATTAATAAAATTAATTGGGAATTTCAGATTTAAGCAATATTTAGTAAAATGTTTAAAGTTATTTATTATTTCTGATTTTTTGACACCAGAAATTTATTGCGTTGTATATAATTAATTACAATATTTCTGAATATAGACACTGCAAAAAAATATCTAACCCAAAAATGGACATTCCCCCTTTTACAAAATACAATAAGCAGCATTAATGAAGTCTAAAAAATCCAATAACAACTCAAAAAGTGTTTAAAAACATAAAAAATAACACCGCATCCCATGGACAGTGAATTTACATAAATTCATTTTACATATGATTAGAAACTATAAAACTAGTAAATATTCAATACAATTATACGGTAATTAAGGCATGGACGAGAGAGTAAATGTGTAGACGAGTTAAACAATTAGTCTGTTTTTGAATTTACTTCTATTCTCAGCGGTTTCCAATGCCTGTGACCAAAAGAAAAATCCCAAATGTGCTCTAATTATTAGAAAATCGTCATTGAAAATAATTTTTAAACATACTAAAAACATAAAAAAGGAAAAGATAAAAATCATACAGTTTTTTAAAAGTGAATATCACTAATGCAAATTAATATCTAAAAGTTGGTAAGATGTAACATTATTGGTGCATAAAACAGTAGATGAAGCAATTAAAGAACACGGAAAAAATTTACTAATATTAGCTTTTTTTCACTGATCATGCATATTTGTACATATGCACTTGTCTTTTAAAAATTAAAATACAATTCACCTGAAAATGAATGAACATAGAAACAAGAAATTAGAGAAAATGTGCATTATAAAATTTTCATTGAATGCGACACGAAAATTTGCATACATATAACAGGAACAAAAAATGCATCCTTGAAAGAAATGTCTATAATAAGCAAAAACACTACATCACAGTTCATTATGAAGATAAGTAACGGGGAACAAATCTAAAATTGTGTTCTTATAAGGAAAAGGTCTTTCCCAAAGAAGAATTGTCTCTCGATTTGGCCAACGTGGGACTTAATAGAGAGGCAGTCAACGCTGCCCCGCTGTTGAATACGGAACTGCGAAGATATCCGTTGTTTCATATGCTATAGCGATTAGGGAAGTGGACTTAAAAACGCAACAAAGCTACCAAGATAAGGACAGATATGCTCTATTGGAAACACCTTGAATAGCTCTTTAAAGCGAACCTGGACTCATCTCTGTAAAGTGATTTTATTTCAATTTTATTTTACACCCTATTCTAAAAAAACACGATGGATATTAATGATGAACATCCCAATTTTGAATCACGGTCAAGTAAAGAAGAAGATACTTCTTCTGGCAATACCTAGTCTAAATTTCCACACCACCACGCCAACGGGAGAAACTTTCAGCCGCGACGGATTTAAGGTGCATCACCCCTTTCACATGGTGGGGTTTCAGCGGCACTAAGTATGGAACCTGCGACTCAACACTAGAGACGAATTCGGGATCATCACTTCTCGAATGCCGCAGCCACCCCCTGTCGAGAGTACATAAGCCCATAGCTTCCCGGTTAAGGAAACGTGTCCTCTTGCCAAAGATAAACAGGCTCATCTCAGTCGTTGGCTTCGAGGGACACACACAATGGATCGTTTTGCATAGAAACATATCTGCATTGTGAAACGTTTTTGAAACGTACTTGCTCAGATGTTTTTTACTGATCATCTACAGTCATCTTTCGGCCCGAAAGAGCGAGAAGACTGTCTCAAGCAAGTTGAACTTGAACATATGTCTTCTAGACACAGAATCTGCAGATTTAAATTGATTCCGCAGTCACACCACACTGAGAGTCACATTCAGACGTTCAGCAGCATCAGCTTCTAACAACCACATTTCTATCTATCTAAGCTCTCTTAATGAATTAAGTAAATGCTTTTTATTAGACATTACTAGATTCTTTAGGATATTGTCATCGATACTAACAACAACTGTTGAAGATGAACAAGTGTGTTCAAACCGTACTGGTGAATTATAGTGAAATGCTGATACTTGCACATTTTCTACAACGACTATATAAATGTTTTTCTTTGAAATAAAAAAGAGTATCACTATTACAATAATAAATTATCTTAAAGTTCATTATTTTAATTCAAATAAACCAATACGTTTATTGTTACCACCATTTTTTCAATCGTAAACTTTGAAAACATGTTTTGTCACGAGTTCGAGCCCAGTACCACTAAAGACCCAACGTGTAGAGCAGCGATGCATGCTAAATCTGCTGAGAGCTGAAACGTCCTCCCATTGGTGTGGTAGCTAGAAGAGTGAGTGCCAGCTCAGGTATCGTCCACGTCACTTGACCATGGCTTAAAATTGCGTGGTTCGTCGCCAGAAGACCCTCGTGTAGCTGAACAGTGCGACGTTAATGTTCACTCACTCACTCGAAAACTTGTTGCACTTTAACCATTGAAGACCAGTAAATTTTAGGCAAAGAGGAACAGATCGTAAAAAAATGCGTCATAATATTTTCCAGTGAAAAGGAATATAATTTTATCAGAAGAGAAAAAACATATACTCCAGCTTAGAAATATAATGTGAATATCATTACCTGAACTCAGATATTTAATGAAATATCGGTAGTACGTGAAATATGCAAGCGAAAGTTCCCCTGAAATTTACTAACTAAATCTAACGAATAAAACTTCGTCACCTAATTGCTATAATGAGTTTGCCACCAGCGCAGTAAAGTGGGTCAAATGAATTATTCATAAGACTGGAACGTGAAATTTGTTTTTAAAACTAAAAAAGTTGGTTTGATAAAAAAAATTATTATGATAATGAGGGAACCGTTAAAAATTTTAGTGTTAAGATATCACATTTCATGTTTCTTTTCTCATCAGAATTATAGAAAAAAGCTGATAATATTCCATAATTTTTAAATCTAACTTAAATTATTTTGTTAACTTTAAGATATGCGTTACAAGAATTTGCAGATTATTTAATTTTCAGGGCTTAAAGTTCGACCAGCATTTCTGTACCATTTTTAAGTAAATTGTATGCATGCTATCAACATCTAATATTATTAAAAACATTTTAGTCTCTCAAATATAATAAGAAAAGACTCAATTGCACAGGGTGATTCTCTACTAGACCGACAAAACTTGCATGAGGTTTAGAGACGACTCAGATCCGCATGGGAATGCAGGGTCACAAATGTCGTAGTCGGAAGCTATGGTGCAAAGAAGCAGAGAAAAAAGAACAACACATTATTGGAAAAGAAGGCATTTTAATGAAACTTTGTACTACAACAAATGTTCGAAATTACGATCAGAGGTCGTCTGTCATGCTTGACAACGGCTCTGCGCGGAATTCCTTACGTTTTGAAAGTTTCCTTCCGACAGTCTTGCGGTAGATAGCGTTGTGTGTGAACGGAAGGTTTCATTAACTCCGATCATTTTGAAAGTCGTCATTTGCGATCCGTCGCATTTGCTCCACGGGCAGCTCAACATCGTTTCTCGGTCAATGTTTAAGCCAGTATTCTTGGAGACTACCTCATTGGATTCTACCTTCGACCCTTTTTTGGATGGTGGGGCATATCTGATCTTCTTTCAACGAGTCCTGCCCGAGCTTCTTGACGCAGCACATCTTCATCATTGTGTCACTCCAAGGAGTGTCATCATGACGGGGCTCCTCCACATTACGGAATTCACGTCCGTCGACATCTCAAATTAACCTTTGGACAACGGTCGTGGTGGTCCGGTTCATTAGCCCACCAAATCATCGGACCTATCATGCATGGACTTCTTTGGGGGTCACAGGGACATTTAAGTGTACGAGACACCCGTTCCTTCAGTTGAAGACCTCATCACTCGAATATCTGTAGCTGCTGGGAGGATACGTGCCCTGCCAGGAATCTTCCAGAACGTAAGGAAAACTCTCTACAGCTCCGCTGTCAATTCAACCAGATGATTTCTGGTCGTAATTTCGAACACCACACATAAATTTGCAATAAAATCTTTTCAGTAACATTCATGTGTTTCTCTTCCCGTTCTTTTTCTCGGCTTCTTTGTACCATAGCTCGCAATTGTTTCATTTATGACACTGTATTCCTATGTGATTCTATGTGCCCTCTACACAAGTTTCTCGGTCTGGTAACGAATTTCCCTGTATATTAAATTGAATTTTAGTGCCGAGCAAAGGATAAAAGAAGTGGACAAATTTACACGAAGTATAAGTCAGCAAACAGTTGTATGTGTAAGGAAACTTATGAAATGCTTTATTTATTTATATATTTATTTTAGTTTTAGTCATTTTATGAAGCGTATTTACTTTTATAATACCATATAAAATAATATTTTTATATGGTATTATTTATATTTTTTCTCTCTATATATGAAATATAAATTATTTTATTTCACATACTGTTCCTTTTCCGCATTAGTATACTCCATACACGTTTAACCTTTTTTTTAGATTCATGAGCGTGAAATGCAAAATAACGTGACCACGTAACGTATTAAACATACAGTCAAATCCTATCCTAAAGTAATATCCTATCCGTAGATATATAATAAGTATATTTCCAACGCATATTTAATACCTATCAAAATAAAATTTCGTGTCATGTTACATGCCTTAGTTTTCCGAATAAAACAGGAATCGCATTCCTTAGCTAGAATTAAAAATACGATCCTCTGAAGAGAATGTATTTGGTTTAGTACAAATTTCAAAATCAGTGCTACATTGATGAGGCCGACAGCTAAGATGCCACTGTACTTACGAGACGAAATAAATTGTAACGATTTCTGGCAGAAACGGGCTTTCCAACACAATAATGAAGGAAAGTGAGACTCACGATTTTCATTTCGATCTTGGTCTTTCTGGAGATGTCCACGATCTTCTTGCTGAAGCGCAGCTGCTTCACGGCAATGAGGCTCCCCTTGAAGACCGCGGTTCGGGTAAAGATTTGCTCCATCATCTTAGATTCCACTGACACGTGGCTGGCCAAGCTCATCTAGAAAAACAGGATTCACTCAATTAATGCTAGTTTTCGCTTAAGGCGTTAGTACCCTTTTTTGGACATAGTAAATGGATTCATTGGAGTCTACTTAAAGGTGGTGCTCATGTGTTGTTAAAGTATAAGAACAAAAATCGTTTCATTTGTGCAGATAGAAAATTTCTCCGAAATTAATATTATGTTTTGACTTTGTTTCTACATAGTTTTCTGATGAGAATCAAAGTCATAACATATTTGTAATAACACATAACTCATAGCCTTGTCATAACATAACATTGAAAAATTCATATTTTTTCATTCAAATCATCTTTGATACAGTTGATCTATGTTTATTTGGAATATAAGATGTCTTCCGAATTTCAATTTCGTAATGTTAAAAAGAATTATCACTTTACGTATTAAAGGGAAACAATTAATGCTTGCTTATAGAATATTTCCAAACATTGAAAATGCTGCAATTGTAGACAAATAAGTTACATTGAAAATTTCTAAGAAAATCCGCTCTTTTTTCTGTCTGAAAATATGTTCCTCGTTTAATTCAGGATCCTGCTCATTTGTAGAAGACAGGAATTTTCGAATTTTCCGAGAATTTTTTCCTCTCGGGATTCTTCAGGAACATAGCAGTCATTCCCTGGAATGTATTAACATATCAAAAACAGTTATTTTAATTGATATCAATAACAACTGCACAACACACGAAGGTTCAAAAAATCTAGAACGGACGATAAACTTATTTATTGAGTTACTAAATTATAAATGCAAAATAACTAACGGATCTTTACGGGATCTTCTCACTAATCCTTTTGAGAAATCTTTGGACTAGCATTCGCATTTAATTCACAGCCATCCCTCTCAAGAAGAAACCCTGCTATGTTCGACTATATAAAGTCAGAGTTTTGTAATTGTACGAAGAAGGAGTTGAGAAACTGATGCAGTCGCCACGAATGTGAGATAGAGTAAAGTTTATTTTCGCAGCTTAAGTTTAAGAGCAGTGTTTTCCACTGTATTAAATGATTGGATTGGGGATCTCTAGTCAACGATAGATTAGGTTAAATTAAAATGGTTACTTGCGCTTGATCCTTAAAGGTTTATTGCTTTCCCCCAATCACTCCTAGGACATTCACTTAAAAGGTTAATCTGTTGGGTACATCCCCCCTCTAAAAATTGAGAAAAGGTCAAGTTGAAATTTTACAATTCATTCAAGGTCAAAATTCCTCATCTGAAAATGCAGGTTTGTATAGTTATTTTTAATAATTATTATTTTCAATTGTCATGGAGCTGCATGCTTAGCAAATTTTTCAGTTAATTCTTTTAAAAAACTCGTATGCTTTAATGAAAGATCTGCTGTAGAGTGTGTTTCAGTTAAATAATACATTAATATTAAAAATACAAAGCAAAGGCATATGATGACTAGGATTCCAATAACATATAAAAAAAGGTGAAATAATTAAGTTAAATTTGACGATAGCACTGTAATACATTGAAATATTAGTTCCCATAGAGTATAAACTGTACCATACACGTTCATTTGATAAATATGACTATTTATGGATTATTTTTTCGTTATTTTAATTGAAATTGTTTAAGGACATTTTTATAAGCAAATCAGAATCCAATATAAAAATAGTAATTAAAAACGAAAATATTAACTACTTTTTACTATCACACTTGGAGTATTTAATTTAGAAAACTCATGTCCGAAAATTATGTAACAAGGATAACTAACTGAAAACGCAAGGAGAAAATTTTGATTGGGAAACATAATAATTATTACACAATCATTTAATGTCAGTACAATGGAGAGAGATATATATTTTTTTAACGAAAAACCTTTTTATTTTTATTCGTTACTGCTGATATGTACAAAAATAATTTTATCGATGATGAAATTTGAATGAGAACATAATGCACAACATGAAGCTAATTTGACAAGATTGCACAATCAAATGTTTCAATCCGCTCTTATGCGTAGGTCCATTCTACTCAAGTATCATTATTTAAGTAATTCGATTTATCCCAAAGCAGATTAAGCGTTATTACCACCAACAACAAAAAGGAAAAAAAAACGAAAGCAATTCCTTCCAATAGCGAAGACACTATTGAAACTCATTTTCGTTCCTCATTCCACGTATCTAAATTGAAGTCCCTCGATTCGTACTCTTCACAATTCAAGTGAAATGACAAGATAAGAGTTTCAACTGTTCAAAATGAATTGCGGCAGAATTGAATTAATGACAGAGATATTTCGGCGAAAGATGGATTAATGGATTTTGTGGTTTAGTGTTCGAATCCATTTTGTTTAATTACTCTCTTATCAGTGGAGGGTGTTTATTTAGGTAGGGTGTTGTTGTGGAGGGGGAGGGCTCTTCTCTAGAAGAATTGCTTTAAAGTCTGCTTCGATAGAATGGAATGGAGAGAGTTGTATTCTCAAATGTTGGAGAATACAAATCATAATGGGACATTGAGCAAACTATATATATGCTGATTTCAGTAATAACTGCTGGAGAACGGTGTGTTTAAAAAAATACAGTGCTCATTTGTGTATTCCATGGTTTAATGCGGTGAAATGTGTCACGTTCCAACGCTGAATGGCGTATTTTTCAAATATTTTTAAATTTTAGGAGTTATAAGTGTTAAAAAGTAACAGGTTTGTATGGAGAGAGGAGAAAATTTAGATTTGAAAATATATTCAAATTTTCCATCGGACGCTGTAAAATTATACCAAGATATTTATCAACAAAAAGTTTTGGAGTCAGGTCCTGTTGTTTATTTAACATATTTATTTAAAGCCCTCTTTACACAAAAATATCGAAATAAAAAAAATGATGTGACGCCTTTTAGAAGATTTGCATATTATGTATATATTTCATTGAAATTATGTATACCTATACATACCTGCTGAAATTTGTAAATATGTTTTCATCTGCTATATATGTATGTATCTAACGGTATATTTTTTATTTATAGCTAAGTAAAATAAAATAGGATAAAAAGAATTTCCGGGTATATGTGTCACGTGATATACTCCAAATGCACTTATTTCGTAATAAAAATTCTTATGAGGAACATTTTTATACATGTGTACAAAAATAAACTGTAATTTATATTCATGAAATGTAGTATCACCTTCAGAAACATAATTTGTCGGTAAAGAAAGTCCCATTTACGCGCACAAATTAATTTTTCTTGAAAAATTCAACAAACTATAAGATATACATTCGAAATAGCATTCCACGAAAACTAATTTGTATCAGTAATGCACGTCACTCCTCCTTTGGAAATATTGGTGATATGTTATTCTTCATCATCAAATATATATGCAGCAATTTCATTTATTTTATTAATAAGCTCAGCTTCTTCAAAATACGATATAGCAATGCTATCTTTGCACATTTTAATTCTGTTTGGCAACGTATTTCACAGTCCTATATTTAAACTGAGAGTCAAAACACCAAGGAGATTCAAAAAAAAAAAAAAAAAACAGTTTACTTTTAATGTAATACATATCAAAATAAAATAACAAAGAACTATTAAGTTTATTTTCAAAATTTTTTACATTTTTTTCTGTGAACATAATTCAAATTCGGAAAACTTTTTTCTACAGACAAATACCGAAAATACTGCATCAAAATATTTACTTTTTATTAATGTTCTTATAATGTACTCGATAGTTTAAATACCTCTACAAAAATACCATTTTTTTATCTACCATTCGCTAGAACAAAAACTACAAGTGTTTTAGTAAAAACAGATACCATAACTTTACACATTATAAGATGCGTTTTACTGGAAAAAGCTCAAACGGGGACACTGATTATTCAAAAAGTTTTAAAAATAATTTGCTGACATTTTTTTTTGTATGTTCTGATAGAAGTAGAAGTGTTTTAACCGTCTGATATATCAATCACTATTTTATTAAAAAAATTACAGTCCCTTATGTAAATATAATCGCTGTTTTTTTAAGCAATTTCATATAACAACTGAGATAAAGTGCTCTAGTTTTTCTAAAAATTGTAACATCTCTTTTTCTGAAGGTCATTTAAAAAGAATAGCAAAGTAATACATCAAAATTGAAAAACGGAAAATTTGTTCATAAACCTTTTGTACTTTTTTGTCACTTTTTACCAATTTTTTCCCCTTTTAGTAGTAGTAATTCATTTTTCTCTTCTTAGTTTTAGGATTTATTTCTTAAAATGTACAAAATAAATCTAAAGACCACAAAAATGTCTCCATATCTATATTTTAAAAAAAATATGTCGCAAGTAGTCAGATACCTTAAACAAATAGGAAAAATTTTCATTTTAAATCAAAGTGGAGCTCTATTTGATAAAATGTAAGAAATAAAACATAAAACATGGCGCGTTGTACAAAAAGAGACGCTGTTGTTGCTAATGCCACCTGGTCGTTAAAGGCCAGATAGCAGTCCATGAAATCCATTTTGGCAAAGGGCTAAATTGTATGCATTTCGTTAGTCTTAGCTTGAAGCACCATTCAGGAGACAGTGTGATTTGGTACGGTTCCATTCCAATTTTGAGGGAGAAAACCGTGCGGATGGTCAGGGGCTTCCCCTCAACATCAAGAAAGGCTATTTAGAATACCCCCATGTCGCAAAGACACTATACATTTACAAACATCCATGCCTTCTCCGGAATTCTAACCCAGGCCCTACGGAACAGAAGTCAGTGCCACTAACCACTCTACCGGAAAGGCGGCACAGGAGGAGATAAAACTAGAAATGAATCATTATGCTGTTCCGTGTTCACTAGTAAAAACATAACACGATAAATTAAAATATGATCATTTTTCTATCGGGAAATTAGCTGGCAGTCTGGATTCTAATCTTTACTAGCCGGGTAAGATAGCTTTAAGGACATAAGCCTCCTAGTACTCAATTTCTTCCTTTAGAGCAGTGGTCTCCAAACCCTGGGACGAGAAAAGGTACTGGGCCACCCAAGGAACATTAAATTACTTCCATTTTTGGAAGTGATAACTTTTATTGGCGCGTTTTACTGCCGAGTGAACTAGACTGAATGTCACAATCGGGAATGTAACGCTCATTCGGCTTTTTTTGCCTTCATTCCGACATACACGCCCCTGAAAAGGAAATGAAGGACGTTTCCCCCACCACTAAAAAAGGCGGTAGTTTGTCCTCCCCCCATGCGCCGTAAAAATAAAGCTCCTAGCTTCCATCTAAGTGAGGTGAGGCTCCCCCCGCGCCTACCACTTCTTTCTGCTAAAATGAATGCGGGATTCCTTCTAATTCTAGTTGAAGCATGACAATGAAACGTAACATTTTTAAAAAATAGGCTTAGAGAAAAAGAGAAATCCCACTCTAGAATTAAACATAAAATGTAGAAAAAGGACAAATTTTTATATACCCCTAAGTAAATAATATAATTATCATTAGCAATATTGCAGTGATCTTAAGAATAAAAATCTATTTTTGTAAATGAATCGGACTGGCAATGAGCAAATAGTTCTATTAATTACATAACTTAAATATACTTCGAGTCTAAACAGAAAATTAAAACAATTAGAAATTTAAAATAAAAAAACTAAGTATTCATGTATTAAAAAGGAGTTACATTAAATTATGTTTAAATACAAGAAAACAAAATATAATTAAGAAGACTTTACTTGCAGCAGCACCGAATATATTTGTACAAAACTGCCATACAATGACAAAAGAGCTAGTATAAGCTAGAGATTATGTGATATAAATCTTCTCTGATTAAATCCCTTTTTAAAGGTTTTGACCGAGATTTCCCTCTTCCGAATCTCTCTCTCAACTACCTGTCTTACTATCCCTTAAAATCATTCATGGATAGAATTGAATATTTTTAAATTACAACCAAAATTCTCAAAGCCGGATCGGGTATTCTGAACAAATTATTTTGATTTTAAGTGGAATATTAACATAGATTTTTCAAAAGACAAATCAAAACCTTTAGTTGGTTTTTTAAAATCAAAATTCAATTTTTAGTTAAGTCAAATATAATCGAAATAAAGCACGACGAAGTATGGAACAACGCTTGACGGAGTTTTTTTTATAGATATGTAAAAAAAAAATGAATCTGTAAAGGATTTATAACCTATTCCTTTTTAAAATACAATTATTTCCCAAATCTGATTGTATATTTCGTGCAAAAATATTACTTTACGAGTACAAACAAATGGATAAATAATTTTATAGGACAATATTAATCATCCTCTTTTTTTATTCCTCTAACTAATCCCTGAATTAACATTACAAAATTTGAAGTTATCACTTCTATCGTGTGGTCATAAGCACACACTTTTTTTTTTTACTGAGGTGTTTTTGATTAGGGTTTCAGCGAGTTTGCGTGGAACCCCCCTATATATATAATAATCCAAGTTAAATCACTTTATATTCATATTTGGTGTAACTGTATATTATTCTGATGGCATGTTTAAATACAATTAAATTAAGATTTTAAAATTAAAACAATCTAAAATATAAACAATCACCATCTACCCTCAACGGAGGGAGGTAAAAGGATCCCAAGTTGATCGGTGCGTGCGTTGAGAAGGGAAAAAAGGCTTACTTTGCTGGCGGAATGCACGAGGCACGTCCCTTCCTGCCCGCATCGCTGAATGTCCTCCAGGTCAATTCTCCAGAGCAAACCATCGATTTCCTGCTCGTATTTCCAATTTCTAAAAATAGAAACCAGGGGTCAATAGTCCACACTTCACTGGGAATCTAACAAAAAGTCATCGGATGCATGCTACAAACTAAACATTTTCACATCATTTGTTTTTTACATACTTTTCAAAATCATGCTCCAGAAATACTAAATAGAATTTAGAATATTATCTTATCTGTAGTACTCAATTCCTTTTCAAATTTTAATTTGCTTGTTTTCAACGAATCAAACTTATTACATTCGCTTTTTTACAGAGTTACACCTACTAATTTTTTTTTAAAACAATTATTTTAATAACAAAATATTTGTAAATATTGTTTCTGAGTGAAATTTTAGACATTGTATTTGTACCAAAAAATTAGCCGAGTTATTAAACAGAAAATCATCTTAAGCAATGATTATACGTAATAAATTGCACTTAGAACAGAAAAATCAAATTATAGACATTAATGCAGTTCTCAAATAGATGAAGATCACTTGACTACGTTAACATACATTATAATGAGTGCAGGGAGGAAACAGAAGAAATGGAATATGGAACACATACAACAAATAAACAAAGAGAATCTCATCCCAGCCTTGGGATGATGCCATTTTAAATAAGTGTAAAGAATGACTGCCGTGTATTTGATAGAGTTAGACATTTAAGCATTTCTCTAAACTCAAACGGCTTGCAATTTTAAGCACTCCATCTTAATATTTTAAACTATTCCAAAAAAAAGAAAAAAAAGAAAACCAAGACAAAATAGTCGTAAAAATATTCCAGCATTCCCATTTAAAAATGTAGTAAAAGTTATTTTTAAATAAGTGAATCGAGAGATAACCAAAAGTCAGCAGTTTTTGCATCAGTACAATTTTCAGCGTCATTTTTGTCAGGAATTTATATAGTATATACAGTGGACAGCGAAAGTGTTCGTACACTTGCAACTTCCTATAAAACTGAATGTTTTCGACTAATAAAAATTAACATATCGGAATTGTAATTTTTTAATGATATCAGTAACCTTCATATCCATTCATTAATATCCATTGAAAAGCAAGACTAATTCCAGCAGCCACGCAATTCTGGCTCCAAATATCTGACTCAAGGATAAAATCACTGATGAATAAATGATAGTTTAAAAAACAAAAAGAACGTGGTTTTATTGTAGATTGAACTAAAAATGAAAAATATATACGTATGGTATTAGAAGAATATGCATGTAGAATTGATAAGTATTAGAAGAATATGCGTTTATATAGAATTTTTTTGATAAGTATTAGAAGAATATGCATTTAGAATTTTGATTAGTATTATATATGTATTGATGATTAATTAATATTATATATGTATTGATGATTAATTAATATTATATATGTATTGATGATTAATTAATATTATATATGTATTGATGATTAATTAATATTACAAATATATATATTAATGTTTGATTAATATTAGATGTACAGATGCAGGATACTGTTATGATTCCTTAGTGATCGTATTTCCTTCTCAGGGTGACAGACCCTGATGTTGTGAGAGAAAGATGCCACAGCTGAGTAGCAAGGAATGTAGTAGGTCAGCATCGTACATGATAAAGTGTGGCTCAAGTGTCTGTAATCGGTCATTGTCTGGTACACGGCTTGGGTTTTTCCACCAGATAGGAAGGGGGTCTGTAAGTCCTAACCCGAATGGGGTGTACTTGTATGTTATATTTCTAGTAAAATTGTACCAGAATGCACTTTTGTGCAATTAATTAAATGTAAGATAGGTAGTTTACTAGTTGAGTTCTTTGCGTGATTTTGAGAGTGTGTAATTAATCAGGAATTAGTGTAAACTTAGGATTGTTGTCAATTTCCTAATCAGTATTGAAATTTAGCAACATAATTTTTATTCGGGTCATTGAGACCCACGTAAAAATCACATCTTCTTTACGGAAGTAAAGAAGAGCACGATACTACTAATAATCTTCTTGGGTAAAATATTCTTTATAACAGTCATTTTTTTTCAGTTTCTATGAGAAGAAGACGGGATTTATTTAAATCAAGACTTTTATTTAAGTGTTAGTAGTAGAGTAGGCGCGATGATGGGTGAAAAGGATATAGAAGCAAGAGTACCCAAATTAATTACACAAATGTAACCACTCATCCGGTGTAGTGGATAGTGACAATGACGACTGTGCCGTAGGGATTGTGTTCGAATCCTGCAAAAGGCATGGCTGTTTATAAATTCATAGGGCCTGTGCGCCATGGGGGCACTATAAATAGCCATCGAACAGTAAGTCTTCTAATGAGATGAGTGGAAGAGAAAGAGAGGCGAAAGGCTCCTGATCACTTCCAGGGTGTTCTCCCTCTAAATTGGGGTAGAACAAATCGTCTGTCACTTGTATGGTGTTCAAAGCTATGGCTAACGAAAGGAGTACATCTTACTTTTTGCCGCGATGAATTTCGTGGGCCTCCATCTGACTCCGTCAGATAAGTGATATTAGCAAAAACATCCCAAATGTATAAACGTATAGAGTTTGATTATAACATTTATAGGTACCATCATTAAACAGAGTCTTTTATATCATAATTCGATTTCTAACCGATTTTAAATAACTAAGTTTATAAGAGTTTGTTCCCCAAACTTCAGTGAATTATCGTGCACATGGTGATGTAAAACCTTACTGATTATATTTCGTCAAGTGCAGAAATTACAACTTTATTTTTACTGTAGTAAAAGTAAAGTTGTCCCCCTTTCAAATAAAAAACCCTAACATAAAGTTTCATATAACATCTAATTCCTTCACACAATGCTACTTCAGCCTTTCAGTTTAACAATATGTTTTGGTCTCATTACAAATGTTTCTCGTTTCACTTGGCTTCCATCCACAACATACATCTCAATAATTCAAGAATATTGAATGTATTTTATCCAAAGATATTGGGGAAAAATGTAGATGAATTGAAACTGAGACGAAAACTATTTATTTCTATGTGCAGCTGTCAGAGTGAAATATTTTGCTACAAAAGCAGTTCGTTTCACAAAAATATGGTTTATATTGAAAGTTACGCGTGGATATTGTTTCAAAACCAGTCCATATTGTTTTTCTCCCATGAGGCGACTTTCAAAGGATATTCCAACGCTTCCATTTTTTTCGGATACAAAGTTTTTCCTTAAATGGCGAATATTTTCAAAGCAAATATTCTAAATAGAAGGAACTAATCTTAACATTGGCAACATATTACATCTTAACATTGGCAAAATTCGAATATGGACACAAACAATAGTGGACTATTCTTTCATTTCTTTCTTTTTTCATATTTTAAAACATACATTTGTTTGAAAACCTTTTATCCCTTTATGTAGAAGATGTGATTCAGATTTTTGGAATGTGTTTCGCTTGAAACCTATTGATCGCCATGCACACATCGATACTTAAAAACTATAAATTTTTTATTTTTTTATTTTTGTGAGTAAATAAAACATTAACTAAAAGAACATCTCAGATTGAATTAAAAATTAAGATGTTTTGAAAAGTATGACCTGATTGTAATTTTATTATTTATTTTAGAATATTATTAATAGTCATACAATGCAGACAAATCTTTAAAAATTTTATAACATCTAACGCCAAGAGCCATTTAAACAAGCTTTAAAAGTAAACAACCGTTCTACTTCGATTTCAAGAGTATTTTTCTCGGGGAACAGTAATATTTATCGAGAGAAAAATCTTATTTTAACTGTGGGTTTATAAATTTAAAATGTAAGTTAGTTTTTCAATTTTTTTTTCTTTTTCATATTATATCTATAATGAAGTAATAAGTTTTAAGGATAACAATAATTCTCAAATTATTTTTTAAGATTAAAATTCACAAGAAACCTAACATAAAAAATCGTGAGATGTTCATTGGTTTTTTCTTCTATTTCTACAATCTAAAATGATAAAAAAATAAAAAAGAACAGAGCAGTAAAAATGTTTAACATATTTTCTCTATTAGTCTATTTATAGCTTGAAAATGAAAAATAAAGTAGAGGAATAAAATTAAGATAAAGACTAGTAAGCAGACACATTTTCCGAATTATTCGCGTTCATACGTATAACGAAGTGAAAAATTCAAATGTAAAAAAAAAATAATAATGATCGAAAGCGCAACGAGAAAGGACAGAGTAGGAAACTCGAAATGGGCTTCTCCTGTTGCCAGGAAATGGAGGCGCACCTCATTTCTCTTCTTTTCAGAGACGCGCGCTCCCGGACTTCTTCAGATATCACACCAGTAGGAAGAAATGGAACAAAAGTGCTTTTTTCCCTCTCCACATTTTGCTCATTTTATTTTTTTATTCAAGAAGTTCATTGCAGTGAACCTGTTGACGCAGAAAAGACAAAAGGGCTTTTTTAATTAGAGCAAATGGGGTTTAATTTGGAATCCGATATCCCTTTTTTGAGATCTCGCATCTTGCCAGTTTCATCGGCGACTGAAAGAAAATATATTTCCTGAAAAGAAAACTCGATAGATGCTTTCATTATTCGTTGATTGTAATAAAATATAATCAGATATTGTAACTGAGAAGATAAATTTATATTATTTCGTGTTACTAAAAAACGCAATACTTTCAATTTCACTGACATGGAAAAAAATTCTGTTTTGATATTTCCTTTGGATGGAGGTGGAATGCAGTAAATAAAGGATATAATCCATGTTTGCCTTAAAGCATTTAAATTTTATTTATTTCAATAAAATGATTTTTTATAAGAGTGAAAGAATTAGGAGGAAAAGGTGAAGATTCAAAGAATATTTGCAGACGTATATATTTGTAAAAGCAAAATATGTATAGAGACTGTGACGGGCTCATCGCGCTTTCTATTAATTTTCCTCTTGGATTCTTTGGAGCCGACAAAGGCAAATTCTTTCCAATCAAATCCAGAAGCGAATCGTGACTATGCAAATTAGGAACCTTTTAAATAGCAGGAGTTTAGCGCAAGCGTGTGGCCTTTTGGGAAGTGATTATGCGAGTCTGAGTTTAAACGTGTAAGCTGAATCAAGCGGATATTCCAATGTCAGCTATCCGTGAGAGTGTGTTCAAGCAAGGTGGATACCATTCCACGCTAGATATAGAAGATATAGAAGTAGATATACCTAAGATATAGAAGTAGGACTGATCTAATTATTAGGAACTGTGTATAAACAGAGGTTAGGTGTAAGCGGTAAAGTAAATATAGTGGTTAAGATCGCGCTTATTTGGTAATACGTATTGCGTGTTTTCTCACCTCAGATCCGCTAAGTTACTATATAAATATTATCATTGTTAGTGTTTAAGTTAAGATCTTAATAAAGAGATATTAAGTTATGGCAACGCCTGGTTTTTTATTCACTCCCACACCCCTAGGTCACGAGGATAACTTAGGAGTGAGGCATCCCCCACGTGCGAATGCATTACAATATGCATAAATATATAGCATAGCTATAATTCTGAAATGAAATTTTTAGCTTCCTCAGTCCACCGAAGTACAAAACGTTCATAATATGCGTCATTAAAATATATTAAAGCAAATTTAAAGACATTTTATCTAATGTCGTGGATATAAAAGAATTGGTAAAACATTTATATACTTGGAAATATTTTATTCACTTCCCTCTAAATACCACTTCGCTGATGACGCTGCGGTAACTCTTTGGACATTCCCTTTTCATTGATTGGCAAAGTGTGACATCAGTTTGCGTTAGTATGCAACTCATTGCTCTCGAGCGTACTCTTTGCTTTTCATAAGCACATTCTTAGGAGATGCATCACTTTATGCTTCCAAAATTCTGCATTAATTTTCGCGATTTCACTACGAAGTTACTTTTCCATTCTTTGTTCTTGGTTCCAGCTATACCTGCAATTTGACTCTCGTTTAACTGTCCTGATTTATTTAATGCCTTTTATTATTGAGTATTCTTAAATATTTAAACAAAAATTATGTGAGTCAACCATACTAAATAAGCTAAAATGAAAATGTCAACTGCTTTAAATAAGGGAGTTAAAGAACATAAATGTCTATACATGTAAAATTTTTCTTTCTTTCAATATACCAAATTGTGCGGTATTTTTATCAACCGCCGATCCTATTTGAGCGACGCAGACAAAATTCCCGAAATCCAAAAATGTATTTCTTAACATTCGAGGCATGTGAATCTTTTCCAATTTCAGGTAATGCTTTGAATGATTCCAAAAATGTCCAAAATAATCCATCATTCGCTTTTGAAAAACATCCACCAGCAGAGGAAGAGGAGAAAAGTAGGGAGAATGGCGGAATCTTGAAAAAAAATCAAATCTCACACAAAAAGAGCTGTGGGTAAAATCCCGCGATATTTTTCTTTCCTGACCTGTCAAGCTCTTTTCTGACTGCACAAATTCTCGGAGAGTCACAGTCCTCGTTCGATATCTTCTTTCAGAGAAGGAAATAAAAGGCATTTTTCTATCGCTGGACATATCGGATTTCCGCACTTTTTTCTCCATTTTTCCCTCGCAGCAAGATGTCTTACTTATCGGATCCAGACGGTAAGTACACGGGGGGGAGTGCCTTCAGAAATACAAACATTCATCCATACTCACAAAAAAAAGTTCTGAATATAGAAATATAAGCCCATTAGCTATATATAAATGCATATTAAATTTTAATTAATCGATTTATAATGAATTTTACAACAGTATAAGGAAAATTATACGTATATATGTGCGCATAGTTTTAAAGTAATGTATCTAGGAGGTTAAAACTATTGATCTTTGTCTAAGATCAATTAAAACACAAAGCATAATCAGAAGATGAAGATAGCTACAATATTTTCAAGGCTTAAGTAAATATTTTTTATAAAAAAAAAGAAAAATTCGCAAATAGAAATAATAATACAAACACAAAGCCTTTGAATACACTTTTTCACTAATTTACCATGGGTAGAAACTAACTAAATATTTTTCGGTGGGGCGGGGATTTCTTAATCTGAAACTTAGAGAATAAATATTTTATTTTTAAATGAATGAAATACCTCTTTTTTGATCAACACTAAAATTTTTAGTGTCAATTCGAATCTTTGAAAACAAAAACAAAACCAGTCCCTTACTGACGAAGATAATAAAAAAATCGAACAGAATGCAATTTTCTGCCGAGATGAATCATGACAGTTCATAAAAAGAAAAAAAGCGTGACAAAGTGTCTGAATCCTACAGTAATTTTCCCTGTTTTAATTATGGTGTAAATTAAGTTTCGAAAAAACAATATTTTTGTAATGTTATAGCAAAATAAACATTCTAGGATTTCCATATATGTGTACAAAAGATAATTGGGAAATTAATGAATTTGTCTCCCATTGGCCCTTTCAAAATTCCGGGAAAATAAAATTTGCAGTTCTATTGATTTATAGCCTCAGAAATCCTCAGACATCCCATACCTTCCCTGTCTTAACACAGACGGCGCTGTGATGTGAAAAAATGGAATTAAAAACAGATTTAATATTTTTCCCATTACTTCAAAATGGTTGCTATACGCATATCCTTTATTTTCATTTCATTTTATTATTTTTTCATTAAAGATTGACAAATTAAACCTTTTGTATTTTTTTTAAGTCAAGCAAAAGCTTAAACACTAGGAAGTGACAGGAACTACGCATGTGTAATTTCCTTCAAAAAATACCTTTATATTGGTTTTAAGTTTTTGTAAGAAAAGAATGATACTTTTCGTTGTGTATACTTTCATTTCAATATACGAGATTTAATAACAAGCTACACATTTAGCATGAAAATCTTATGAATAAGCCAAATATTTAATATTTTCAATTTAAATAACATAAATTCTTGAATTTTTATAACTTTAACACTTGAAAATTTTGCTATTGGTGAACTAAAAATAAGAAAAATTTCAGGAAATGAATTAATGGTTTAAATGTTTTAGAAATATTTTCACTCAGATTTTTTAGAGGTCGATCTATGATGTATATGAACGACTTAGACAAAATAATATTAATATAAAAATAAGTAAAACTTTTTTTTTTAGAAAAAACTACTTTTACATAAGAAAACTGATGTAAAATCATTACCATATTTCCAAAATCAAATGTATTCCTATAGTACTTGTTTTAGGTAATAGAAATTATTACTTTAGTTTTTATCAATTCATCCTGCATTTTATCAGCTTGGGAAGCAGTTTAATTTAATTAAATAATAACGCGGGGAGGGGGAGTTAGAGTCTAACCATAGAAATGTCAACTGTATGAGAAACCCTTTAGAGCACTTTCATTTCCGTCAACGCTCTTGAACGGTTTCAAGAATGTGAATTTCCTAAACAAATATTACACGAAGGCGGCCATCCTGTCAAGAAAATTTAATTTCCGATTCTTCACGAATGCAGGAAAAAATTCACGACTTATAGAAAGCACAATTCATGTGTAAATGACATTTGAATTAACGAAGACGTCCTATAGAAAGATCGAATTCCATTGCAATTGTTTTCAATACGGCATTTAGTATTAATAACTCAGTTAAAATGCATTTCAGGATTTTTTTCCTGGAAATGTGTTTCACATAACTATTTAAATTGATTTTTATATTCGTATCATTTCTAATTCGGCAACGGAAAAGCGAATTTCATTTTTTTTAAAATTCAGTTAGAAACATATTAAATAATGAAATCGGATACACAAAAAGCAAGCAACATTATGCATTAAATATATATATATATATATATATGTGCATGCTTTAATATATATATTTCTGATTTCTGATACCTGTAATATTTTCTTGCTTCAGTGTTATTAATCTGAATACTCACAAAGAGAGGAGAAGATATTTTTTGTGAGGTCACCTCCTTCACATCAAGTGTCTACCTCTAAAAGATCCGGGGCTCAAAAGTGAAGCACGAGTTATATTCCAACTAGTAGAAATAGAAGGAAATAAGAATTTTCGCACCATCTGTTTCGGAAACCCCATCCACCGGATAAACCTATGCTACCATTTTTGATGACATATCACCCACTTTGGAGGTAATGGATGGTCCTACGAATATTCTTCTGCGAGCAGTTTTGTGTCTTTCTATGTAAACTCGCTCGCGAACGATTGAATACCGAAACGCGATGTAGCATTTAAATTGAGATACTTTGAAAATGATTATACTTATTTTTGCTGAAACCATGAGAGTTCTAAAATATTTTTAAAATAGTAAAACAAAAAATTCAACAGGTTTTGAAGAAAACAAGGGAATTTGGAATTGGCCCGCATCACCTTTTTGTTGATTTTAAAACCGCTTATGATAGCATCAACAGAAAGGCTCTAAATGCTGCCATGAAAGAGTTTAAAATTCCTGACAAGTTATTAAGGTTGATTAGCCTGACATTAAGTGAGACAAAGATCGTAGTCAAAGTGCAGAATGATCTTTCGGACCCATTGCAAATAAAAAATGGTGTTCGACTGGGAGATGCACTGGTGTGTCTTCTATTTAATCTAGCACTTGAAAAAGTGGTAAGAGATTCCGATATATATCAATACCAAAGGAAATATTTTTAATAAATCGATATAGTTGTTCGCTTTTGCTGATGACATTGATATCATCGCTCGAACACCCACCGCACTGAGACAAGCTTTCTTATCTTTCGAGAAAAAAGCCTCAGGGGGGATGGGACTCATAATCAACGAGAACAATACCAAGTACAGAGTGTTTTTTTTCCAGGTAGAGAAGTTTAAGTTGGCATTACTTTCCAAGATGGCGACCGATTTAACAGCTGTCAAGTGATTTATTCTCAGTTTGGTTTGGCAATTCATCATGAATAGACTCACGCCTGAACAACGCTTTCAAATTGTGCAATTTTATTTCGAAAATAATAGTCGATTTTCATAAGCGAATTTTGTTTAGGGATGAAGTGCACTTCTGGTTGAATGGCTACGTCAACAAACAAAACTGCCGCATTTGGAGTGAAGCTAATCCACAAGTGTATGTCGAAACACCGTTACATCCAGAAAAACTGACTGTTTGGTGCGCTTTATGGGCTGGTGGAATCCTTCTTCAAAAACGATGAAGGCCACAACGTTACAGTCAATGGTGATCGGTATAGATCCCTGATTACTAACTTTTTCATTCCTGAATTGAACAATCATGATGTCCAGGAGCTGTGGTTCCAACAAGACGGCGCAACATGTCACACAGCTCGTGCCACAATCGATTTATTGAAAGACACGTTTGGTGACCGCTTAATTTCACGTTTTGGACCTGTGAATTGGCCTCCAAGATCTTGTGATTTAACACCGCTAGACTATCTTTTGTGGGGCTATGTAAAGTCATTGGTCTATGAGGATAAGACACAAACGCTTGACTATTTGGAAGACAACATTCGCCGTGTTATTGCCGATATACGGCCACAAATGTTGGAAAAAGTCATCGAAAATTGGACGTCCAGATTGGACTACATCCGAGCCAGCCGTGGCAGTCCTATGCCAGAAATCCTATTTAAAATATAATGCCACAATATTATCTTTCGATTAAAAAAATTCATGTCAATCGAATAATACATCGTTGTTTTATTGCAATTTAAAGTTCTATACCTCTCAAAAAACACCCTTTACATGCCGTGCACTAAATCATGTTTTAACAATTCCCATTTTAAAATTGCAGAGTTCAGTTTTGAAGTTGTTGACAGCTTCAATTATTTAGGGTCAGAAAAATTAACAATAGAAACGATTGTACTACTGAAATTCAAAAGAGAACTACTATGGCTAATAGATGTCTTAATGGAATACGAAAATATATGAAGTCAAATTTAATCAAAAGAAAAACACACACACAAAAGGTTCTATTAAATAAAAGTCTTTTAAGATCAGTATTAAGTTATGCATGTGAAACTGGGTCTATGTCTCGAACAGATGAGAACATGATAAGTATCTACGAAAAGAAGATTTTAAGATTTATCTTTGGAGGAATTCAGGAAAATGGAATATGGCGAAGCACATCAAATTTAGAGCTCTATCGATCATATAAAGAATATGACATTGTTAACTTCATCAAAATACAACGAATTAAATGGGAAAGTCACGTTATCAGAATGAACGAGGACCGCACCACTAAAAAAGTCTTAAATGCTCAACTAATCGGTACACGAAGAAAGGGCAGATCAAATCTCAGATAGATTGATGGCGTAAAAAAGATCACCTAGTTTTAAGAACTAGGAATTGGAGAAAACTGGCAGGAAAAGAGCTGGCCTGGAAAAGGCCTCTTGAGAAGGTTAAGACCCACCCTGGGCTGTCATGCCACTATAAAAGGAAGGGAAAATAATGCATTCTTAAATGGCAGGAATTTGAAGCAAAAGAATTACATATTACTTTTATATTACTAATGCTCGCATATTGCCGATAATTTTGATTTTTTTCCAAGTTAAAGTAAGAGGTTCCCATTTATTCAAGTGGCCGGAGCAGCAAAGGCTACAGTCTCGTGGTCGGCGAGTCATGAGTTCCAGCCTCGAAACCGCTGAAGACCAGCTGTGCAGAGGCGGTTTGATGCCCGTCAAATATGCCAAGAGTCAAACATTCTCCCATTGGTGTACTGTGGAAGTCAGGTGAGGGGGTGGCAGGTCAGGTGTCATCCTCACCACTTGACCATGGCTCAAAATGACGAGGTCCATGGCCAAAAGCCCTCGTGTAGCTGAATAGTGCGATGTTGATATTCACTCATTTCGCAATAGATACGGGTCCGCTGATCTCGGAGAAAATTTGGTTTAGAAAACAATTATTTTAACTTTACCCATCATCTACGGGCAAATGATTTTAGTATTTTAACTCTCTGGATGTTTTGATTGAAAGCAATTCATCTTCATTCCAAAAGAAAAGAAAATTCCATAAATTCGTTAAAATCAGTATCAGCTTTCTGGTAGTTCGTAAAATTCGCATTCAATCTTAGGGATGTCTGAATGTATATGACCATCATGCAGCGAACGTTTTCCCCCTCGAGATTAACGGATCCGTTTATATATATAAGCCGGCCCTCTTATTTTAACAAGAACATTCTAGGCTCATAGAAGAAAAAAAAAGGTAACTACTTATTTTGAGATTCAGTGTATCTATAGATGTACAACTATAAGCATTACAACAGAGGATATTTGAATGGAAATGTGTATTTTTTGTAAATTCTAATGCGTTTTTTTTCAGCTAATATCTCAGGAAATTACATTTGGATTATGGATTGATTTGAGAATCTCATCTTTTGAAAAAGCCTTGATATATGAAAATTAGAATTGCTATATATACACTGGTGTCCAAAAGTTAAGCATAATTGATAATTATGTGAATAAAGAAGGATCTGTAAACCAGAATGGGGGGTGATATGAGAGTGTAAAATGGTTATAAAATAAGGAAGCAAATCCAAAGAATGATAATATTTAATTTTACTGTCCAAAGTAGCAGTTTGAAAGAAAACTGAGCATAGCAAGGATTCACACTTTAAAGAAAAAATGAAATAAAACATTAAATAAAATACTAATGCTGAAGTGTAATAAGGCGTGTGGTCACCTCTGATAGCCAGGCACGCTACACAGTGATTTACAATACTTGCTAAGACATGAAGAATGAGTTGTGGGCTCAGACAGTTCCAAGCTTCTTGGAGAGACATCTCCAGTTTTATAACGGATCTAGGTTGGTGCAAAAGGGCTGCAATTTGTCTCCCGAGCATATCCCATACATGCTCGATAGGATTAAAATCAGGGGAGTTCGCAGGCCCCGACATGCGCTGGATTTTTTTCCGTTTCAACGAAGTCATCAATCAGCACCGCTAGGTGACAAGGCGCATTATCATCCATGAATATGAAGTCAGGATTGACAGCAGCTCAAAACAAGCGAACATAGGGCTCAAGAACTTCGTCTCTGTATCTTTGAGCAAGCAATCACAGACCCCGTGTTAAAGAAATGAAAGTCTATGTGGCCGTCCATCATGATGCCTGTCCATACCATTACTTTCCTTGATGGAAAATGATGTCTTTCCATTACATTTTTCGTTCTAAACGTGTTCCACGTTCTCTACATATCGTTACCCGCCGCGTATCACTACTCAGACTAAACCGGGACTCGTCACTGAACATCACATTGGCCTACTCTCCCACACTCCAATGTTGATGTTTCAAACTCCAGTTCGAACAAGCGCGTTTATGCGCAGACGTGAGAAAAATACAAACTACTGGTCTTCTGGCATACAGGCCAGCATCATTGATTCTTCTGTAAACAGTTTGTCTTGAAATTCGTATTTCTGTGATGACTGTGAGCGCCAAACCCAGTGCTCTGGCAGTACTGCCCCTCTGACGTCGCGCACATATTACCAGATATCGGTGTTGGCGAGGGGTTGTGACTCTTGGTCGACCTGATGCTGGTTGTCGGGTAACATCTCACGTTCTTTGAAACCTTTGCCACAGTCTTGAGATCACAGACTGGTCCGCATTCAGAATTCGAGACACTTCGGTTTGTGATCATGAGGATTCCAGCATTCCAACGATTCTTCCTTTCGTAAACATGTCCAATTGGCATCTCTGTGCCATCATTCACCTTGTTTGATGTGGTTAACAAAATTACTTCGCACAGCAGTTGCAAGAAACTTGTCTGAACTGCCTATGTTGCGTGAATCGGTTTCTCCGCTTTCCGACATGTGCCGGTGTTTCGTGCAGGATGTAGTCGACTGAAAGGTTTTGCGTAAACCCAACGTTTCTTCTTCACCCAATTAATATGCGCAAGAAAAAAATTTGGAATAATTTTACGAATATTTACTCCATGTTTTTCGCATTTTACAATCTATGCTTAACTTTTGGACACCAGTGCACACACACACACACACACACACACACACACATATACACACACACACACACACATACATATATAATATATATATATATATATATATATATATATATATAAAGAAATCTAAAGTGGGAAAGTGAAAGATGTAATGAGATATTTTTGGAATTGTAAGAAATAACAGAAAGTAGTAGATATTAAACTTGACTTGAATGACGAGCCAGAATTGAATCTACGTGTAATGAATGACCTGATGGGCTGTGTCTCGAATAATCTCTACGAAGTTAAGTAAATATTTTATTATTACTGTTGTTTAAAGGATTCCACACAGGTTTATTTCGCTCGCACATCGAACATTCACCACTACGTTATTGTTATTAAAATGAATAAGAGTTGTGTGTGTGTTGAGTTTGACATAGTGTGTGTCTTAATTCTTCCCCATCACATTAATAATTTATATTAATATATGTTATATTTATATTTTATGTTAAAATTGTAATATCCGCAAGCAACACCTTCCCTTAAGTTATAATGGCGATTCAATGGGAACTTGGCGAAATCTTGGAGGTAGAGTCAAGTTGACATCATTTTGGCAACCCATTTGGGTAATTGGTAATCATTTTTAGCGAGAATTTTGAATTTTTCTGGAAATTGGTGGAGAAATATACTAATTTCACGATTTATGACCCAGGCTGATTTTTCTCGAAGAATCCGCGTGTCCTATAAATATGGAGATGGTCACCGAAAGTGAGTTAGTCTTGTTTTGACTAGCGATTAGTCAGTATTGCTTTGATTAGCCATCAGTAATCTAGCCTCGACTGTGAAGAATTGAATAGACATTATCTCAGCTGTTGAGTAAGACGAGCGGTGCTTGTGAATAATCTAGTCTCTTTGTATTGTGTCTGAGCGCTGTAGAAGGTGTGAACTTCTTTTGATATTTATTCTGCGCATTTTGCTAATGGATCCTGTACTTCAAGGATTTTTTTCTCGTCAATAAATTTCCATTGCTCTTGAAGAACTGTCTTTTTTTGTGAGACTGATTCGCCTAAAATCCTTGAACCAGATATCGTAACGATACGATATCTGGTTCGTTTCACGTTTCATACATAGTAACCAGACTGCAGCAGCGAGTTTCGGAAGTCTCTGTCATTAATGCATACTTGTCACATTTCATCGCCCGCTATTTCGAGGATTGGGTGTTACTTTAATTTCTAAGGGCTGAAATCACTCAAGAACAAAAACCTAGTGGCAAACAATCAAGTGTTCGGGATTAGCCATTCTAGCTATATTCATAGAATGAAATTTTCGAACAAGGCTTATGAGTTAGGCATTCATGTTACTTCAATTTAAACGTTAATTAATTTAGTTTTATTTTCAACTAAATTATTATGAAGTTTACGTAACGAGCTCTACTACTGAATCTCCTTTAGTTATGTTTTAAACAAAATTTAACTGACGAAAATCACACGCAAATCAGAATTTTTTTCTTCAATTTTCAACACAGAGGTAAGAAACAAACTCGGATTTTATTTTGTGTTGCACTTTAAAGTGCCATTTTGGTGACGGACCTCTTCCTTTTGAACCACGATCAAATGAGACGGACGACACCTGAATTGGCCCGCTCTCTACAAAGTTACTCATCACGCCAATGGGAGGAATTTTAACTTCGATAGATTTAACATGTATCAAACCCTTTGCACGGGGAGAATTCAGTGACTCAAACCCATGACTTGAAAATATCGGTCATGAATTCGGGCCTATGAACATTTGCATCCCAAGAAAAGTTCAGAGAGATTATTGTGTTAAAAAACTGCACTAATGATCAAATTAGTAAAGCGTAGCATAATTTGCAAAAATAAATTTCATTTAAAGCTGCTTAATAAACCCACTAAAATAAAATAGAGCTTAAATGAGATCTTAAACAGTAAAAAGTATAGTTCATGTGTGTTCCAATTTTATTTTTTGAAAAAATATTCTTTTTTACTTTTAAAATTTCTGTGTATCAGGTAAAGATTTTCCCATCAAACGACTTTACCTTTGATCTACAGTTACTCCCAAAATTGAGGGTACACCTACTTTTAAAACGGTAATCAATGTTTAGAATGAAAAAATTATATTAAATGAGGGAAATAATTAAAACCTTTAAGCATAGATGCTTTTATTAGTTCATAATTCATTATTTTGAATGATAAAACAAAATATTTGATAGTTTAAACATATATATAATAACTTATAAAGAAAATTAACAGAAATTAATAGCCACAAAATTGAGGGTACATGCATCTATTTTCCTGCATAAATCATTAATAATAAAGAGTTAATATTTAGTAGAATAACCTTTTGCTGATATGACAGCTTCCAATCGCCGAGGTATCGATTCCACAAGATGTCTAGTGGTCTCGGGAGCAATATTCAGCCATTCTTCTTGCAATACCGATTTCAATTGTTCCTTGCTTGTAATTTGATGTTTTTGCACAGCTTTCTCAAGATGGGACCATAGATTCTCGATAACATTTAAGTCGGGAGACTGTGGAGGTGTATTAAGTTGATTCCGACAATGGTAAAGTAGCTATTCTTTTAGAACAAACGCAGTGTGCTTGGGGGTCATTGTCTTGCTGGAATATGAAATTCAACTCCAGTCCCAATTTATCAGCACTTTCTTTCAAATTATTTTGCAGTATATTAAGATAAGCCATCTTGTGCATGATTCCATCAATGAATACTAGCTCCCCCGACGCACCCATACACCCCCAAACCATCACCGACCCACCTGCATGCTTCACAGTAGGAATTGTGTGTTTTGGGTGGTGTGAGGTATTTGGTTTACCCCACACCATACGACGACCGTCACTGCCGAAAATGTTGAACTTACTCTCATCGCTGAAAATGACTTCGTTTCAAAACTGTTAAGGCTTTAAAATGTGTTCTTTAGCGAATTTCAATCGCTTGACTCTATTCCTCTTACCAATTAAGGGCTTTTTCGAGCTACTCTACCATTTTAGCCAGCCTTTCTTAGGACTCTTCGTACCGTTTCTGCAGAAACCGATCGACCTAAGGTATTAGAGGTACTGGATACACTTTTAGGAGCACTAATTTTAGGATCAATCTTCACTTGATGTATAACTCTTCGCTCCGTTATAGAGTTTATAATTTTCTTTCTCCCTCTTCCTTCGTTATTTGCCAGCAAACCAGTCATTTTAAATTTTTGCAGGATTTTTTGGATGCAGTTAACACTTCGTCCAACTACTTTAGCAATATTCAGCTGGGATTTACCTTCATTTGACAGTTTAATAACAAGTTTTCTCTCTTCGATCGTCGTTTCCTTCCGATTCTCCATTTTAATCAATACATCAAGTCACAA
Organism: Trichonephila clavipes; assembly: GCA_019973935.1. Taxonomy (NCBI): domain Eukaryota; kingdom Metazoa; phylum Arthropoda; class Arachnida; order Araneae; family Nephilidae; genus Trichonephila; species Trichonephila clavipes. Next base: position 317,789 of record BMAU01020082.1, read on the forward strand.
ACATAAATTTGCTATCAGATAGCCTTTGAAAGCGTTTCTTTATCATAGATCATCTATTATCAAATTTCTATTTAAAAAATTACTGGTAGTTTTGCATCGTGATTAAAGAAGTGTACCCTCAATTTTGTGACATTAAAATGGTGTAGTTTTTCTTTCAAACCTTCATATTTTTGTTTCAATCAATTTCCATATCTTACATTTAATGTTATTTGGAAGAGTAAGGTGTGATTTTTTTGAATGCACAAAAGTGCGTTAGCATAGCGTATTAATTTCTGCACCTGGTGATCCGATGGTGAATTTGGAATTAAGTGTACTCTCAATTTTGGGAGTCACTGTATGTGGATTGTATTATTAACGCCCAGATTTAAAAAATCGCTCAGTGCTCTATTTTACTTTGGATTTCACATCATTTGACATGTTAACAGGCTTCGAATCTGGACTAGAAGCCCCTCTTCCCTTGAAAAGGTAAAATAACTTCTGAGGCATTTCTTGGTTTTAAAACTCGATTTTGCTCAAATAGGATTAGAATACCTTACAATTAGCTTGAATAATTGCTTTGAAAATAATTCCTACACAAATAACGTAATTGAAAAATGGAGCTTTAATTGGGAATATCAGTAGCTTTTACAGAAGCGCTCAAGGGCAGAGATTTAATCGGTTACCTTGTTTGAAAACAAAAAACGAAACATTCTAATTAATTCATAGTTAATATATATATATATATATATATATATATATATATATATATATATATATATATATATATATATATATATATATATATATATATATTAATCTTAAACACATTACAAAATTGAACTAAACAGCATAAGTTAGTTAGAAATCGAAAGAATGGCTAATTAAACATTATTCTAATCCAAAGGACACTTATCGTCTCGGGAAAATGTTTCGGAATTTCAGATTTTTTTCGAAAAAGAAACAATGCCGTGTTTGTGAACCTTTCAATTCAGACGCTTTCAATTAAAATTTCCCGCCTTGAAGGACTCGGGAAGAATCCATCTATCTCACGGGGAAGAAGCGTGAAACAAAAGCTTTTCGAATTCTCGCGAAATTTACAGTGAAGAAGGAAACAAAAAATCCGATGAAAAGAAATGATTCTATTTTATATTGTGCTTAGACTGTTTCTCTTCTTTTTTATCGTGGTACAGCAGAGCTCCTTTGCTCTTAAAATCCGATGTAAATCTTTTCCTGCGAGACAATAAAGGCTAAATTGAATTAGAATTTACGAGGAATAAATTCTTTTACGGGTGGTGGTGAAAAAAAGAACAAAATAATGGTTTTCAATTAAAAGCATTTTGCAGGGTATTGCTCCAAATAGTTGTCTCGAGAACATAAGATGATGTCATTGAAAACGTATAAAAAATAAATGGAAAGGAAAATACAAGCAGCATGGATTGGATATGTTTCCCCCCAAAGTTATTGCTTTAAGCTTTAATATAAATAAGATTGCAACTGATTCCTTAATAAGCGAGTGAGAGTTCTATTTACGTCGCACTGTATAGCTGCTCGAGGACTTTTGGCGACGGATCTCGTAATTTTGAATCGCGATCAAGTGACGAGGGGGACACCTGAGCTGGCCACACCACACCAAAAGTGTGGCGGTATATCTTCCCATATACGGCTGGTCTGCAGTGAAATTAGGCTCAAACTTTTGCCTGGACTACTAAGCTACCGCTGCCTACTTTAATAAGAATGGTTTGTTTAGAGATATGTTACTCATATTAATATTTTTTAAAGTACACACACACACACACACATATATATATATATATAGATAAATACTAATATTTTGGACATATCATTTTCTATTTGCATTTCTCTTTACCAATTTGCTTCATTAGGTTTATGGCCTTATAGTGCAGGATATATCATATGTTGCAAAAACACAATTGGATCTGTGAAATGAGTTACAAATTGGCAAGGTCCAAATTAAATTGACGTCACTTCGAGCCAACTTCCATCTCCTACACCCCGCCCGTAATACCCAGTTATATTGAACGTAGGTACTTATGTATTAAATATTTTGAGTGTAATCTAAGATTCAACTTGCGGTTCAATTCGTGACAGCCATTTCTTAAGCAATCAACAAGAACTAACTTTCCAGAATCTGCACTTAAAAATTTACAAAGCAAAATGAAAGAAACTAAGTAATTTTTATTCTTAAAAAGCTATTTATCATCATCTCACAGAGTCATAAAATGCAGGAAAAGTTGTTTGGTGTTTCAACCCAATGGATGAATTGACTGTTTGTTAACGCGCAAGGGCATTTTCAACTTGGGACAAATGACAAGAACTGAAAGGTTATGTTTGTAAGCTTTGTAATTGTCGATGAATTAGTAGAATCGTAGATTCGAAACCTTTTTTGTAATAAATTAGCCCGGTCAATATTTCCTCGCTCAATAATATACAGCAAAATGACAAACCAACAGAAAAAATAAGGTGGAGTTCGCTAATCATGTTTTTAATTATGCTCATTTTTGCTATTATTAACCAAAATTCCTATATTTATTAGGGGGACCGGAAAATCATGTCGTTTTTTTTACAGTAAATTTGAATAAATAAATTTCTTACAATTTTTTTCTTTTTAGTCAATGGAGTAATCACCCTCTTTGACAGCAATCTTTTGCCATCTAGTGTGCAAATTTTCAATGACGGATCGAAAAAAATCAAATGGTTTTTCAGTAAAATATCTGGAGATGGCATTTTTCATATCATCCAAAATTTAAAATGTTTGTTCCTTAAGAAGTGTTGCATTGAACTGAATAAAGGGAAATCCGCTGGTGCATTGTCAGGCAAGTATGGTGGGTGAGGCAATACCTCCCACCCCAATTTATTAATTCTTTCCAGCGTTTTTTTTTTTTGCGCAGTGCGCATTATCGTGTTGCAAAATAACGCCTTTTCTATTGATAATCGCTGGATGTTTTTCAATTAATGATTGATTTAGTCGATCTAACTGTTCACAATAAAGATCTGCATTAACAGTTTCTGAAGGTTTAAGCACTTCTAAAAGGACGATTCCACAAATACCCCCCAAACACACAGAATCGCCTTTTGTGGATGTATACCTAGCTAAGCAGTCTTTCGTGGCAGTTCTTTCGGAGAGAGCCACTGTCTTTTAAGTTTTGGATTATCACACAAGACCCGTTTTTCATCCGCAGGGATCCAACGATCGAAAAACGGTTCTGTATAGTACCGTTGAAGCAATAAACTGCATGACGTAGATCTGCTTTCTTCATTATGCGGAACCCAAACACCAGCTCTGTTTGTTTTACCAATCTGTTGCAAATGTACTTGGTTGGTCGACCAAGGTTGGTTAAGAGCATTCCTCGACTGTCTGACACGAATTTGCTTCCACTTGTGCCCTTAATAACGTCATTGTCTAAAGGTGTTGGTCTTCCTGATCGACGTGAGTCGGAATGATCGAAATTACCGGATCTGACAGTTACGATCACCTTTGACAGTTACGAACATCTAAGGCACTTGGGTAAAGATCGCAAATGTTTTTGGTAGCAACTGTTGTATTACTACCCTTGTGAAACTCTAAAGCATGCAATGACGAATATGAGTCTCTTCTGGTATTTGGCTAGCCATTTCACTCAAAATATGGAAATAAAATTTAAGGTTTAGGTTTTCACAACTAAACAAGTCACTTTAACTTTGAAATGTCACTGGCATGACTTTCAACTACGCAATGAACTCCTAAACGGGAAATTGATTCATTGAATATTAACGTCGCACTGTTCAGCTACACGAGGGCTTTTGGCGACGGACCACGTCATTTTGAACCATGGTCAAGTGACGTGGACGACACCCCCCTCTCCTAACTACCACACCACACCAACGGGAGGACGTTTCAGCTCTCGACAGATTTAACGTGCCCTACACGGTGGGTCTTTAGGGATACTGGGATCGAACTCGTGACCAAGCAAGCCCCGATCCGATACCTATACCACTCGGCTACCGCGGCCCTCATAAACGGGAAAGCACCATTGACATGCGTAAAAATGACATTACTTTTCGGTCCCCCTAATATTTTGAATATACCACAATTAAGTTAATACGGTATTTAAGAGCATAAATAATATCTAAAGTATGTCAAAATTTATGCTTCTGACTTTTCCATAGATGAAAAATGTTGAAATAATTTTAAGAAAATGCGAATAAAAAATGTTTTAAGAAAAGTTGATTATATATATAAATGTTCAACTGTTAAATATTTAGTAACGGCTTGTTGTTGAACGAAAAACTGAAAATATAGATTATTAATAAGGTATCCTATTAAGCAAATAACAGTATTTAGCTGGGAAAAAAACTGATTTGCGTCAAAGTGTAATGATATGGTTCTCAGTTCTCTAACTACTCTTGTATGGATTGGTGCGCGTAACAGAAAATATTTTGATTGGAAATTTTAAGGCTTTTCAAACAATGTCTCGAAATACTATTGCAGAAAGAGTTACTGAATTGGCTGAAAATTTAAGTAAGCCATCAGATCGAAGCAAGATCATTTAAGTTTCGAAAGGTCCATTGTCTGTGACGAGAATTGTGTGGGAATTGGTGGCATAGCTCAATTACCAGCATTTCTCTTCGTGCTTGCGACACAGATTTTAATATGTTCTTGAGGAATTATTAGAACTAATTCCGATGCGTGATATTACTAGAGTGTAAAATATGTTTAATTGTGTTTTTGAACTTAAACAATCTACCTCTATCAAACCTAAATTATGTAGCTACAGATGGCACTCCTTCAAAGACCGTAAAAAATAACGACTTTGTAGCATTACTACGAAAAAAAAAGAAACTAATTCGCGGATCAAAAATTCATCATACGTAGTGTATTCAGTGTATAAATTAAGTAGCACTATGTACGAATTTAATAAACATGGATAATATTTTGTGATATAAAAAGATTATAAGATCTTGAGTCTTAAATCAGTAACAATTTACAGCTTTCGTGAGCTATATTTGTAGTTCAGGTTTGTCCTACTATACCAATGCTATAAGATTCTCTAGCAAAATTCTGGAATTTAAAGAAGAAACATGTCAGTTTTTAAAAACTAAAAACGAAGGCACAACATTGTTTTACGATCCAGTATGGTTGCAAGATTCATATTTCATGATTGATACAACCAAACACTTAACTGATTTAAATTTATAGTTACCAGGGACAGAACAGATCATTAGGAAAATTTTTTACATAATTAAAACATTCAAACGTAAGCCAGTACTTTAGGAAAAGCAATTAAAAAATCAACATTTAATACACTTTCCGACGGGCAACATGAGCAAAACAAATTTAGATGCTACAGCATCGTGTGTCAAAAATACGCAGAATTAAAACTAAATTTGAAACAAGAGATTTAAAAATTTTAATTCTTTGGAAGCAAAATTTTGTTTGATTTTCTCAAAACATATAGAGTCTCTACCTAGTCCTATGCAAATAGAGGTGATCGAGATAGAGTGAGACTCAAATTTAAAGGCAAACCTCATTGGAGGGAGAGTGCCTGAATTTTACAAGTATTTACCAACTAGGCTTGGAAATACTCGTAAATTCGCAAAAGTAGTTACTGGTGCGAGCAGTTACTTTCATTATGAAGGAAAATAAGTCTCTTGTTGGAAATAGTGTTAAAAACGCTCATCTTCGGTCAGTTTTAACAGTTATAATTGAGAACAAAATTCCTCTCAAAATAAGAAAGTCGGAGAGAAGAGATGTCAAGTTTTAGGAAGTAAACATTAAATTTTTCTTGTTTTTTATATGTGTGTTTATTATAATGTATGTTTCGAAATAAACCTACGTTTCTAAAATATTGATATTTTTGCGGCCTATTTAAAATTAAATCTTGTTTGTTTTGCCCAAGTTAGCCTTTGAGTTTGACAGCTCTGGTTTAAATAACAGCTTCCGTCTGAAGTATAACTACTGATAGAACAGGAAATCGCCCCTGAAACGGCTTGGAATTTTTATACGAGTCCCCCCTTGTGGTGCAATTCCTTTTGGTGGGGTGTGTCAAACTTTCCCGCGTTCAGTCCACGCATAAAATTTGAGGTGGTGTAAAACTGCGCCGGCCTCGGGACCAATCAGAGCAATGATACTGGACAAAGCAAAGAGTTCGGCTTCAGGATTTGGGAGTGATGAGGAGTCGGGTTAAACAGGACGCAGAGTGAGAGAGCCTCTCCCCTAGCAGCGGAAAACTTCAAACAAAAGACGCCGAAATTCCACCCGGACCGAGCGTCGGTCGTGTTTACCCCTTCTCTCTCTTAAGCTAAGTTTAATAAGTTTTTGAGCTTTTTGTATGTAGAATTACAATTCTTCTTTCTTATAATGTAATTAAAATAAATGCAATTGTTTACCACTATACGGCCGGATTTTAATTCAGCGTAAAGTTAATTTGTTAATACATGATTCTTGTCTTATTTAATTTTTGCTCACGATGCGATGTTGGAAACTGGATTCACAATTAAGAAATTAAATAAGTTAAAATAGCGTCGCCTCACTACATTTCCTTCTTTCGGGATTTCAAATACAATTTTTACGGCGAATCCATTCATTGTACAGAGAATTAATAAAAATATGGATGCAATATAAAGATTCCTACTTACTAATTAGCTATATGAATAGCATTTATTTATGTCATATTTGCTAGCTTAAACTGATTTACCTTAAATTGTGAAATCTCGTTAATAATATTTAATTACGTAATTTTTCATCTTAGCAGGCTGCGAAACTCGTAATTTTTATCGAATCGTGTTGCCTGTCGCGAGGGGTGGGGATATACTTCCTACAATACAATACTAGTAAAAAGTTGTCTATTTTTAAAACAATGCTACTAAAATAACCTTTTTGTTCGAAAAAAAATTATAAATTTTTGGCAAAGTTATTCGAAAATTCATTTCCCACTATTATTTCGCTTCGGTTTCCTGACCTGAGCAGGTAAAAAGTAAACGGATATTTGTTTGGACTGCTTACATTAAAATGGAGGCGAGGCGCCGGTGAAAAACAAATAAAACGAAAAAAGAGCTTTAAAGAAGAAAGTCAATGAGAGAAAGCCAGGAAATAATCTAAAAATTAGTTAAGTGAATTCTAGAAAATTCGTGGAACCTTCATTTCTTTTGGAGAAAATAATTAGAGAGCTCTTTCTACTTAATTAATTATATCCTAATTTGGAACTGATTACCGAAGAATGAGAGACAAGTAGGGAAATGAATTAGGGAAACAAGTGAATTGAGAAACAAGAAAGGAAACGAACAGGAGCAGTTTCAAGGTTTTGTTGAGAAGTACATTGATTCGGGTAAAAAACATTATTAAGTTGTCTGCATCAACATGGTGGGTAAAACTTAGGGTGAACATTAAACCTCAAATTGCAGAGAAATGGTAGTTATGAAGTGATAAATAATTTATTTAATTTTAAAAAATGGATTAGAGAGTGAATAATATATACCAGTGTTTCCCAACCCATTCTTTACCTTGCTCCCATAAGTCTTTTAGAAATTCCTATGCCCCCCTATTCTTATAGGTGTACATACATAAGTAAATGGAACTTAATGATACATTAAACGTTAAGGTCTTAGGAAGTCACTAGAAAATTATTATTTTATTACAGTAATAATTGGAAAACTGAAATTAAAAAAAATATTGAGATCCCTGAGCGTGATGTTTCTTTCAAAGAGAATTTATGTCGGGTTCCCATTTAGTTAACTTAAGTCTCATTGTATTATACCATTGTATTATACCCAGTCTATTTCTGGCACTAAATCACATTCAGTTAAATATGAAGATGGAAATGGTAACAATAGTTCTCTTTCGCATTTGGTTTCATTTGGATGTTCTTGCACATTTGGATATTGGATTTTTTACACAAAGCCGTACCATCACTCCTTTTATATTAAATAAAGGTTTAATTGAAGCATCGCTTTCCATTTCTTTGAGTTCTTGATACTGTACATCTGAAATATCAGAAAGATTTAGTACCACTGGTTGCATCCTCCAAGTTGGGAAATCAGTATTTTTTTAATTAAAAAAAAAACGTTTGCTTTAAATTAGTTGACAAACTTTTTGAATGATCGACAATCACATTTATAGCTGTATCAGTTTCTTCACACCTTTGGATCCATTAATGAAATTGTTGCATATATAATTTTGACGTAATTCAATAAAAGTGCAATAAAATTAATACAACCAAATTTCTTCCCTTTTGCATCTAGAAGAATTTTATTTATTCTTTAAGGTTGTTCATTTAATATATTTGGATTTTCATAAATATCAGCTAAATAGCTTAAAATTGTTTTACAATAGACCGATAACAACTTTTTCATTTTGGATTTTTCGCTCAAAAAATCACTAAGAGTGTCAAAAAGTTTCATAATTCATAAACATTTTTAGGCGATTCCTTTTCGAGAACCTCCTTTATTTAGTGAGAAGTTTATAAGTATCACAAGGTATTCATTTTGTTTTTCACAAAATTACTCGAACAGAGGTTCTCATTTGGCACTAGCTTTAAAAACATTGATACATTTCGTAATTATATTATTTATTGCATTTAAAACAGGTGAACTGTTTTAGCTCCCAAGTTTTACCCATGACTGACACAAGAAGCAATTTTGGATTATCATCTTTCATCCATTTTAAACAACCATTTTTCTTTCCTATCACATTAGGAGCACCATTTGAAGCACAGAATGTTATATTTTACTTTGGTATATTATTAACATCTAATAGTACGAGAGCTAGTCACGTTAGAAAATTTTTTTTTAGAAAAGCTGATTCTCTCTCTCTCTCTTTAATATATATTTCTCTATGTCCTTACCCCGTTGGTGTGGTGTGGTAGTTAGGAGAAGGGGGTGCCAGCTCAGGTATCGTCCACGTCACTTGAACATTGTTCAAAATTACGTGGTCCGTCGTCAAAAGCCCTTGTGTAGCTGACAGGGCGACGTTAATATTCAATCAATCAATCAAATTCTATGCCCTTACGAACAGCGTGCGGGTAATCTGGCTGCTGGTAAATGTTGCGTTTATTAATGCGCATCATACTTTTACAGGTTAAAATATTAATTTTTATAAATAGTTTTAGGAACAAATATTTATTTTTCTTTAATTTTAAAACATTATTGACAGCATGAATTTATGAATGCCAGACATTTTTGTGATTGAAAACAATGTGCCAGATGCTAAAATAATTAATAATGTAGATAAAAAAATTATTAATTTCTCAAACCATTCTAGAATATATGTAATTTTAATATTATTTTATTTATACATTAATAAGTAAAAATTTAATTTGCCCTACATTAATTTAGTTGTTTACTTAATAACCAGGCCTATTAAATGGTGTAGTATACTGTGGCCTTTTATTAGAGAGAGAGACAGTGGCAAAGTAGGCACGCATTAGAGGGACAGGATTACGTTACACTACTTAAAGTAATCCAAAAAAAACTTTTTTATATTTATGTCTTTGATGATGAGTATAATAAAATTTTAATATTTAAATTATTACTAAAATAATAATAATTAGTTGATTAAAGTATTTTTAACAAAAGGAAAAATATCGTTTTTTAAGTATCATATAAATTTAATTTTAACTGAATAAAATGATTTGATAAAAGATAGAGGAAAAATTGCCATTGAGATACAATGAAATTCTCTTTTCTATTCATACATATTATATTTAGATAATCAGAATCTATTTTTCCCCGAAATATATATTTTCCTTCCGTAATAGTGTTACAAAAAAGTGATGCATCTTCATAGTCAGCATTATTGTCACTGCTCCCATTATTATGAATAACATCATCATCATTATCAATATTGTGTTTTGGTCTTCTGGTAGTGTTGGTTCTGAAGCAAAAAGAAAATTCATTATTAGGTTATCATGGTTTAAAATATAAGTTACTCTTTCGATTTATCATTTAATAGATAATACTTTACTTTTTATGATAATGTCAGCAACAGATGATGGAAGTTACTCCACAGTAAACCAAACGAAATCGTATTTATCCTCGTTAATGATGCACCCGGAAGCTAACGGCGATAAAGATGATGGTGTTTTTAAATGAGCAGTTTTCCAAAACTTTTTCACTTACCCAACTCACAATAAATGCTGATACAATACAGCTTTACATAGTGGTAAGCTCGATGAATCGAAACTTTGACATCTCTTTTCGAAATTATCATAGGATTTTTTCCATTGATAAGTTTCGGAAAATAGATAGAAGTGAACATCATTAGAGAACATTCGAAGAGTTAAGCAATCACAAACATATGACATATAAATTTTTCCAATGTGGCAAATGTATGTTCAAGTTTATTTTCGTCGTCAGTTTACTCGACCGATTTATTCGAGCAGCTTGAAGGGTCTTAGTTTACCTTTACGAAAAAATGCGGACGTGTAATCACATCCTGTTATTGCGTAGAAACATGGTAGAGCTTTCGATAAAGAAATACACCAATACCTTGGTATAAATGATTGATGCTTATTAGACTTTCATGGTTTTCTACACCCCATTGGATCCAAGGATTCAAAGATGCATTCAGATTATTCATATTGCCAAGAAGTATAATCAGAATGTTGAAGTCTGAGCAGCGTATTGATACTGATAGTTTGATTAAATGCTCCCTTATAGCATGACTTTTTCCAGATTTAACGATGAGTAGTGAAATATGATTACTAACTTCAAGAGCACTAGTGAAATGAATTTAATATAAATTGCCAATTGAATTGACACTTACCACATTCGTATATAATTAACATTTAGACAATGTATGTACTTTTTTAAGCGAAAGGACTTTTATAAAAAATTTATGGACGTTTATTTTGAATTAACCCCTACTATTGATAGCAAACGATACTGCAAAGCACTGCAGAAATTCAGATCCCGGCATTAATTATTTCGCACCATTCACAACAAAGAGAGCTATTGTGTTTGGAAAGAATATTTCATCTCGTCACGAGGTCAGATATATTTAATACTTTTAAAGCAATTTCTCTCATATTACACAGACAAGAACTGAAACGTTTTTCATATAATTGGCTATGTTACTAATAAATATAGATCATTTATGCTCTTTTTCGAAATGCGCCCTTGTGGGAAGTAAACACTGATCTATGGACTGTACATTATACATTATTAAATGTATAAACAAAAACCTTGTGTTTTATTTAATATTATTTAAAAGAAGTACACATGTCGCATATTCAAAGACTTTAAATGTTTTTAAGAGACATTCTTGTCAGATATTATATCCTTATACATATGTGGGGAGAAGATATGGTTCCTACAAACGCACCTTATAATTCTAAAGATTCTATTAGTTGATAAAGTTTTAAGACCACTGATCAAAAGACAATTCAAACTCAAAAGTAAACAAATGTATGTATGCTTGTCCAAATATCTTCTCACGAACCACTAGATAAAAGAAACATATCGGAAAATATCATAAAATAGGAAATAATCCAAATATTTTTGTGAGTATTTATACATTCAGAAACTACTATAAGATAAAAAATATTGATTAAAAATGCCAAAATCAATGACTGGCCTCCACTTTTGCTGCCACCTATCGTGTAAACACTTTAAAAGATGGTGGGGGAAAAGATTTTCGTTGTTTTGGACGTTTTTAAATCTGGCATTCTGACTTTCACACTCAGTAAGACGAAAAATTATTCCAGAGAATCCCAGAGACGATTCATTTCGCAGACAGGATATATATATAGTACATATATCCACGTCTGGCCAAGCAAAATGCAACTCCAAGAAGAACCAGAAATATCACATTGACATTTAAGGACAGTCGGTATGGTAAACACCTTCCAGAAATCGATTTTGAGATTTTGATATTTCTCAAATCTCCAAATTAAGCCCTTTCCAATGATATAACATACTAGTCAATTTTTGAATTAGAAGTATTTTAAAATGTTTTTTAAAAAATAATCAACTGATTTGCCACGCCTACTTTGACAGATAGAAATGTAAACATTGGCCTTTTAAAACTGGGATGCTCTTGCAAAGCCATTATCTGTTTTATTTATTCCCACGAACTTAACTGTAGAATAACTGCAAGTGTAACTGTTCAGGTTGTTTACCTATTTTTGGCGCTTTCGAACACGTTGTGTTTGAGCACTTGTCGTTTATCGATACTTAAAATTTCTGAAATTTTGAAATGCCAAGATTACAAAAAGTGTTCAAGAAACGCAAAGGTAAGTATTATCCACGTAAGAATACTAGTAATAGCAAAGTAAGTACCACTGATTGTAAATTAAATGCTCAAGCTGAACATGCACATGATTCAAAGCAGTCATGTGCAAAAGAAAAGAAAATTCTCGATTTAAATGAGAGTTTTTCTTCTTTTGGTGATAGCGTAGGTATTTTAAATGCAATCATGAATTTGAATATTCTTGCTTTCGTTTTCAAGAATGAAGTTCACTGTAAAATGTGCAACAGTGGTTTAGACATGCAAGTTTTAAAAGGTAAGTCTGGACTGGCTATTACGTTTGTCCTGAAATGTTTTGCTTGTCCATATCGTGTAGAATTCTCTTCTTCAAATTTTCATGAAGGAACACAAATTGCTACAATAAATACCAGGTTTGTGTATGCTATGCGTTCAATTGGAAAAGGTGCAGAAGCAGGGAGAATGTTCTGCGGCGTAATGAATCTTCCGCAACCACCTACAAGGTTTGCTCCTTACGGTAAGCGAATTTTAAATGCTGCTAAACTTGTTTATGATGATTCAATTCAAAATGCTGCGAAGGAAGCTATTTGTGAAAATGAAGGTAACAAAAATATAGCAGTAGCTGTAGATGGGACATGGCAGAAGCGTGGTTACACATCCTTGAATGGTGTAGTTACTGTGACCAGCATTGATACAGGTAAGGTGATAGATGTTGATATTCTTTCGAAATATTGCGCTTGTAAAAACTTGCCTTTTCATGAAAAGGATTGTAAAAGGAACTACGTTGGATCTAGTGGAGCGATGGAAATCCAAGGTGCGTCTAAAATTTTTCAACGGTCATTATCTTTACATAATGCCCGATATATTACGTACTTAGGAGATGGGGATTGCAAAGCATTTGATGCGGTAAAAGAAAAACATTTATGGAAATGAATATCCAATTGAAAATTGGAGTGTATTGGCCATGTAATGAAGCGCATGGGAACAAGATTACGCCGATTAAAAGCTCAATTGAAAGGGCAAATCTTGTCAGACGGTAAGTGTTTAAGTGGGAAAAATCGTTTGACTGAACATGAAATTGATAACTTGCAGTCATACTATGGATCAGCTATTCGGAGAAATCACAGCAGTGTTCAGAATATGCGGCAAGCTATCTGGGCCATTTTTCTGCATAAGTTATCAACTGATGAATATCCTCAACATGGTTTTTGTCCCATCGGGGAAGATTCATGGTGTGGATTTAAAAAGGCTGAAGCATCAGGTAAGTCTTACAAACATAAAAACAGTCTTCCGGTCGCTGTTGTTGAAGCAATGCGTCCTATATTTAGAGATCTTTCCCATCCTGATCTGTTGAAAAATGTTTGCATGGAAAAACACAAAACCCGAATGAAAGTTTTCATAATGTCGTTTGGTCACGTGTTCCCAAAGCAACATTTGTACAGATTGAAACACTTTCACTTGGTGTTTATGATGCTGTTTGTTCATTTAATGATGGTAATGTATCGAAATTAAAAATGCTTCAAAAAATGGGCGTAGAACCAGGGGAATTTTCAGTAAGTGCCATGAAACTTCTCGATAGGGAAAGACTAATGAAAGCAATTTATGCTTTTTCTGGACGCTCGAAGAAAATTAGAAAAGATAAAAGAAGAAAAAGAAAGAAAGAAGAAGATAATATTAAGAAAAATAAGGTAAAAACCGGCTACAGTGCAGGATCTTTTTGATGAGGTAAAAATTTATACAAAAGCTACTGTGTTTTCTAATTAATATATTTTTCAAGTAATCTGTTCTTTTTTCTTTAAATCTACTGTATGCATGAATTGGAGACTTTTACTATATATTTCATACATATTGTTGTGTGTTCTTATTCTTTATGCAAAATTTTTTAAATATTTCTTTGGCATTTTTCACTAATGAACACATGTCGTAACACAGAAAATGACTATTTTTATTAAATTGTGTATTCTTTTTTCTATAAATCTACCGTATGCATGAACTGAAATTTTTACTATATTTTTTCATATGTATTGTGTGTTTTTATTCTTTATGCAAAAAATTTTTTAAATATTTCTTTGACATTTTTCACTAATGAACACATGTCGTAACACAGAAAATGACTATTTTTATTAAATTGTGTATTCTTTTTTTTCTATAAATCTACCATATGCATGAACTGAAATTTTTACTATATATTTCATATGTATTGTCTGTTTTTATTCTTTATGTAAAAAATTTTAAAAATATTTCTCAGACATTTTTCACTAATGAACACATGTCGTGACACAGAAAATGACAATTTTTAATAAATTGTGTATTCCTTTTTCTATACTTCTACTGTATGCATAAACTGGAAATTTTTACTATATATTTCATATGTATTGTGTATTTATACAAATTTTTAAGCTTTGGTGTTCAATAGTTTTTTAGTAAAAGGTTTATATATAAATATCTAAAAATGCAATGCCTTTTTTCATTGCACATAGCTTGTTACATATACAAAAATACATAAATTTCATGTTCAAGAAATCTGTTTTTATGTTTTTGTTGTTTTGAATACCATTTACCAAATATTTAAAGAAAATTTTTAATTCTGCTGCTGTAAAACATTGTGTTAACAGGTGAATATATAAAACACTAATGAAAGTTTTCGAAATAGTGTATAATCATGTATTACCAAAGTCATATTTTCATGTATTGACACATTTTCACATGGTATTTATGATGCTTTATAGTCAAAATTTGATGAAAGTAATGTATCAGAACTGAAAATTCCTCAAAAATTGATACAGAATTTGAGTAAAATAATTAAACGCTAAAAATACCTCGATAGCTTAAAAGTGAAAAATGCTATAAATGTATTTTCTGAGAAATCTAAGTATAAGAAAAACTAAAAAGCCTTAAAAGTAATAGAGAATAAGCTAATATTTAATAAAATAGGGCAAATACTTGTTGTAATTCATTATTTTGTGATCAAGTGCTTTTTTACACTAAAAATGCAATTATCTCAAATGGTTGTTTTCAAACTGCGGGTACAGTTTTCTCAGAATCTACAGAATGAGTGCTCATGCAATTTTTACTGCACATAAATAATATGTAACTCTATATACTAAGCTTATTTTTTTGGAGATTTTCCTGAAATATTTTGCTGAAAAGCAGTTATCGTAAAAATTTGACAGTTTTCAAAAATTTCAAAGTGATACTTTTACGATGAATTTTTTGAAAAAAAAGTAAACAATATATTTTAAATATATTTACCAGTATTTAAATACAAAAGCCTAATTAATATACAGACAAAATTTGAAGTTTATATATTTAACAGTTTCTGAGAAACTTGAACCTAAAATGGCTCAATTTAACATTGTCGGTATAGGCCCTACCGACTCCCCTTAAGTGACTGATAACATATAGTGCAAAGATCAAACAATTAAAACTACAGCTTCTTGTGACGAGTGGATGATGACAAAATCAGTACTTAGTGTAGCTACCATTGTTGTCTTTAACCACTGCCACACGCCTCGGCATAGAATAAAAAAGGCTTTGGGTGTACATTTGGTGTACAGCAATCCATGCGGCTTCCTCATACTGTCATAGTTGATCTCGTGTAGCAGCGAGTGGTGTATCCCGGGCCAGTCATTGTGCAAGCATGGAGCATACGTTTTTGTTTGGTCGAGAGAAAAAGCGGGTAAAGGAAACAATTCCATCTGATGGGTAAAGATGAACTATTTAACATTGCGTGTCACACGTGTTCGTGCATTGTTCTGTTGGAATGTGTCTGATGGCAAGCGCTGAGTGTAGGAGAGGAGCACTTTAGGCTGTTTAGTGTACCAGCAATGTGTTCTGGAGGGGTGCGGCAGTGAAAGCCGATACCACCCCCACACCATGATACCGGGTGCAAGAGAGACCAGCATGACAATGCATAACGCAACAGTTCAGCAGCCTCTCATCACGGGGTCTTCAAACTAGAATCCCACAACCGTGATGCTGCAAGCAGAATCGGGATTCGTTCCAATCCACTGTTTATGTCATCGTACCATTGATGGCGCAAACGCCTGTGGTTTCCAACACGAAGCAATGGACATCTTGCAGACTTTCCACTCAGCTGCAAACGGCGTCGAATGGTACGAGAGGACATGGAGTGATACGTAACAGACTGAGTCTGCTGTGTTCGTGATGTGGCTACTCGATCCATCCATGAGATGTGCATAATCCGCATCACTCATGTGGTGTAACGAGGTGGGCGCGATCGGTCCGTCCGTCGCTTCCTCCTGCATGCAGCAATAGCAGAGCCTCATCAGAGTTGCTTCGTTTTGGGAACGACGTTGACCGATTTCTCTAAAGGATAATCCGCAACCCGTACTATTTGTCCTCGTCCGAATACAGAAACTGGGTCAAAAACGTTGATGTGTCCCACGAGTCATAAAGAAGCAGCTTATGAGGAAAAGAAATTGTCTTACTTCAAATCGCCAGCCTCTTTTACCCTTACATAGTGCTACGGTCACCCGAGATGTGCGTCTGCGCTATAATGCTAATGATATGCATATTTCATCGCCACCAAATCATGACGCAAATTTTACATTCTTCCTCCAAAGTGTTGCATTTTTTGTGGCCAGCGGTATAAAACATATAAAGCAAAGAGTTTTTGTAATTTTTGAGATTTTTTTTTAAATAAATTGTATTGTTCTCTACCTTTTTTCTTTTCATCGGGATCAGCCAAGTCTATGTTATGCGAAAGTTTTTTTTTGTCTTTTTTGACCTAGTAATTTAAAAATTATGGTTCTCAAAACTTATTTGGGAACCAGCAATTTCAATTTGGTGATTTCTCAAAACAATTTCTTGCAACTTTTCCTCCATGTGTTTATTCACCATCTTCAGAACATTTCATCAACTTATGCACTAAAGAGTGTTATTTTTAAAATTGAATAAAATACCATTTAGCCAAATAAGTGAAAATATTGAATGTTAAATAAATGTTAAATAATAATGAGAGAGTTAAATAAATAATGTTAATGTTAAGATTTATTTTTCGCTTATGTGTGTGATGCATAACAGCACAAAGCTATTTGACGAATAATTATTTAGTTAATGATTACAAAAATAATTAATTATACAAAACCACATCCGTCTGAACTTTCGGGAGACTGCATTAAAATTAGATAACAGAAATGCAATGAAATATATTTCTTCGTATATAACTCTCTTACTATCCGTTTCATTGAGAAGTAACTGCGTCAAATTTCTAACTATAATGTTCAACCACTTTTAATACTTTTGTTTTTAGTTCTTGATTTATAAATTGCTTTTTTACATTTTTTTGTGAGTTTTGATAAATCATTAGACAGATATTTTCAAGCACAAAAAAATATGTATAAATCCACTGTCAAGGCAAAATTTTTGTTACTTCAACAATATATACCATATTAAAACATTATAAATTAGTAATTATTATTTATTGGTCATTCTCAAAAGCGTACACGAATTACTTTTATAAGAAAGGAGGTACATTTAAAAAAAAACACGGAAAATTCCGAGAAGTTATGCTAAAAATAAAAAATATCTTTGTGTAAGGGTTGAACCTCTCAACCCCACACTAGTGACTTACATGCCACTGGTTATTCTATCAAAAGAACTTGAGTGAGTGTTACTTTAACGTCACACTTTAAAAAAAACAAAAACACGAGAGTCATTTTGAACCTCCTTTAACTCCGAACTAGCAGTCCTCTACCCTAAGTACCACACCGGAGTCTCGACGTGCAACGACACTCTCCATTCGGCCGGTCTGCATTGGCATAGGGATTCTAACTCACGAAACTCCATCAACGAATTCATGACCTTATCCACTAGACTACATCGGCCACAAAAGAACTTGAAAGTAGATTCAAAAATTACCTACAGAAATAAGCGGTGTTTAGACGCTTCCATTCCATTCTTAATTCTTGCTTCTTTTAGATTAAGTAAGAAAATTATTTATCCCAGTTTATAGTAATTTTAATACTTCAAATGGATCTTTCCCATAAGAAATGTTATTATGAATGGTTCCTTACAGATATATAAAAAATGAGATCCTATAGGGTCTATTGAAAAATATTACTAAGAATAATAAATCAGTAAGCATTATCATGATATATATCTAAATTTATAATTATATCATAAGTACATATGTGAAAGTTTTTATAACGAAAAACTTACCAAGCCTCAAATTGCTCTCCTTTTTATATACATTAAAAATTTCATCGCCATTATTTTTTTAAAAAAAAATCGCATGCAAATTTGAAAAGGAAAAAATTAAATTCAAAATGTGTGCTAACGGCTCCATTTTTTTAAACAAAAAAAAAGTATTTTTGCATTTCTAATCAAGCCTTTTCTTACTGTTATACATTCCTTGTTATAAAGGGTGTTTTTTTAGAGGTATAGAACTTTAAATTGCAATAAAACAACGATGTATTATTCGATTGACATGAATTTTTTTTATTCGAAAGATAATCTTGTGGCATTATATTTTAAATATGATTTCTGGCATATGACTGCCACGGCTGGCTCGGATGTAGTCCAATCTGGACGTCCAATTTTCGATGACTTTTTCCAAAATTCGTGGCCGTATATCGGCAATAACACGGCGAATGTTGTCTTCCAAATGGTCAAACGTTTGTGGCTTATCCGCATAGACCAATGACTTTACATAGCCCCACAGAAAATAGTCTAGCGGTGTCAAATCACAAGATCTTGGAGGCCATTTCACAGGTCCAAAACGTGAAATTAGGCGGTCACCAAACGTGTCTCAATAAATCGATTGTGGCACGAGCTGTGTGACATGTTGCGCCGTCTTGTTGGAACCACAGCTCCTGGACATCATGATTGTTCAATTCAGGAATGAAAAAGTTAGTAATCATGGCTTTATACCGATCACCATTGACTGTAACGTTGTGGCCTTCATCGTTTTTGAAGAAGGATTCCACCAGCCCATAAAGCGCACCAAACAGTCAGTTTTTCTGGATGTAACGGTGTTTCGACATACACTTGTGGATTAGCTTCACTCCAAATGCGGCAGTTTTGTTTGTTGACGTAGCCCTTCAACCAGAAGTGCACTTCATCGCTAAACAAAATTCGCTTATGAAAATCGGGAACAACGGCAATCTCGTTTTGGGCCCATTCGACGAATCTACGCCTTGCTTGATGATCGTTTTGATGAATTGCCAAACCAAACTGAGAATAAATAACTTGACAGCTGCTAAATCAGTCGCCATCTTGGAAAGTAATACTAACTTAAACTTCTATACCTGAAAAAAAACACTTTTTACAATCTCTTGATGGATGGAGAGATTAAATACCAACGTCTCTGAAGGCATCATTAGAGCTTATTTACAAAGAATAATGCAACCACAGCTAGATATACACTGGTGTGCAAAAATTAAGAACGAAGTCGAAAAATTAGCATATCAACTGAACGAAGAGGCAGAGCGGACAGAAAGACCAATCAGGAGATTAAGTAAGTTGATGTACGGTAGCACATGCGCAGATATGCAGGTAGACGTAATGGGGGAGTGTCTGGGTAGTATAAAGCATGTTGTCGGTGTAAGATCAGGATTTCTGGCAAAGAGATTGCACGCCGTATAGCAGTTAAAATCACACCGAGTTGCTGCCTCAGCGAGAAATGGCAAATAATCAATCTGTTAGACGACATCTGGATGCTTTTACCCGAGGTCGAATCACTGGGAAGTTGGAGGAAAGCCCCAGTGTGACAAGTGTGGCTGCAGAGTTCGGAATTGCTCACAGCATCGTTTCACGACTTTGGAGACAATTTCAAACTACAGGAAACGCTATCCGGGGGTTCAGTAGTGGTCATCCACGAGGAACCACACCGCCAGATGACAGGTACATTGTCTTACAGGCCAGAAGAAACAGGCGGCAGACAGCGGGGGAAATCACTAGACACACGACACAGGCAACTGAACGACCGATATCGCGTTTTACCGTGGCCAGAAGACTGCACGGTGCTGGTTTGTTTGCACGACGCCCTGTACGGTGTGTACCTTTAACGCCTGCCCATCGGAGAAGGCTTTCTCTGGGGTGCCGGGAACACCGGAATTGGAAAGACAATGAATGGGGACGAGTACTCTTTACATTAGAGCAGATTCAGTTTGAGTAGCGATTCTCATCGCATACTCATCTGGAGAGAGCGGGGAAGCCGCAATCATCCCTCGAACATCATTGAAAGGGACAGGTATGGAAGTCGCGGTGTTCTCGTTTGGGGAGGCATCATGCTTGGTAGTCGTACAGACCTTCACATCTTCGACGCAGGTTCAGTCAACGGGACCCGTTATTGTAACGAGATTCTTCTTCCATATGTGCGTCTTTCTAGAGGCTCTATGGGTCTGCAGTTCCCTTTCATCGACGACAATGCACCATGTCATCGCACAGTAGCTGCCGAACAGCTCTTAGAGAGTGAGGATTTTGAACGTATGGATTGGCCGGCACGATCTCCGGATCTCAATCCCATCGAGCATGTATGGGATGTTCTAGGCAGACGCTTGGCAGCTCGTACCTTACCACCAGTAACGATTCGGGAGCTTCAATTGGCGCTGCAAGTCGAATGGGCAGCAATGCCTCAACAACTCATTGACACCCTCATTCTCAGCATGGGCAGACGCTGTGAAACCTGCCTAGCAGACAGGAGAGATCATATCCCCTACTAAAGACCGGATGTTTCTTGCTGGACACCCATCACATTGATGTTTCGGCCTTCAGTCGCATTGCGCTCCATGCTACTTTTGCAATAAAGCTTCTTTTTATCCCTCTGATTTCTCTTTTAGTAAGTGTTGCTTACATATTACACATGTCCTTACATATTGGGGATCTTACGGTATTAAATGTGTTGATTTGGAAAGATTTTGTACAAAGTTATATTGAAAAAACCGTCTCGTCCTTAATTTTTGCACACCAGTGTATATTAACTTTGTATTCACATGAGGCGACGGACAAGTGAAAACTGAACTGACACTCCAAACTTCTTATCTTTTTAGTCTTCTCCAGCATAGGGACTTTTGATTTAACGTGTATCAGCTCTTTTACACTGTTTCTTTAATGGACAATGATTCGAACCCACGACTCGTCGGAAACAACATCATGACGCGGTAGCCTAGTGGTCAAGGTATCAGATCATGGCTGGAATGTCACGAGTTCGAGCCCAGTACAGCTAAAGACCCACCGTGTAGGGAAGCGATGCACGTTAAATCGGTCGAGAGTACAAATGTCCCCTCGTTGGTGCGGTGTGGTAGTTAGGAGAAGGGTATCAGCTCAGGTGTCGTCCTCGTCACTTGACCATGGTTCAAAATGACGAGGTCCGTCGCCAAAAGCCCTCGTGTATCTGAACAGTGTGACGTTAATATTCACTTTCTGACTCTCCGAAGCAACGTAAACCCCTACCGTTCGGCTGCTACTACTACAACCGCAGTTAGATGCAGTTTGACACTGTACGCAATATTTATGTGCTCGTTTGTGAGTGCAGTGGTGCTCTGTACATATATATAATCGTTGTCTTAATATAGTTTCTCAATAGGGGTGTCTTTATTTTAGCTTGTCTAAGGGGAAGAAGGTAAGAGTGAAATCCTTTTTTTCTCTTTTTTGGGGGGACTTCTAGCGAAATGAGTTAGGAGTTGGTCCAGTTTTGTGACCGGAGTCACACTTTTGAATATTTTTCTCTATCTTGTTTCACAAGAGTTTTAAGGGCTCTCAAGACTCTTAAATTGCAAATTTTTCAGTTTTTTGAAAAAAAAAAATCTGTGTAAAAGCCTCAATATTTTTGAGCATTTTAGTACCAAAATTGTGTTGATACTATGAAAACTTCCGATGTTATTGAGAAGTTAGTAGTGAAATTTAAACGAAAACCCTATATTTTTCTTATTTTTAACTTCATTTTTCACAAAACAAAAAATTTTAGCTTGCATGCAGAATCTCTCAGAAGCTATTAATGATATCATTTTGAAATTTTATACACGTGTTCAAAACAGGGCTCTCTTCATCACTTATACATCAATTTTCAAAAAAAAAAATTAATAGATTTATTTTATTTGTTTCTTAAAATTTTAAAATTTACGTGTTATAATTGAATTAAAAAAATTTTTAAAGTTAGTACAACTTAACAAGTGAGTATTTTTATGCAAAGTTAAATTAATTTTGTAAATTTTGATCAATTTTGTACTTCACAATCCTGCGCGGCGTAAAAAAATACTGATTTCCATATTTTTGAAAAATCGTCCAATTTTCATTTGCTTATAGCTTATTAAATTTTTCTCAAATTCTCTGAAAATATGAGAAAAAATGTAAATATATATGGTTTTCATGTGGTATAAATTTCAAATTATTGTTTTGTTTTATTGCTAAGTTACATTGGTTTGAAGAAGGATGTTTTTTTCGAGTGCACGGATATCTGTTAAAGGTCCTGTAAGCCCTGAAACAGTAATAATGTACTTCTCTTCTCCGTTTAAGAAAAACGTGGGAATTCACAATCCCCCTTTCATCATGTCTTATGAAATAAAAAACAATTTCCTGGTTAAATTTCTCGAATCTTATTAAAACATTTTAATCTGCTTGTCTTCTAGTGAGTGAGTGAATATTAACGTTGCATTGTTCAGCTACACGAGGCTTTTGGCGACGGACCACGTAATTTTGAACCATTATCTTGTGACGTGGACGACACCTGAGCTGGCACCCCTCTCTCCTAACTACCACACCACATCACACCAACAGGAGGACGTTTCAGCTCTCGACATATTTAGCGTGCATCGCTGCCCTACACGGCGGGTCATGACTGGGGTTGAACTCATGACAAATCCAACCACGATCCGATACCTATACCCCTCGGCTACAGTGGCCTGCTTGTCTTCTAATCCTCCATTAGAGTAAAAATAGTTTTGGTGTCGCACCCACACTATGAGCGGGAAAGCGCTCATTTTTCTATCTTTCTTCACTAATGCTAACGTTCATAATTCGGGCGGCAGGGGCTATTGAATCTGATGGATGTCACGCGCCCAACAACATAATTTTTAATGTCTTTCCAATTTTTCCTTAATTTTCCTGTTTCTCTTTGACGTAGAGTCCAGTCTTCAGTCAAAACAAGAGAAACAACACCAAGACAATTGAAATTTCTGATTATATATCTTAAATGCGTATGTGTAACATACGCATGTACCTAACGGAGTCAAGTTTGTGCGAAAATAATTTATTAAAAAAAAGGTTTATAGCATTAAGTATATTTTTGATTACTTTTTTTATAGGCGTAATTAGTTTTACTCATTTAGATGGTAACCCAAAAATGTTTAAATTTTCCGTTTTTTCTTTTTCTTACTTTTTTATACATACCTGTTTTTTTTCCTTGTAACACATCATAGCTCTTTTGTTTTGTAACATTTAATCTCTAAGGGTCAATGAATGCTTGGATGCTACAAGTTCGTAAGTACTTCCATCTATTATCTATTTTACTTCAGTAATAATCAATTATTTTGATAGTTAGGTAATGTAAAAGAACACAATTGTATATAGAGACAATACAAACATTAAGCGTTTTTGTTGCAAACACTGCACCTTATATCAATATTTTAGACATAACTTTATGCTTTAATGTCAAATCTCACCAATAAAATGATTAAACCACCTTCAAACTTAACTATGAGGTGATGCATCTGAGAGATACTGCGCGCTCGCGGAGGGCTAAAGGAGAAAAGGAAATAATACACAATGTTGACATAGAGTGAGATTAGGCAAAATAAAATGTGTGCACTAACCTGTAGATAATAGAAACAAAGAGAAATATTAAAAGGAGGACAACTCCTAAAACACCGGAGGCAATCTTCTTCATTCCGTCTAGAATGAAAAGAAAGAGACAATGGTTACGTAATATTTTTCACAAATACTCTACATAAAAAAGTAGGCATTACAATTTATTAAATAAATATTTATTCCAAATAATTATTTTCTTGTTGACGTGATACAGACAAAAACTAATTATTTTTCCAATTAAGATTACAGAATATCCCGTAACTAATTCAAACAAATACACTTAATTATTCCATTTTTATAAAGGAAATATTGTATTTACTTAATGTGAAAATTTACTTTTTGTACACTCTATTTAATGTAAACAGAATATGAACCCAAATGTTCTTAGGTAAAACAAATCTCGCTAATTCTAATATTCTCCATAACAAAAGAAACCTACTGGAGTATTATGTTCAAATATACGTAAATGAATAAATGAATGATATAAGAATTCAACTAAGGTTGTATATTAATCAACAACAATCTGTTGATTTCTAACAAAAAGTAATTTCAACTTCTGCATTTAAATAACGTACAAAAGCTTACGCGTAGAATCTAGAAATTCGACATTTATTAAAGGATCTTAAATTGTAAGAATCCTCATTGATGTATATTGCAGCACCCTGTAACGTCGTTACTTCCAAAGGGGATCTGCGTCTTTGATGCACCTGACACTTACACGTGCATCTTGCAGCGGTAGATATAAGGTTGCGGCGTGGCCGACCTCGCAACCCCTTTTTGACTTCCGAGGAATCAAGCCCCGTCGACTGGAGATGAAGGAGAGATGCTTTGAACTTACTCGGGAACGGTGGCCAGATGATTCCTCCTCTCACAAATTATTGGACTCTAACAATCTTTAATTAAGTTTAATAACTTCAACGTATAATTCAGTAAATAATATTCAATAGTTGTGACGTAAATAAATTCAATAATTAAATTAACCAGGAATACGCTACCGTTACTCTTTCAAACGTTACAACCCTATAATACACGTCTTGACATCAGAGTTCTACATTTCAGGTTGATGATGTAAGATTCAAAGTCAAAATCTATTTTAAGATAGAAAAAAACTCTAATATTATAATTTGATTCAAGTATCTAATGTGTGAGTAACAGTATCACAAGCAATGAGAAACAGGATATTTTCCTATTAAACAAAAAAGATCTAGACTCTTGGATATTTTAGAAAAGCAACTTTAAGCGAATAAACATTCACTCTGTCACACACAGAAAAAATATATGTACCCAAAAGGAAACAAGCTACTACGCGAAACTTAACATGCATATAGTGTACGAGAAGAAAAGCAAATGATTATAAATTCAGAAGAAAAAATTATTTTTAGATAGTTAATGACAATTCGAAGATATGGCAATAAAAGGGTTATAAATCAGTATGTAAAATATCCACATGTGGCAGCTATACA
The DNA here is from genome assembly GCA_019973935.1 of Trichonephila clavipes. NCBI lineage: Eukaryota > Metazoa > Arthropoda > Arachnida > Araneae > Nephilidae > Trichonephila > Trichonephila clavipes. The sequence goes on from BMAU01020082.1 coordinate 343,199, forward strand.
AGCCAAAGAAGAAGGCGGCATAGAATGAATGAGATCACCTAAACCTCCTGTGGAAGATCCTGCCTTTATTTTGGCAACTGGGCAGTTAATTTACCAGTATTCCAGGACGGCTACATTTACCTTCCAAGAACGTCCCAAATGTACTCCATTGGCGACAGATGTGACCTGAAAGGCTACAAGTGTACGTCATACCCTTTAAGAAATTGCTGGGAGAGTTGCGTAGTATGTGGACGAGCTTTGTCTTGCTGAAAACTGGCACTTCGGCGATTTCATAGCTTAAGCAGTAAAATTGGCGTTAAAATTTCGTCCGCGTCAATGCACACCCACAAAGTGCGTGCTTTGAAGGATGACCAGAGGGGATCATGTGCTAAAACGAATCACTCCACCAGTGGCGCACACAGGAATTTTTCAAGGGGTGGGGGTGGGGTCCGGGGTCGAAAGATCACCATTCTTGTATCATGCTCCTTTTGATTTTGTCGATTTTAGGGAACAAAAAACACAGTAAAAAACTAATTATTGAATAAATAATTAGCATTAATTAATCATTAATAACAAATACTTAATTAAGTTTTACGTACACTGCTGGACAATTGCTAAGGATGGATAACACTATCATCCATAGCAACCACAAAATGAAAGGAAGCAAAATGTGGAAAATTAGAAGAAGTGCGGGATATTAGTAAGAAGAAGTATGAGTATGCAAATTTTTTCCACGTCTGTTCATCACGTGATAGCGTTCATAAGAGCTTTAAAGGTTTTGACGCGTGTGGACAGTTGTTGTTTCAAGTCAAAGTTTTACAGGAAAGATTTAATAGACGAACTTAAAATTTTTGGCATGTCTTCCCTACATCACATAGATGATTTTATGCGTGGCCGAATTATTGGAAAGATCGAAGGGCGAAAAATAACAGATGTTGCCAGGGAGTTGGACATCGCTTAAAATTAGGCATTTTTTGCACATCACGGCAAACACTGTAAAATAAATTCTAATGTATAAGATAAGAAAAGCTCTCAGAAAGCGTTTACCTATAGTTTGTTCTATCATATTTGAATAATTTCAATTTATCACAAAATTAGTGGGTCAAAAATGCACAAAAGGAAAATCTTTCAAAAATCTTGCATTTATATCACAAAGAAAAACAATCATAAAAAAGGTAAATATATTGCTTTTTTCTTTTTATCTAGTGCTCAACATGCATTACTATAATAATAAACAACGATGCTAAATGTCATGCAATTATCTCAAGGACTTTTCGAGATATCATGTTTGCCATGCGATAAAATATGGAAAAATCTGTATCGGAGAAAAACGCATTTAAAGATTTATATAAATTCTAAATCTTAAAAAATTATACAGCTAAAAAAAATAAAACCTCTTTATATCAAAAGAACAAACCTTTTATAAGCCCATATCAGTATTAGATATTTGTTTCAAGTTCCTTTTTAAAATTTTGTTACCAATTTTATAGAGTCAAAAGAGCTTTTCTTAACTACTAAATGCACAGTTTTTTAGAATACACATTAGAGATATAAAAAGCACACTAGAAAAACTTTATTAGGTTAAAAAATAATATTTTTTTATATGGAAAATAGGTTTATATATATACACACATATATATATATACATATATATATATACATATATATACATATATATATACATATATATACATATATATATACATATATATATACATATATATACATATATATATACATATATATACATATATATACATATATATATACATATATATATACATATATATATACATATATATATACATATATATACATATATATATACATATATATACACATATAGCGTTCCAGATCAAATTTTACAAATCCATGTACAAGATCTTAGGAAGGGAAGTATTTGCATTTCTAATTATGTATATATACAATGATAATAAACCAGTATATCACAAATGAAAAGGAATTAACGTTAATAATGCCCTTAAGCGAAATGTTTAAGTTTAATAATAGTATCTTTAAGTAAAATATTCCATAAAATGTTACTGAAAAAGGCTTTCTGAGTAAATTTTGAAACATTTATGAATAGATTTCATCTTTTTGTCACCAGCTGACTAATTATTGGGATTAGCTCTATGTCAATATTCTCATTACTGCTAGCACCAATGATGAATCAAAATCCTTAGACCTCCCAGACCTTGCTTTAGGTATAATTAATTAATATTTTGGTTTTAAGAACATAGTTTTCTATCAAATATATAAAAAAAGTTAAATATGAAACAAAATATCGAGAAGCAAGGGCATAAGAAAATCGAAAAATGACAAAAATTTTACGAATTTATTTGCCAAATTTCACTTAAAACTAATAAATTATTTTTTAAAAAAATATCACCATATCTCATCACTACCTAACCTAAGTTCATACTTTTTTAAATAAATTCGATAAACACCAAACAAGTGTAAAAAGAGTATTAAAATGCAAGCACTTCCGGTTTTGATACATAACTTCCGGTTCGTTTTTGCTGCTCTCTCTTAACATAAAAACTGTTATAACTTCATAAATAATTGAAGCACAAACAAAAGTAAGGTATTTTTGGAAAGCAGAAAATTCAACTATATAAAATTTAAAGTAAAAAAATCGCCATTTTCATCAAAACTGACGTTTTTGCACTAGTCAGGCACCTTAATACCATCGGATGTCTTGAAGGAGGTAAATGATGTCGAATCGATTCTAGCGACGTTGTTCATGAATACGTGGCCCTCTTATGATTGCAAATTTATGTTCCTGGGACACCCTGACCTTCCGAGGCGGTAGACAATCCCTTTCGGGATCTATTGTTGACAACATCGAGTAACTACCGTATTCCTCCGACGTAGATGGAGGCCGATACGCCTGTTCGACCAACCGCTTCTCTAAAGCCTGTTGCACACTCCTTCTGAAAGTCCGACAATTGCTCGTAATGCCACTGATTACGTCTTCGAGGCATCTCAAGTCTCAATATCGTCCATCCAAGTCGACCGATTTGTTTGAAAAACCTGAGGCAACCATGCTTTTAAGCTTTCCGCACCTCATATGCGCATGGCACGCTTACCCATGTCTCATAGCTGTTGAAACTTTAATCATTTGCATATCTCTTACCAGATTACATTCCTGTTAAGTTTCGCGATGGTAGCTCACTTTCTTTTGTTGTGACTGAGTGTAAAATGTATAGATAAATAACGAGTTATAGGATAATACACATATAGTCTGCGATATTTCGAAAAACCCAAGTGGGTAAGAACTGTAGGAGCTGGAGCGCCGAAAATAACTCATACATGTCTCTCTCTGCAATGGATGTGCGAGAAGGAAGTGATGAAACGGAGAGAAACAGCTGAGACCATTCCATTTCAAAAGTGACTCGCAATGTGGGATTCCGAAGAGGAGAGTTATGGGTGCTTTTTGACAGCAGGTGTAACAAGTTGTGAAACCAATGGAAAATATTTACGAGGGAACCCTGTCGTTTTCACAAGTTCAGAAGTAGAAGTTCTCTCGTGAACGTAACTTCAGATGACTTCTGACAATTATTACCAGTGACTAAAATCAGTGCATTCACTTTGAATATGATTAGAAACGGTTCAGAGTAAAACATACAGATTTAAAACCAGTAAAATGTTTACGACATTTCATATTAGTATTAAGATTCTTCTTCAATCCCTACTGGTAGTCAAATTCTTGGATCATGGAGTTATGACGAATTGTCCAGAGGACTTAGATAACTTATTGAAACTGAGAAAAGAAAGCAATCGAATCAAAATAACTCACGATACTTTTTCCTTGTGGCACGTCCAGTAGATGTAATAAAAGAACTTTTGCAGATGTTCCAATTGGAAAAGTTTGATGCACCCTTTTTTTCCCTATATCCCAGATCACAATCCATGTAATTTTATTACCTTCTATGTGATTAAAAAACCGCGAGAGGACACCAGTGCTATTAAAATCTTTAATTCCTTCATCTCTAAGTATCCCGTGAACAGTCGATGAGATTCAAAAATTGCTTACATAAAAGGTAAAACAGCGTTAATTTGACTCAGCATTATAAAGAAATTCCATTCTTTTCTGCCCTATAAATTAAAATAATCCTCTTTTAAAATAGCCAGATTTTATATATATCTATATTTTATTTTCAAAATAAAAAAAATTAAAAAACGATATATTTTTATTTATAAAAAAAACTGTTTTTACACTGCGCTTGAACCACCACCACAACAAAAAACAACTAAAAACAAGGATTATTTGGACAAAACTACAAAATAAGGCATAAAAAATAGCATGTGATGCTAAAAACTTCAAAATTATATTTATTCTGCAAAGTAACCAATATATATATATATATATATATAGAGAGAGAGAGAGAGAGCATTATAAAACCCAACATAAATATTTCCGTACAATTAATGCATGAACATCCCACGGTATCATTCTTCTCAGGACATCCAAAACGAATTTGTTGGAGATCCAGTTTCTCCTCAAGTTCTCAAAAATCTAATAAATTATTCACCGGATATTCGATTTCCTTTTGTGTGAAATAAATAAGACGCTTTATATTTCTAGGCCAAAGCAAATAAGACAAAGATATGTCTTAAGAAGAAAACAGAGGACACTAAGCATCGTGTATTCGTACGGTTCCGCCAATGAACTAATAATGTGGCATGCCGAGAAACTAAACATTATCAAATGTCAGGTATGGAACGATTCTTGGTGTAGGACCTCGATGGCTCTCCACGGAAGAAGAAAGAGCCTCAGTTAGGATGTTAAGGGGTGGAAATATTTATAAATAGAATTAACGAGGCCGCACAATAGTGGTGAACGATTAGATAAATTGTGCCAAATATCTTTTACTTCGTTACTGTAACTACACTCATGTCCATAAATTAAAGATAATTCAGATTCACACAGAAATTGAACTCTAAAATAAAAATTTCACCTGTAGAATTATCACAAACATCTTGAAGAAAAATATGCAAATTACAGGAAACCACCAGATGGCGCAGATAGTACGTCAAAATGACGAGAGTGTAAAAGAAGGGTATATAAGGAATGGTGGCAAAAGAAGTAAAATTGTTCACAGGCGTTTTAAAAGCCTGTCAGTGTAATAACCGCATATTTATGGCATAAAGGAAGCATTTGGATGATTTTTTACGTGGTAGAATTATTGGACGGGACGAATGGAATGTGGATGTATCCAGCTGGAAGTATCCGCGAACTTGGAATCGTCCAGAGTGTCATCTACAAGCTTTGGCAACGATTCCAAGATGATGGTAATGTGAATAGCACAGGTCGCCCCCGAGTTACAACGCCGAATGATGACCGGTATTTGGCAGTTACTGCCAAAAGAAACGGACGGAGCACATCATCAGATCGGTCTCGTCAGGTCTTTTCAGCTACAGGTACGTCAGTTTCAAGGCAGAACGTGTACAGACGCCTAGAGCACATTGGTCTATATGCTCGTAGGCCTGTCAGATGTGTTCCACTTACCGCAACTCACTATCGCCTGTGATTAACCTGGAGTAGAGAGCATGCATTGTGGACACCACAACAGTGATCTTGTGTGATGTTTTCCGACGAGTCCAGTTTAGTTTGCAGTCTGATTCTCGCCGGACTTTAATATGGAGATCACCAGGTACCCGTTACCATTAAGAGAACACTATTTTACGATACCGTTACGGTGGTGCATGATGGCTCGTTTTGGGAGGAATTATTCTTGGTTTCAGAACTGACCTGCATGTTCAGAGTGTAACGATGACAGACCACATCTATCGGGATGTCATTCTGGAACAATATGTACGTTTGTTTCGGGACGCCATGGGTGCTAAATTGCTGTTTATGGATGACAACACCCGTTCTCACCTTGCAAACATTGTAGACGAATGACTTCAATCGGAGGACATCACCAGCATGGATTGGCCAGCATACTCACCGGACTTGAATCCGATAGAGCATGAGTGGGATATGCTTGACCGACGAATTGCAGCCCATCAACCCCCTACCACCTGTCTACCGGAACTTCGGAGGGCATTGTGCTTGATGAGTGGTGTAATATTCCCCAAGATCAGATTGATAATTTGATACTCAGCAAGCTTAGGCGTTGTAAGGTCTGTATTGCATCGTCCGGGAGACGTACTCCGTATTAACCATCATACTAACCATGTTATACTGTTTTTTGTAAATAGGTTCTTTTTTGAAAATTTGCTCCAGGGAGCAAAAATCGCAATTTTTATTAATTAGTACAAACATATAGCACCTTTTTTGCTCTTTACCTTTTGTTTAATAAACAGACTTTACAAATAAGTCAAATTTGTTTTGCTTCTGTCTCTTTCTTTGCATGAACATCAGTATCCGTAATTTATGGACATGAAGGTAATACATTGGGTAGTGTGGAAAAAAATACATCTCGAGGTTATTTAGAAAATGCTAGATTTTAATCAATGTAAATAAACTGAAACATAATTATGAAAAAGTAATCTAACGAACTGAACGGATTACTAGACCAAGAAACATTAAATATACACAAATGTCACAAGATATGATACTATTACTAAAACATGAAAAGATTTGACGAATTATAGTGACACATAAATAAGATGGAAGGGTAAATTGAACATCATTGATTGCAAATATCTTCAAATTTAATGAAGCTGGGAAATAAATAGAATGCTTAGTTGTATAACGATTTGTGATGCATGAAATAAATGAGTGATTGAAGTTATATATAATGGAAGACTGACTGATATGTTAATAAAGGAGCCAGGTAAGTCAAGTACATGGATAAGTCATGCGATTGAAAGTCTCAATGAATAAGGATTAAAGAAAGAGTTAGTGTGTGTCCGTGATTGTAGTACAAAAACAGAAATGCCTTAGACACTTGAAATTTCACACGTTGAAACTAGTAATGACGGTGTGCACCTAGAAAAAAATTTTCGAATATCATCTTAGTTTTTTTTAATGCAATTTTTAAGAAATTCTCTAATGACGTGCAGTTTGCCGATCCATTAATAAATAAAAATGTATGCTTTTTTATATAGATATCTGGACCATCTTTTAAAGGTGGCGTATCCGAAAAAAACTGTAAATTCATGCTATACATTTTCCCGAGTCCAAATGCAATGCACTATGGAATCATATAAAAGCTATGTAAACACATGGAATGTGTTGTATTTTATTTAACGTTTATTTTATCAAAATATGCTTTCAAGAGCAAACAATGTTCCTTTTTCATTCAGATAAAGGAAAATCCATCGTACAGTTAAAAAGACAGGTATGTTACGATAACTAAAATAGGGGATTGTATATTTAAGGATTACGGTACAACCGGAAATTGCAATCGAGGCAATAACCATTATTATTCATCCATATAAGCATAATACTTATAAATAAATATCCCTCTCATGAGCCGTATTCCGTTTGTTCCTTATTATACAGGAAATTCATGAAGAAAAAGATACGAGAGATTCCTCTTGAGGGAAGAATGGCTTTTCTTGATGCTGCAGACGAACAAAAACCATCAACAGGACGATAAGGGATGATTAAGGAGCCACCAAGATAGATAATAAATAATCGAGATTGGTTGAATTGCAAAGGAGAAATAATCAGAAGAGGGAAAAGTTATCGAAACAAAATATTATTCCATAAGTATGTCGTTGAAATGGTCTCAATAAATATCTATTCTAATTGTTTTAAAAGAATTCGATCTAAAGTAGGGGTAGTATTCAAAGCATATTTACGTTATTATACATATACATCCAGGAAAAGAATGAAACTAAACTAATAAGAACTATCATAAAACTACATTTTCAGATTTTAAAATGAAGTTATATATAGAAATTAACTAATTAGAAAAAAAATTTAAAAATACTTACCAGGAGTGGCCGTACATCCAGAACCATCGAATCCGCAGGGCGGTTCGTCCACAGGGGGCTTATCTCGATTCACCCACAGGATTTCTTTGTCCAATTTGAACCTCTTGTAAGAACACAAATAGCAGTTTTATTGACATGCAAATAAGAATGCGGAACAAAATTCAAGGAAGGCAAACTAGTATGGTATGGAATAAAATGTGTATGAATAATATTTTGCAATGTTGAGATAAAAAAGGAAAACCTACACTCTAAGGCAGCGTTTCTCAAACTGTGGAACGTTTTGTGGGGGCGCTAACATATTAAAGAGTCGAAAATAAAAGGTTATATAAAAAAAGTTATGAATTTAGTGGAAAAAGAAAAATACATTCTGACATAATAAAAAATTAAACAAAATAATACTTTGTATACTATCATATACAACATTTAGTACTTATCTTGATCATTTGAAAGTGTTTCTATAGTTCAATTTGTATTGTAGCCTTTCGTTCAAGTACACAATTGAATTCGATGCATTGCTGTCGTGAGATGGGGCACGATGAAAATTATTATTGAAAACCAATGTTGAAAGTTTGAGAGGCACTGTTATAAGGATCGCAAAATATTACTTTTAAATAATCTTACTTAAAAAGAAAGTTAATCACAAAAGTGTATTTTTTTACTGTACATAGAAAATAAACAGCACTAATTTGATGTTTACTAAAATATGATAACTTTTCTATGTGTAATCTTAAAAAATAATATTCATGCATTATATACATTTTCGTACTAAATTGATGATTCTCTGTAAATCACTTCTTTACCCTATCTTGTAATGTTGAGAGATAGGAATGCTAAATTACACACAGTAGTTTACTAACAGGTGGCAAAGTATGTGGTTTTATTAAGTAGCACATACTGCTACTTTACCATATCTAGACACATATTTTATGAATATGGCAGCAACCATTCCGAAGTTAAAAAGGACAGTTAGTTACTTTTGGGGACATACTGTATATGTACACACTGGTGTCCAAAAAAGTAACCTTAATTAATTGAAACTTATGAGAATATTTAAGGAAATCCATGTCAGAATTACGCAATACGGTGGTGAAATATGCAATACAATTGTACCATAAAAACAATTCAGAAGAAGGATATCAATCATTTTCATTTTCCAAAGGAGCAGTTTAGAAGAAAACAACGTGGTTTATTTAGTCAACTATTTTCATAATATTGATCCTATTTGTCAACTTTAAAAGATTGAAGTGGATTGATGCTTATTTGTTGTCAAGGAAATACACTCAGGAACATTGAAAATAGCGACCCAAGAAGGAAGCTAAGTACAATCGCGAAACTTTGCAAATAAGTACAGCGTAATGTGATATGCAAATGATCCAAGTTTTGTGCCAATACGCATGCTCATACACGCCTAGGTGGCGCTACAATCAGGAAGAGGGTGCTATATAAGCCAAATCAAACTCGAGGATTCATAAACGTGACGATTACCCGCCGATTGTTGGAAGACTTTGGTAAGCGAAACATGCCAGGTAAACGTGCTAGAAGACATTTCTAACAGTTAAGCGAGTTTGAGAGAGACCTGATCATCGGGATGAAAACTGCAGGCTGGTCGATGCGCCTTGTTGCTGGCCAGGTGGATCTTTCGGAGTGTGCCGTTAGAAATTGTTCGGAGCAGGGGACACGAGAAGGTACCCACGTGCGGAAAACCGGGTCTGGAGCGACCAGGAAGACCACGAGGAGAAAGGATCGAAGGATCGTGCGGCAAGCACTTGTGGACCCCACAGTGACTCGTTCAAAGATAAGAGCAGACGAAGGCGTAGTAACTGTTCCACAAACAAATTCCAGACACCTTGCAAAAGCAAATCTTAAATCCAAGCGCCCTTTCTGTGCACTCCCTTTAACACCGGAAAATCGACAACTGCGTCTACAGTGGTGCCAAGCCAGATCAATGTGGAATGTCACAGAATTGCAAAAGGTTGTGTTTAGTGATGAGTCCCGGTTTGTTTTGGGGACAGATGATAACTGTGTACAGGTGTGGAGGCGCCCTGGTGAGCGGTACAATTCCCCCACCCTGTTCTACGTCACACTTCCCGCACAGCTGGTGTAATGGTCTGGGGAGCCATAGTCTATGATAGCCGGTCCACTTTAATTGTGATGTGTGGAACCTTAACTGGTCAACGTTACGTTGATGATATTCTTCGACCCCATATAGGACCTTTCCTAAATGGTCTCCCAGGGGCAATTTTCAGCAAGATAATGCTCGTCCGCATGCAGCAAGAGTTGCTCAAGACTTCCTACGTCATTTTCAGACTCTTTCATGGCCGACCTGCTCCCCCAATTTGTCCCCTGTAGTGCACGTGTAGCATCAGCTAAAACATCAGATGCCATCGTGTCACTCTGTACATGATTTAGAGTTGGCTGTTCAAAATTTGTGGGCCCATCTGCCTCAGGACAACATAAGGTGTCTAATCAACTCAATGCCGGACCGTGTGGCGGCATGTATTGCAGCTGGAGGTGGTCCAAAGCGCTATTGAACTTGTCCAGTATTTGTGTCGTTGCACACCCTGTATTCGTTTAATTGTCTTGTTTTCGAGATCAAGTGAATCTCTCATCTGTGTCATTATGTGTATTAAATTTCATTTCAATCCGATGCTTTCTTCTTGGGTCGCTATTTTCAATGTTCCCGAGTGTATAGACGGGTTGCTTAGCGACGGCTTTGGTGTTTAATAACTATTATTGTAATTCGGCTTCTTGCTTTTGGTGGTTAACTTGCATTTTTAAAGAAATAATATGAATGATATTGGGCTTATGCTGAGTTATAAACTGAATAATATGTAGAATTTATGCCTCTACACTATTTTTGAATAAAAATTTTAAGCTGTGTGCTTGTTACATTTACAATATTTAATTCAAAGTGGAATGATGATTAAAGTACTCGTTAAGTTCATGAATAGGAATCGTAATCAGAACGTTCTCGGACATATTTGCAATCGTGAATGATCGAGATATTTGAACTTTAAAATTTCAATAAGGAATGGATTTAAACACACCTCTCCCAAAAACACATCCTACAATTTTTAATCTCGAATGACTACAGCTGAAATAATAACGTCAGATATTGGTCTCCGACTTGAAAGGAAAAAAAAACTTTACAGTAACAAGTGTCTTATGTGGATTTTTTTAAAAATGTTTGCTGCGCAGTTTGACCATAACCTGACTGTTTAGCTTAGAGCTGCAGAATGTCAGCTAGGCTTTCTCATATGGAGCAGCTACAGCATGATTCGCTTCCTTTTCATGAACGTCGATAACTTTTTGTTCTCAAGCGTTCTGTGAAGTTAACCATCCATCGAAGACATATTAACTGAATGTTTTTAGTTGGGTTTGAAAATTTCTTTAGCTCTTTGCGTCCTATCCCAAACATACAGCATTTTCTTATTGAGATTCAAGGTCTTTTTTCTAGTGATTACTTAAAACGAATGAGAGTTAAGAAATAGTAAATTATGATCAACGATAGAAACATACAGCTACATTGTTTTGAAAATATTAATAAATTTCTTCCATTTTAAAAATGGAGAGAACCTTCTAGTATGTCAAATAAAAAAATAGCCCCTGTATTAAAAAAATATTTATACAATCAATATTTTAGGAGTTTTAGTGGGAAAAGCAACTTCTATTGATGCACAATTTTCATTCGTGTTTTAAAATGGATTGAGCTCAACCCATACCAGTTCTTGGTTGTCTAAGGCGTAGAATCTTCCAACGGGCAGCATGCAGTAGCGAGGTGGTGGTACACCAGACTTCATTTTGAGCTTCAGGTTATCAGGGGTAGGTTGCCACGATAACACTGTGTAGTTACCTTCTGCCCCTCCGTCTTTGTCGATGCGCATGATAGCACCAGTCACACCTGCAAAATATTCGTAAGAGTTCAAAAAGAAACTAATGTTTGGTTGTTTGTTTTTTCAAGTATACACTACTAAGAAAATTAGAGGAGAGATGGATTTAACAAAATTACATAAATATTTCTCTTTTGGTAACTAAGGTAAAATAAAACATCCGTAGTCCAAAGTATAGCAGAAAAAAAGAAATTCCATATGGAAATCAACGCTCCTGACGTCAAAAAACACAAAAAAGATATAACTGTAGCAACTATGATTTCATAGAAGCTGTTGATTTTCGTACTCTCAGGAGTGAAATTCAACCTTTCAGCTATTTTTTTGACAACAAGGTTACTGTAAAATGTCACGACAACGTGATCTACCGGAATCCATGACATGGTGTATAATAGTGAGTCTGAAATCCGGACAGACAAAAAGAACTGTACCGAATGCTGTTGAAGTCATTGCAACTCCATGCAATCGATTCCAAGAAACAGGACTAGTTGAAGTCGGCCAGGACAAGGTTGCTTATGTGCTAACTCAGCAAATAATGACCAATACTTCCTGTTAAATGGATCGTCAAGACAGAACAACCAATGAGACACAGTTTCAAAAAAACAGTTTCTTTTGTCAACTGGACAAAGGGTCTCAAACCAAAGAATTTGAACTAAGCTTCGTATGGGTTATTTTTATGCACGTATGTCAATGGTCATCGACAACAAGACACTTTAGGACCCGAAAATGTGGGCTGCTGAACATCGATATTGGAGTCAGTACTTTTTAAGAACGAGTCCCGATTCAGTTTAGAGTGACACTAGACATATTTTTGTATGGCGAGAAAGGGGTAGTCGAAATAACCCTATATTCGTTCAGGAAAGATCACATTATTGACGATGGTATGGACGGGAATGAGCATAGGTAGACTTGCTGACCTGTATATCATTCAGAAAGGCAACTGGGTGGCTCAAAGTTACACAGATAAGGTATGAAACCCTATGACGTTGCAGCCATTGGTGATTCCGTTCTTTTAATGCAAAATAATGTCAGATCTCATACAACTAATCTTGTGGAGAACTTTTATAAAGCTGAAACAATATATCGCATTGATTGACTTGCTCTCTAGATCTCAATACAATTAAGCCTATTTCGGACACTCTCAGATGACGCGTTACTGCAAGACCAAGACGTCCTGTTATTGACCAAGACTTTAAGAGAGGGGGACAGTATACCCCAAAATATATTTGATAATCTCATCGCATCCATCCAAAACAGGTATAAGACAGTCTTAGAAGTGTGGGGGAAGACTATACAGCACTTTTAAAATTCTGTATCATTTCCAAACAATAAGTTTTTCTCATTTACATGTAACCAAATTATTTCTCCGAAGCATCCTTTCATGTTCTTTATATCAATCCAAAGAATTAGGTTTCCATACAATTGTTTTTCCCCATCTTTGCTTTTTCTATATATTGCGTTTTGTTACACCTGTGTACTCCTTTTTGAGAATTTATTTGATCATAATGCATTATATAACTTTTATAAATCTCAATAATAATAATAATTATCACATAAGGCAATTTATTGAAAATTGTAATATCTTCATGAAAGAAATGCATGAAACAAATCCTTATGAACGTTTTATAGATAAGATCGATAAAATTAGCTACACTGATATTACATCTGCGCACAAAGAATAAAATGTTACAACTTACACCATTAAACCTTTGTTTCTAATCAACTGTTCAAAGTGGTCTTATACCCAAAATTTTGATCTTACATTTGATTTATACAGTTCACTTAAAGGATAAAAACTACCTCCTAATATTAATATTTCTGTAAATAAAGATTTTTCCAATAATTACAACAATTTAATCTACCGACTCATAGAACTATTTCAAAAATGAATACAACCATATGAAGCATGGTAAAATATTTGAGACATTTAACCAAACTCTCATAGATTTAAATACAATATTCACTTTTAATAAATTTCTAACAAAACTAAATTCATAAAGTATAATCACTAATTCATTATTTTTTCTTCCACAGTAATCGATGACATAATTTTTATTATAAGTTGAAAATTAATGGGCAATTAAATAAGTAGCACATTAATGTGGAAGAATAGTTACTCAATAGGTAATTTATCAATAACAGTTCATTTATAAATTATTTAATAACAAATACATGAATAAATGGCAAACTGGCAAAGTGATGTTTAAAAAATATTACGAAAATACACAATAATTTAGAACATTATGGAATATGTAATATGCAACCTTAACCTTTAATTAAAATCCATTCATCTTTATAAAATAGCCACGAAACAAATATTTAAATTGAAATAAATGTACAAAGTATATACACTGCTGGCCATCGTAAATGCAACACCCTGAAGGAAACATGCAAATAACATGGAATTTACAACATGCATTAGCGGAGGTGAGATATGCAAATGATTAGAATTTCAGCGCAGACACACATCACGCGCGCCTGTGGCGCAACATCAAAGCGCTATTTAAGGCTTGGAGTATTCCCCAATTTCAAGGTCGGCAATTGTGTTTTTCTTGTGTTTTTTTCAAAAAACGATCAGTTATGTCTCGTAGAAAACAGCGATCACCTTTTGATCGCTGTTTTCTACGAGATAGATTTTCTTTCAGCGAAATCGGTAGTCGTGTTGGACGACACCAAAAAATTCTAATGCGGATATGTGACCGTGGGTTGCAGAAGGGTACGACGGACCGACGTGGTCAATCGCATCCACCTCAGTACACCACTTCACGTGAGGACAGGCAAATTGTGCGCATAGCAGTGACGAATCGCTCAGTCACATTACGAACCGTGGCACAGCACATACAGTCTGTTACGCATCATTCAGTATCTGCGCCTACCATTCGACGCCGTTTACAGCAGAGTGGTCTGTCCGCAAAGCGTCCATTGCTTGTTCTACCCTTGACGCAGAACCACAGATGTCTCCGCCTCCAATGGTACGATGAAAGAAGGAGGTGGGTGGCAGATGGGAATGAACTTGCATATACTGTCGAGTCACGTATTTGTCTGCAACACCACGAAGGTCGGATTCGAGTCAGGAGACACCGTAGAGAGAGGATGCTGAACAGATGCGTTATGCACCACCACACCAATCCTGCACCTGGTATTATGGTATGGGGTGGTATTGGATATCACTCTCGCACTCCTCTAGTACGCATTGCCAGTAGTTTAAACAGCCAGCGCTACATCTCCGAGGTGTTGGCGCCAGTTGTCCTTCCTTACCTTCAGGGCTTGGCCACACCATATTTCAACAGGATAATGCGCGACCACACGTGGCACGCATTGTCCAAAGGTTCTTCGTCAATCACCAGATTGAATTGCTTCCCTGGCCGGCTCGCTTTCCGGATCTTTCACCGGTCGAAAACATGTGGTCCATGGTTGCTCAACGATTGACCCAGATTACACCCCCAGCTGCCGACCAGATCAATTTTGGCAGCGTGTGGAAGCTGCTTGGTCTGCTGTACCCCAAGAGCACATCCAAAGTCTCTTTGAATTAATGCCGAGGCGTGTGGCAGCGGTGATCTCCAACAATGGCGGCTACTCTGACTACTGATTCTGGCAGGAACCACACTTCACAGAAGTCTATAAATTTAATAATTTGATACTTGGTCTACATGCTATCTACAAAATACATTTTGTTGTGTCATCTCTTGTCTTTCTTGGTGTTGCATTTACGGTAGCCAGCAGTTTATATAAAAACTAAAGCTTAAAAAAAAAAAAAAAACACCTTTTTAATATTTCGCCCTCTTATTTTACATCTCGTAGAACTTGGCATCTACATAAAAAGCAGTTCAGTATTCTTTTCTATTTTGAAATTTGACATAATTTCTATTTTTGTACAAAGCACCTTCACAATTAAAGAACAAAGTAGAAAACAAAATGATTCACAATTTCAATTATAAAATAATTAAATTAAAATGTATCCATAAATGAGAAAGAATTGGCTGAACTTGTATAAACCCACCAATGAACGGACATTTTTAGAAAGTAAATTGTCATCCTAACAACCGCAAATACGAGATTTCCTCCAGCCTAAAGGAAAATCGATAGCTTTGCAATTAAAATGTCGCACATAAAGTTTCGATGAAATAGAATTAAATAATTTTAAAACTTTCTCTCTATCTAATTTGTTGCATGGATAATTTTTTTACTTCTTAAACTCATGGTTAAATTTTTATCGAATAAAAAACCCATCCAATTGACTTATCATTGATCGATCCATATGCGATGAATGGTTTATCGGAAAGTGACCTTCAAAAATATATGAAGAAATGTTTTCTTCGAAATCATCTAACATAAATTAAGAATTAATGTCAATGCAAAAGCCTTTCGTTCTATATCGAGTGAGGAGGGGGAATCAGGTAATGAAGGATTCTTATTTAACTGTGTCACAGAATACTCGATTCCATCGAAGTTTATTCAATTTTTCTGAGATGAAAAACGTTCCATACTTCGTCACCAAAACTGTTTTATTATTTATAGATTCTACACAAAGCGCATATTCAAGAGACAACTTACATATTTATGGAACGTACTCGATTTTTTTTTAAATTTTCTATTATAAACTGATGTCGGAGTTTAAACCTCAAGGCATTTTTATTAAAATAGATAATTTTTTGTGTCTGAAAATGTGTTTCAAGTTTTGTTCATGATCTTTTATATCTGCTTAAGATTTGTCAAATTTAAGAAATTAATTTTTTAACAAAGAATAGTGAAATCATCAGATAAATGGAATACAATACCTATTCATACAGTATTCAGAAAAAAATATTCATATTTTTATACTACATAAAAACTTTCATATTTCTTTCTAAATGATTCTTCACTTAAACTTCTCCTATTTTCATTTTCCATCCGAAATAACACCCAATATTTATCATAAACCATCGATTAAAGCCCCAGACATCTAACTCATCATATATTCTTGCATTACAGCTGCAGTCATGTTGATTCTCCCATATTGACACAAACTTTTCATCTTGCTTATAAATCTGCATCAAAAATTCCGTGAGTAAAATAAAAATTTAAAGATCGTTACGTTACATTTCAAGTATGTAGCAACTATTTTAACCTAAAAATAAGCAATGAGGATGTTTAAAATGAGTTTGATTTATGACTGTAGCTTATGCATTCAATTTTTTCTCGAAGAATTTAATTAAAATTTTAAATTACACATTTATGAAATTAATTTCAGAAAATACATCATCTGTTAAATATTTAATAATTTAAATCAGGCACCAAAGTGTCTGCCACCACATCAATTAAGAAATGCTGTTTATAATTTGTAATGTAAATTATTACTCCTTTGCAATTAGCGAGCCCCATGCATTTACTTTGATAAAGTTTGTAAATCAGTTTAGACTCGAGTTTCCGAAGTAGAAATTTAAATTTCCTTCGAAAGAAGCTAAGCTTTTCGAATGAAATATTTCTAACACTTTGATCATTCCATATTATAGAAGGTTATAGAAGAAAAGTTGCATAAATTGAAATTTTAGGATGATTCTAAGAATAAATAGAACGAAACGCACGTGTTAAGATACATTGTTATATAAAAAATTTTTTAAAAGGGTTTCTTTTTGAAACTGAACATGAAATATTATTAGTTTGACCAGAAGTATAATAATATTTAAAAAAATTGTGTTAAGAAATATTGCATAACGAATTTTGTAATGCTTTAAAATATGATACTTAAAAATATCGCATTACAAAAGTTTTTTTTGCGTATTATAATATAACATATTTTTCCTACGAAACACCAATAAAGTTTTTTAAAAAATAATTTTTGATGTATTTGTCTACAGTTATATAGATTACATGAACATGGTTAATGAATGCGTTTATTACACACACTTTTCCATAAATTCTCTAGACAACCCACTTTAACTTTCTTTTTGAGTGGTTCTACCCCTTATATATATATATATATATATAGCTTTCGTTGAGAAATGATTGTCACAAAATTTTGCTGCTGTTTTAATGGAGTTTTCAGATGAAACACAATAACCAATAAGTCTGCTGTCTTTTTTGTTAAAGCAAAAATTATGCTAAAAAATGTGTTCATACACCGAAGCAAATGATTCTCAGTTTTTAAGAAATTAAGAGAACAAAACCTGACAGAAGTATATTGAATACGCCAAGAGTTCTATGAAAAAAAACAGTTTTTTATTTAAATCATTACCAAATGTTATGTAATGATAACATGAATCAATTGCCTTTTCAGATATTCTAACAATTTTCTAAATCTAGTATTTGCGATTTGATCGCATTCCAGTATGAAGGTAATGTTTGCAGTCATAGATTTCTTGAATACTTTAAATATTCTCTTGAATGATCCGTGTTTCAAAGAAAAGGGAAAATTATACATATTTAGGCATTACCCAAATACTGAACATTTGTTTTGTTCAGGAAGGCTATTCATAAGTCGTTATACAATAATGATTTATATCAAAGAACTCATAAGAATTTATAGAATTAAATCATTTGTCTGAAAATATTTCTCTTAACAAAAAACATACATAACAAATTATATAAAATAAAAAAATTAAGCCAAATTTTACTTATGCCAACAAAGCAAAAGTAACTTTAGATTAACTAGTTGAAATTAATATAAACATGTAGATACATACGATAGAATCACAATATTAATTGACAAAATAGAAAGCGATTTTCCTTGCAACTTTTCATTTTCCTTTCTATATAGGATTTTGGACTATTTTTTTTGTTTTTGTTACAATTTATTCATTCATTAAGTTTAATTATTCTAAAAACTACACGAGCTTCATATTGAATTTTGTTTTTTATTCATCGTCCATTAAGTAAGAGAAATTAAATTAGGAACAGGGATGAAGAAATAAAATTTTATAATTAAACCGCACACATCACTTTTCCACTTGTCACTGTTATCCTCTAAAATTAGTTTTAACGCTATCTCACGAAAACTTAAACAGAAAGCCATGGAAAAAATATGATTTATACAGAGAAAAAATGCGTGCCACATAAAATCCACAAAAGATATTTAGAAAAGTTTTCACTTTTAAACAGTAACTGTTGCACGAATCTCAGCAAAATTGTTTTATCTGTTGAAGAAAGAAACGCAAAACTCCGTTAGACTG
This sequence comes from Trichonephila clavipes, assembly GCA_019973935.1. NCBI lineage: Eukaryota > Metazoa > Arthropoda > Arachnida > Araneae > Nephilidae > Trichonephila > Trichonephila clavipes. The sequence goes on from BMAU01020082.1 coordinate 362,106, forward strand.
TGAAAACTTACATTAATTAAATTTTACGCCGCAGTAAAGAAATAAAATCCTTCTACATATTAAAAAAGTAAGAAAAATAATAATATTGCAACATTTTTAAAAGTGAAGGCATGGAGTAAAGAAAGTAATCTGCAACTTCTTTCATAACGAGGAGACATGAATAAGGGAGGAGGGGGTAGGCTTCTGATTCCCAGCTGTTGAGTATAACATAAACTAATTTCTCTTCTCGTCGCTTAGATTTTTTTTCTTTAAAAAAACTAATTTTCTGTCAGTATTTCATATTCGTGTTTGGAAAATCAAAAATACGTTGATGGGATAGTGAAGAAGTTGGCGCTTAATCAAGATCGCCAAATAGTATTCAGAAGAGATTGCGCGTTTTGAGGAAAAATAATTTCACATTACCATATTCAAAAAAGAATTGCTGTTTTATTCCAGACAATTCATGCATGCTGATATAGAATTATTGGCACAAAGTGCTTTTATAAAATGCCAGCATGTTTCTTTGCACAAAGTTAAAACCTAACATTCACAAAAAAAAAACATTTTACGTTAAAAGGCTTTTATTTATCGACCAATAAGAAAATCACAACATATTATTTCATGAAAAGATCTAGAAGATTAAAAGGTGCCAAGACTATATATCTGAGAAACAATTATGGCAAACGTAAAACAAAATAATAATACTTATGGCGGATTTCTACAAAAACAAACGCAATGTAAACACAAGATGTTCTAACAAACTGCTTTCCGAAAAAGATATTTAAATGTGTTTTTATATCACACTATCTTTCTACATTACTTATAAAATAAGAAGATCAGGGTTGTAGTCATTTCAGTTGTGTCATCACAGCAAAATTCTGAAAACCAGTCATGTGATGAAAATGTTGAAAGTTGCAAAGTGCTTCTCATATTTAAATTAAATTAGATAAAAATACATCCACAAACATATATTTTACATATAAGTTATTTTTTTAATATTCTTAAATTTAAATTGTTTTAACATAATTTTTTTCAAAAGTCTTTTAAATATTTCATAAGACGAGTTTCTGTAAAGTGGGGATATCTTCAAAATGGATAGGTCTGCTGATCCTCTGATTTAAATCTTACTCAAAATGTGTGGGATGCTTCAGGGAGACGCCTAGTAGCAAAATCCTCCGGAGCACACCAGGCAACTGAAACAGTAAACTGAACAGTAGCTAAAATAAAAACACTGAGTTTTTTTCTTAACTCAATTTGAATAAAGTGAATAAATCTGCAGAAAAAAAAATGGAAAGGGTAACCAATCTCTAAATATTAATTGATCCCTCTACAAATTTCTTAATTGGATTTAATACAAAAAAATATGTATTCCAATGGAAAAAATAGTCTTGATCAACATACAATTGGTTTTAAGGTTCTGTTACATTACCTTCTCATATTATGATAATTTGGGGAGTAATCGGAACCCATCTCGAAAAAAAAGTAACTTTGCCAACCTTTACGAAAAAAAAATTGCTAATAGTGGCATATATGTTCAAGTGGAAAAGTTTCTTAAAATTGTTTAATTCTACATTCAACTAGTTCTCATAATTACAGCATGCCGATGTCTCCAATCTAAAAATTATTTATTAATTTTATATTAAACATAGGAGGTTCCATACTGACTTGTATATTGACTTCTTTCTCGAAATATTCTCATAATCTCCTTGCCATTTCTCGGATCTATGGAATCCCTCAGGGCCTTTTCGAGGGCTTCAGCGTACAGGATCACTGCGTCGTAGAGGTAAGCCGCATACTGAGTGATGTGCTTTGAAAAAAAAGTTTGAAAGCTTTAAAAACTGAGCGTAGTTTTTTTTCACTGTACATTGATATAAAAAGGGCGCAAAAATTATCCGTATTAAAATATGCATAGAACAAAAGAACATATTATTGTTTACATTTAATTAAAGCCAAATTAAATGTCAGTAAAGTCTAAGAACCTGGATCAGACAACCGGTTCGGCAATAGAACTTACTTCTGACATTCAACCGAATCGCACTGCATCGTACCATGCAAATTTTTCTTAGAATGGTTTTAAAAACCAAGGAGTATATAGGACTTACTTTTTTTAAAAAATATATCTACTTCAATCGAATAAAATAATAAAAAGAAGGTTTCATTCTACATGATATATTTTCATTATTAGAGAAAGCAGACATGAAACCAAAGCGAAAAGAGCTCAATTCATGTGATAACTACGAACATGATAAAAGTAAATATTTGTCAACAATAATAACGTGCATAGGTAGATAAAGTGTACTTGATTTAAAAGTATATGTATAAAAAATTATTTTAGTTTTGAAAAACTTTTTGAAGAATATTATTAATTAAACATCTTTATCAAAAATAACCCATTCGAAATTGTGTCTAAATTTTACAAGAAAACGAGAAGTCTAATGTCAGTTTTGAAATCAATGGAGAAACACGTGGTTTTATTTATCCCTCTGAATTGAACCCATTGGACAGTTGATTAATAGTTAAAGCAATGGACTAAATTCATGTGACGTCATAATCATATCATAACTGAGTCACGTGTTTTCAGGCAATCAGTTCATAAATTAATGCGACGTCATAAATATAATCACACGTTTCCAGCCAATTAGTTCATGTGCTTCACTGTTGCCAAATTTTGCTTTTTGTAGAAACTTTCTTTTAAAAAGTACAAATTTGTCAACGATATTACAATGCACATAGTTAAGCAAAATACACTTAATTTAAAAGTATTCGTATAGTGTTAGTTTTTTTTTAATTTTGAAAACTGAAATATTTTAACACGTGAGCTCTTTACCCAATCATCAAATTTAAATGTTATCTAAACCTTACAAGTTGAACTACTAGTACGTAAATTTTTAACCATTTGTGACCATTATGAATTTAGTCCATAGGGGGAGAAATAAAATACATATTTATACATTTGATTTCATTCAATCGTTTGGGAATACTTAGGAGATGATTCCCGATATACACATCTCGGATGAAATGTTTAGATTAGGATAAAAACGTATAGTTTTTGAACAACAGGTTGTTTGTGCGCTAAAATGAGGTAAGAAATTCAATTAATATTTAGAATCAATTTTTGTAAATTACGTACATGGATTACATGGCGTACACACTCCCGTGTGAACTATGATTCTGCGAAATGATTTCTGCGTAAACATCAGAAAAGTGATGAACGGAATTCTTGAAAATCGAGAAGCAATGTTTGGAAACGATTCATAGAGAAACTCAAATGCATTTATACATTTTATTTGAATTTTTTCAAAATTTTACAAATGTTCTTAGATAATTTTATGATCATGAATAGATGCTTTAAATTTATTTCGTTATTATTGAGCGCAAGCTCATTTCGCGAAAATATGTTAGCTGTGGAAATGCAACTTTAAGTAAAATTTTACATTATCATCATTTATAAATATATATGCATTCCTAAGAAACTCTAATTTATTTTTCCTTTTAAAGATTAATAGTTATAGAAACGCTTTCAAGTATAACTGCCCAGATCAATTTCTTCAAACTTTCTTTTCGCTCTTTCTTTTTTTAAAAAAAAAAAATTCTGAAACTAAGCAGCTATGATCGAACGATATTTCGACTGGAACGCAGACACAACTGTTATTAAATAATTTCAGTATCCTCAATGGCAAATCCTTACCCAATGCCTCAGGTATAAGAGAATCACGGTTAATCATGATACAGCTAATCGATTTACAGCTAAGCATGCATTTGAAGCATGGATGAAAGTGCCAAATTTATAAAGAACTCAGTTGGTATATTTTTCAAACGGGCTTTTTGTAACAATTTATTGAACTTAAGTTAAACTGAAAAACTAAATACATTTAATGCATCAATACCCATACTCACCGGTACATATTCCGTAAATATTTCGGAAGCCTTAAAGAAGAAAGGTTCTTCGGAGTTGTATTCCCTCACTTTCTCTTGGAATTCTTCGTATTTGTCCCCTCTTGGCGGTGTGGAAACCAGTATCAGCAGCGACTGCGCACTCATCATGACCGCCTCAGAGCCCCCATCATCTGCAAAATGCAAGTGCGTTGAAATATTTTGAAATCGCAGCATCAGAAAAAGATATTTCTTGATTTTTAGCAAAAGACAAATTGATTATGAACTACAACGAACACCACACCTTATCAATAAATTTAATTTTATACTGTTAACTTTCAACAGCCCATAAGCAAAACGGGTACTTAATAACTCCAGAACTGGACAGGATTGAAGAATCACCTAAAACAAAATTGTAAGCACTCAATTTTTAAAATTTTTTAATGCACTCAGGAGCAATACAAGGGTAATGACCCTCAGGAGGAGGGGTCCCTCTCCTCTTGAGTCGTGTGGCCTATAAATTAGAGGATTTTTTGAAAATAACTACGACTCATAAAATTTATTTCTTCATAATCCATGTACCTATTCGCAAGTACGTGTACCCAGCACGGGTATCTTTGAATTGCGAGAAAAATGGCATATTAAGTTCTGTTTCGCGACGGTAGGGTTAAATTATTTTACCTTACCGTCATGTACCTACATTTTACTTAAATGTATCACTGTTTCTAAGACACGGCTGTTTTCGGTGAGCACAAATTTGTGGCACAGAATGCGGTGTCTTTTTGAAGTTAAAGTTGCCCATGCAACTCTTATTATGAGTTATTAATTTGTACTTGACTCTCTTTAAGGTGCAGCACCTTCCACTCGAAACCAAGATTTTCTTTCTTAATATTTTAGCATTATTAAAAAGTGGCAGAAATGTATTTTCATCTATGATTTTTATTTTGGATAAATAAACAAATATATAATACCAGATGGGTCTAAAAAACATATATTTTTTTAAATATAATTAAAAAATCATAAAGTTAAAACCTTTTTTTAAGCCAATTACGGATCAAAAGTCTATTATTAAAATTACATCGCATTAGAAGAATAATCCGGATGCAGATTTTAACCGAAGAACCAATGTTAGTAATAATTTAGGATTCGAACCATTTGACAAAGAGATACCAAGTGCAATTCAGATTCATGGACATGAAAAGGAATCAGCAAGAGAGACCAGTTTTGAAAGTCCCTTGTGTGTGTGTTTGATGAAGTTCAGTTATATTTACCATACTCATATACTTATTATCAGGATTTAAATATTAATTATTTCGTAAATTGAATGACTGACAATTTGCATGAAATTCAAAAAAAAAAACCTTTATAGGATTGGTATTCCATTCATTTCAAAGAATTATTTGGAAGAAATATCATGTAACAGTAATAAAAGAACGTAATTGTATGAAAAGAAAGAGGGGGCTGTAACTTTTTTATACATGACTACACAATCCGTGTATATTTTTATGACATTTTTAAAAAAATTTATTTCAGCTTAATACTTTTTTTATATTATCACAAATACGAATGCAAAGAAAAAAAATATGTATATTTGTCACTTGGCTACAAAATTTCAGTCAAAATACTAACAATTATTCTTATATAACCATTTTAATGTTAGAGTTCATAGGAAGAATAAAAACCAGCATTAGAATAATTTATGGAGTTTTCCAGCTCGATCATTGATTGGAGAAATGGAAAAGAAGGGAGGAATGTCAAGTAAATAAAATAAAAAACGTATCTGATTATTTTTTTCTGATGTGGAAGTATGAATCGTTTCACTTAATCTGTAAAAAAAATCTCTCTTAATGTCTTTTGAAAAGAAAAGACAAAAAATATGATTTTCTTCCTAATCAAGAAAACTCAAGAAAAAATGAGTGGAAGATAGAGTTCATTACGGCAATTATAGAGCATTTCCATATTTCTTTGTTAATTACGACAGACTGGTTTTTATCTTTCAAAGGACTTGATTCAACTGTAATGCACGATAACAATTCAAACAAATCATTGAATGTTCTCAACGTTTTTTTAAAGTAATTAGTTTTGGTATTTGCACAAGCGAGAATATAATAGAAATTCGCTTAAAAAAGAATTACGCATTATTATATTAACTTTTCTTTCAACAAAAGAAAACTTAAATTCCTTTTCTTTTGCGTTAAAAAGTTACGTCAAGTTATTCGATAATTTAAGAGTATACGCTAACATCAAAATCTCCCGCTTTTGAACTATCAAACGTCCATACTTGACATTTGGCAAGCGGGTTTCTTTTGTTGAGTAGAAACCTGCTATGACCGGATTTTGTGAAAATGGACTCCCAAAGGGGTGAGGGCGTTACAGATAAAATCTCCATTTTTGAATTATTATACTTAGAGACAGGAAATTTGGCAAGCACATTTCTTTTGTAGAATAGAATTTCGCTTAGAACAATTCTTTAGAGATCGTCTCCCGAGGATGTAAAAGGTGAATAGATTTCGTTTTATCTATTCAAATCCTGTTCTTTTGTTTTGTTAAGAGTTGAGGGCTATAAAAATGTTTAGCAACACAATCGAAAGCTTAGGGTTAAAATTTAGAAAATAATACATAGAAAATAATACATTATCATGCAATATATTGCAAAACAGGTGGGCAACGACTAATTTTCTGTGTATTTCAGATATTGAAATGTAAATATATTCCTTTTAAATATGTGTGCATAAATAATAAAAAAATGAAGAAAGGTCGCAGAATGTAGTAGTACACATTGAAGTGTGGATGTTGGTCGAAAAGTAGTTTGCTTCGGCCTTTACGCACAAACTCAGCATAATGTATCAAAAACTACTCAACCAGTTTCGTCTGCTTTAGGTAGCACTATAGAAAGAGAAAAATGGACAGAGATTATTATACCAGAAGGTAACAAAAAAAAAGAGGCATCGTTATCATATTTTCTTAAAGAAAACAATCACTAGAAGGAATAGTAAGCAAGCTTGTTTGCGAAGATGGATTCACGGTAAATGCAATGACAAAGGTTTTTTTTAAAGAAGAGCTTAAGCAACAAAGATTATTTCTTTCTTTCAAACCTTACTGACGCGAAAAAAAACTTGCCTATAAACAGTGTAATTTGATAAAAGCTCGGGTTACAGATGAAATTTCATCCAAGTTAAATGCAGGACTTGGTTCTACCTTGACGTTTGATGAGTCTACATCGTTTAAAAACAGACGGTATTAGAACATCAACGTACAATTTAATGCGAGTAAAAATTTTCATTTAAGAATGAATGCGTACTATGAATTAGGGGATTTTTTTCAGAGGAAAATTGTTTTAAAGCAGAAGCGGCTAAACTGGGCGAATCGCAACTGAAAAGTAATTGTTTACTGATAGTGCTAGTAGGAGGGTTAAGTTTCGAAAAATGAGTTGCATCACCTATGCTCTACGCACCTGAACATGTGTGATACCCTTTAGAGTAAATGAATGGATTTCGGAGAAATCAATGTTGAAATAGAAATAAACCACATGAACAAGGAGAAAATGATGAAATAATCGAAGATTTGGTCGAAACATTAGTTTTGTAATTTGAAAAGGGTATATGAACAGATGCTATGTTTCCTTTTGCTCATGCAGAAACGAATTATATAACATATGTAAAACTATTAAAAAGGATATTGTAAAATTATCGAGAAAATCCCCTATTCGGAAATATACTTTACAAAATTATGTTGCAAAAGAGACACGAGAGAAGAGGATAATATTTGAAGAATCTTTAGAGATAAAATAAGCAATTTAAAAAGCATGCATTGTGATATCAAAGAACAACAAGTTAGGACTGATGCAGCATTTGAAACTCTGAGTACAATTGTAGCAGCCTTGAAGCAAACTAAAGGGGCCAAGAAAACCTAGGCGGTCCAAAGACGACGTTTCAAACAACCGAAGAAGCAATTAATTTCATTATTGGAGAGTTGCGTAAATACAAATTAGAGTGCGCTAAGAATATAAAATATTTATTCAAAAGAATTAGGGACAGACACAATGTTAATTTAATTAGATCAATGCAATATTTAAATTTTGGGAGAAAGAATGAAGCTGAGGCAGTTATTGTTGATATTTTACATTTACCACATAAAAATCGATTTAACAAGCTAAAATGATAACGACAAGAATTTTTTCTAGAAAGACCCATCACTGTTCAACAGTTCCTTAAAATAATAACATAGCATCTGAACTTTGTAAGGGAGAATTTAACGTTGGATAAAAAAATTAGAAAAAAAGTGATCCTCTCAAGGACAAAGGTACTATTTTGTTCAATTAGAAATACTTCTGGCTGGAAAGAAGAAAGGGAAGAAAAAAGAAAAAAAGAAACAAGTCTTACAGTAGTCGTATATGATGTGTAACATCTGACATGTTATCTTAGTAGATACGCAATAGTAACTTATATCCTGAAAAAAAAAATGAATTGGGTATGATTGAAAAATTTTTCTATCGAATAATTATATCTTTAATGAAAAATTTATTTAATTAACACAAGAAGTAATGCAATTTTTTTATTCTTTAATTATTCTTAATCAATTTGGGGAAGAGCGGAGACAATAGAAATATGATAACTAAAAAATGACACATATACTTGTGGTTTCAAAGTATTTAAAAACCGTTGGGGAAGACAGCGTTAATAACATTACCACTATTAGTTGCCGAACCATTTTGATTTGTGTTCATTTAGAGCTTGAATTCATCACTCAATAAGCTATGAGCGTTTCAGATTTTGGCAAACGGATATTAAAGTTAAAATCATCCCTCAAAATTATGAGAAGCGAGTGATAGTTTTCTTTAAAATAGCAGAACCACCTTCGGTGTATGGTAAAAGTACAGAATGTAGAAAATCTTTAATGTTTGTACCGTTTGATTTCAAGAAATGTATGCGACCACCGAAATCACTGTTTGTCCGTTTTTAAATAAGCATTCTGCCGCACATATGTCCCCCAATATCGTTACTAACAATACCCAGTCCACTTGTTTGACAATAAGTAATGTTCGTATGAGGAGTCACAATATGTGAGCTTTTCTGTTTGCGATAGATCGCAACACCAGCTGCTCTGCGGCCCGGTTGTTAAAGCTGTACGCAGCAATCGAGGGTAGGTATCGTCACTACCTAACCACGTCTCTGACAACATGAGTAACGAACATTTTTATGAAATAACGTCCTCTGACGTGAAACTGTTTAGTGAGCCCTTTAACAATTGAGCGTAAGGATTGCATGTTTATCCTGGATGAAGTCTAAGACTTGCTGATATGTGCGAAGTGGATTTGAGTATCATTGAGTGGATGACCAGAGTATCTAGTTCTTCCGAGCCATAACTTCTTATCTTTAGGATTTTGAGTGACTGTGACGAATTCACTCTTGCCCTTTGTTAATAAAAAAATGCTTAAAAAGTAAAATATCTATATATGAGAGTAAAAAATTAAAATTTAAAACTACTAAAATGCTTTAAGTGCTAGAAAAATATCTTCAAACACGGTGCAAGCACTGAGAAGGAAAACAAATTTCAATCAGTGGGTGGGCGAGAAGAGATGAGAGTGCAGCTTAGAACTCAGAATGCAGCTTAGAACTGAGTTGTTGTAGAAATGAGAGAAACATTGAATGATTTGAAATCAGAAAAGCAGCTTTTTTAAAAGCTAATCAAAAATAAAATACATTTTGAAAAAATAGGAAAGAACGTGTAAGTTTAAAAATTTGATCTGGATAAATAATTTTCCAGGGAAAATTAAAGTGATTTAAAGTAAATTTGAAAATAGTGAGTTCCTGGGAATCGAACCTTGGGCTATTCATTTCAAGTCAGCTATTATAAGCATTAGGCTACGAAGGCTCGGGGAAGGAGTTAAAGTAAGCTTTTAAGTTGGGCGAGAAGAGTGAAAAATGAATTTGAGAACTTTAATTGAAGAGTGGATCCGAGAGAGAGAGAGAATATTATTGGGTCTGTTAAAATTAGGACATCATGGACATATTTTTTAATATCCAAGATCGAAGGATTATTAAAGTTATCAATTTTTTGAAAGAAGCTAGTAGCTAATTTTTTGATAAATTGTCTGGTAGACATCATTTTGCTCGCGGATCTCTGAAGTCCTTATTTCTCATGAACCATCGAGCTTTTAATAGTTGTTGGAGAATGATGCTTTGAGAAACTTCAATTTGATTAATATGAATTTTAGCTGCGTGTGCCCAGATTGGCGCGGCATACTGGTTAAAACTGGTTTTAGGATTAGTGTGTAGATAAGCAATTTATTTTCTCTGCTCTAATATAGAGATACTTGCAATTAAGGGGTAGTTTTTACAGACCGATTATGAATGTCGATTAGGAATGTGTGTGTGTGTGTAAGAATAATTAAATTAGATTTAAAATTAAATTCCCTGCATATAGCACTTAAAGTTTATTTTTCATTACATCTTCAAGTATTAAATTAATCACTCAATTACTTCTCCGAAACATATGGCCTAACCACTAAAAATTTCTGATCCCATATCATTATATTTAATAGCCCTATATATGTCAGCATTAACTTTCAAGTACACTCATAAAATCAGAGGTAATTCTCACATCTGTCCAAAGTGTTAAAACATTTAGATTTCATTATGGCGTTCTTTTTCTCTCTCTCTCTCAGCGTCAGAACTTGTATAGATTTCATCAAATAAAGATCCTTTTTTAAAACTTAGGACTGACTCTGGCTCGAAACATATATATATATATATATATATATATATATATATATATATAATTTATGATAAATATGTGTGTGTGTGTGAATTATATACTTCAATGAAAAAAGATAAATTTGATATTTTTGTTAACCTCGTATTAAAAGAAAATTTCATTGCATTTTATCAGAATCTTTATAAACAGATCAAAGGATTACCTCAGGGTGGTCCAGCTAGTAATTGTTTAGCGAACCTATATTTACATTTTTTTGAAATAGATCATGTTGTAAATGATTCTTACTTAATTTATCGTTATATAGATGATATAATAATTTTTGGTAAAAATAGTGAATACAAACCAAATATTACGTTCTACCCTGATTATCTCAAGCTACTTAAAACTAACTTCAACTCTAATATGGTGGAATTCTTGGATTCAGACTTGCATCTTATTAACAATAATGTAGTCAGTAACATTTTTGACAAAAGAGATTCGTTTAAGTTCCATATAATTAAAATTCCCGTATGGAATAGTAATTTGCATATATCAATTTACAGAAATATCATTTTGAATTTTTTATTTAGAAATAATAACTTAACTACCCACAAAATAGATAAATACAATAATATAAAACAATTTTTTCAATGTTGTTTAGATCATGAATACCCTTTTAATTTCTCAAGAACTTATATTCATCACAAATACATTATATAACCGTCTTGCTACTTCGAATTCCAAAACCACCACACAACAATAGGATTTCAAAGTCAGCATGTTAGTGGTCTTGCTGTGAAGATTATATCATAACACTCATATCACAGTTTACATTTTTTCCACACACATCTTGAACATCTTACACATTGTTGACAACCAACCAAATTAGAGTCTAGCAAATTTACATTTTGGACAATCAACCAATTCAAATTCTACCATATTTGATTGTCGTTTTTTTTATACCTGTCTTTGCTGGCTGGTTTAAAAGTCAGTTCGAAAGATGTGTTTATGCATTTTCGAATTTTTTAACTTGGTGAATAATCGATTTTCATTAATGTCAAGACGCTTGATTCTCCTCGTGAAAGAAATTTTGCTAAATTATTTCTTGAAAGATACTTTTCTTATGTAATTGTTTTAGCATTTTTCTACTTTTCTTACGTAATTATTTTGTGATTTTTCTGCATTAAGAGTTTGGGAGAGTTTGTTACATAATAGTAATGAGTGGTTTTTTCATACTCTCTGAGTTATCCAAACTCTGAAGTTTTGTTTATTTTATTTTATTTCGTTTTCCTACCGAGTTGCAAAGGGGGAAGGTTGGCGCCTTCAAACTAGTTTAACCCCACTTATTCGGTCCTAAGTCCGAAATTGCTTTCTGACTCTCTAGGTTCTTCTTTTTTTTATTTCTCTATAATTTTGTTCTTCATGTTTAATTTTATATTTTTTCATGTTTCTTGTTATGTTATTTTTATTATTTGCTATTTTTGATATATAATACATATTTCTTTATATATATTATACCTATTATTTATTATTTTTGATATATAATACATATTTATTATATATATATATATATATATGATTTGTTTTGATGATTTTTTGTTTGACGCTTTTATTTGAGTTTATTTCTTCTTTTTATGTATCAATTGAGAGTGAAATGCTAATTATTCTTTTATTTCTCTTTAATTCAAATAGTATTACATACTTAAGTCTTTTATATCGGTAACCTCTATTAGAAATTTTATTATGAATGAGATAGTTAAAACTTTATTACTTATTTTTTTATCAACATAAAACTATAAGTATACTTAACTTCTATGCAACGAGTTTTATTAAAAACTTATATTGTAATTTTTTATTGTCTGCGAAGTATGTTAAGAAACACAATTATAACATATTTACTTATTTACATTCCTTTAAAATGCTGAATGTGAATATCTTGATAGTACATATAAAATGTTTCCAGGAAAAAAAGTCATATTATACTTAAAAGAAACCTTCAATGCATCGTACTGAATTATCTAAAATTTGTGAATTGTTTTAAAAGTTTGTGCATTTGTTTTCAAAATGCTAGGAACAATTTTTAAGAGGATCTAATAAGCATACATTTAAAGGAAAGAACAAATTTCTGCCAGACATCTCATTTACTTTAGGAAACAGAACTTTTTCAATATAACTTAAAGCTCTTATTTTATTGATAATTGTTAAATCTCATAAAGATTTTGTATATTTGATTTGATTTTTATAATTAACCACACTTTACTGCCACACAAAGATTTTTGGCTACTCCTCTCATAATTGTGAACTTATGTCAAGTAAGTGACGTAACCGGACCTATTATCTCACTCTCCAAACTTTTCCATGACGTCAACGTGAGAAATCTGAGCCTCTACGGATTCAAGAGTCATTAGCCTTCAAAAGTGCGTGTCTGCAGTGGCATCAGGGTTCGAACCAACGATTCGACTTTGTCAGCCAAAAAGTTCTCGACCGTGATTGCTCGGCGACGTCATTATGTACAATTTACATTAATGCTAGAGTTAAAATTACTATCTTGAAAACTTTTAAAATAAATTTGCATTTTGTATTGCCGATAATTACACTAGAGTATGAAAATATTAGATTCTGTGTGTATCATATTTATAAAAATCCATTGCTACCGTAACAATCTTTTCAGCGTTCTTTAAATTTATAATAATAAACACATTCATTTATGGATTATAACTTATCAGAAAGCCTGCCTGTCTTCGTCGACTTCGTGGCGAATTTCTCCTCGCTCCTCTATCTTTCGCCTGAGCCCATGATCGATTCCTTCGAACGTACTTTGTAGGCATTCTTGTTGCACGTAGGCGGCCTGCTCTAGAACTTGCGCACGAGAATAGGCAAGGAGATTCATCTAAAAGTGCACAGCTTATTTTTGCATGCTGTCGAATATTTTATTGAAATCCGATCGGGAACACCGACTCACGATAACGTCAAAAAAGACATAACACTCGATGTGAGGAGAATCTCAAATTCTAAGCTTCTCTCATAAGAAATACTTTGTATGTCTCCTTCTATGCGCCAAAGAGAGGAGCGTTATTCTTGAATACTCTTAAATGATTACCATAAAAGTATTAAGATATAGGATTCTGTATTCACAAACTAACATGCCAGTAATATCCTAAAGATTCGCAGCAAGTAGTAATTTTATCGACTGAAATGATACACGTCTAAATTTTTGATGTGTAACATCTTTCCTCTCGGTTGCTGGATATTTGTTGGGAGTGATTTCGTGAAAAGGAAACAAGGAACATCCTGTTACAAGTGTGTGTGTAACAGGATGTGACGTAAGCGCGCGCTATTTGATTCGACTAATGAGACAGCGTGCCTGTGTCTTTTCGCTACAATCGCATTGGGTCCAACTCTGGTAGTCATCAAGCACTCGAGCGCTTGACTCTAAATCCGATAGTCATGATATTGGGGGACGTAAGTGCGGCAGAATGCTTATTTTAAAATGGACAAACAGGGATTTCGGTGGCCGTTTACATTTCTTCGAATCAAGCGGTTTAAAAAAATAAAGATTTCCTGCATTTTGTACTTTTACCATATAACGAATGTAGTTCTGCTCTTTTAAAATTTATCACCAGCTTTTCCATGATTTTGAGTGGTGATTTTGACTTTAACTTTAGTTTGCCAAAAGATGAACCGCTCATAGCTTTTTTGAATGATGAATTCAAGCTCGAAATGAACACAAATTCGAATGTTTAGACTGCTAACAGTACTGATATTGACACTGTTTTTTCCAACGGTTTTTAAATACTTTGAAATCACAAGTATATGTGTCATATTTTAGTTATCATAAGTCTATTGTCTTCGCTTTTCTCCAAATTGAACAAGAATAATTATTTTTGATAAAATATTGCATTTTTTTACTCCTTTTGTTAATTAAATACAATTTTCATTAAATATATAATTATTCGATAGAAAATTATTTCCAATCATACCCGATTGATATTTTTTTCAGGAAAAAGTTAATATTGCGCATTTAACACGATAACATGTCAGATGTTAAACATCCTATGCGACTACTGTAAGGCTCTTTTTTTTTTAAATTTGCACAATTTAAGTACAATTACATATTATGAGATATTATATTATATATTCAATATATATTATAATCTCATTTATTGTTATTCATTTAAAAAAAGTGATCGATTGTGTTTAATCCTTCCAAAATATGCTTCATCAACCTAAGAAGTAGCAATTATCATTGTGTCATTGCATTTGCAACATTATAAAAATCAACAGCTGATCCAACAAGTTTGAATAATAATTAATTTTGGATGACAAGGAAGACATATCTCATCATCAATATATTCGTTGACTGTTAAGTATATATAATAACATAATAAATATCCATTGAACATCAAAATTTTATTTTATGCGTAGCGTTCAGCACGCGTAGTTGTATTCTAAATTTAGACATGTGCATTTAATTGTAACGCCTCGATAAGATAACCAACATTATATATAGCGACTTCAAGCCGATGCGCGTAAATTAAATTATCAACACAAAAGCAACTACTGAGAGTTGACATTTTCGTTAAAGTATTATATTATACAATAATGCCTTTGAATGTGAAAGTATCTGAAAGTGAAAGAAAATTAATACAACCAGCAGAAATTAAATAATGAAGAGCATGGGAAAAAATGAGCTAGTTTTCACTTACGTAATCTAAAATACAAGTGGGCCATTTCTTCCGTGTAACTTTCTATGTCCACGTAGACCACCATGTAGTTGCCTGTCGCCAAGAGGCCTCGCACTTGAAAAGCAGTAAGTAGTTTGCCCAGATCAGTTTTGTCGCCAAGAAAAACGTAAACTGAAAAGCAAGAAGAATGATTTAAAACTTTCAATATGAAAGGAGTTAAATTCTAAATTCAGATGACATTTGCGTAATTTATGAGGAATTTATCAAAGGCGTTAAAACAGTCTGAATCAATGAGCTGAAAAATTAAAGGTCTGGTTGAAACCACCTGACGATGCCTGATACAAAGCTTCTGACGATGGATGCAAAAATCAATTAGGGAAAAGGATTGCAAACGAGTCAACTGATATCTGAATAGTGGAGACTATTATTCAGACACATTGAGCTTCACACAACTATTGCTATTTCTCAATATCCCTTTATAATTCCCACTACACGGCTAGTAAAGTAGTACTGTGTGGTGTGTGAAATTTTCAATAATAGTACATATTGTACAAATTATATAATTGTCTAAAACACAATTAATGCTTTACGAAAAATAAATTACGGTATCAAAGACATATTCTTCATTTATAAAAAAGGCGTAAAAGTGTGATATTTATCACAGTGAAATTTACATTGGATCACTTTTTGGATGATTTTATTCCTTTCTCAAAAGTTGTAAAGCAGAACTGACATGTTACGGCATTTGTAAATTTCACATTTACAATTTTAAATTGTAAATAAATACATAAAGATGCGATAGCACTAAGATTCTCTAAAAATGTTTAAGGTTTTTGTTTTTAATTGTGGTACTTTTAAATCGAAAGTGTTTTCGCTTTTATGCATGTTTAGTATTGATAACAAATATAGATTTTTTTAAAGAAAGCTTCTGTAAAAATCAAAAGTTACAGCTGATGGACTGATGGGTCGGAAACACGTGATTGCATCTTTCACGTTATCTTGATGTCAGGTGAACCAGCTTTACACAATTACATTGTCATTAAATTTGATACAAAGATATCACAGGTTTGGATTTGTTTATACATCGTTTGAATTACTGCAGTGATTTACATATTAAATTTTCCTCCAGTCATATTCTATTTCCTCAAGTAGAAGCTAATTTTTTGTGAATTATTTTATACCGAGAAATGCAAAAGCGTTTTGATGAAATAAACAAACGTTCTCGATTTTTAGTCTCATTTTTTTGAGAATCCCTCCTATGATTCTTCATTCAGAAATGAATGCACGAAGACTTACTTCTGCTACTAGCCGAGGTGTTCTGCACGATCTTGACAAATGGATCGTCGCAGCAGCGTTCGGTTTCTAAGCAACAGATGCGGGTGTTCCTGAAGCTGGCCCTGTGATTGATGACAAAAGGCTCTCGGAGTCCTCGCTCTAGGCTGCGGTACACAGCATCATACAGCTCTGAATCGTCATAGATGATGGAGAACTTGTACCACTTGTAGTAGCGGAGCAGTTCATACACGGAGCTGGTCACCTACAAAAGAAAAAAAAAAGATTTAGTTTTACTTTTGAGATGCACCACCTTGACACCTAATGTTCACCCCGAAAAGGAAGAATGCATAGTGGAGAAAATGATTAAAAAAAATCCACCCATCCATTTAGCAATTATAACAAACATTTATTTTATAAAACAAACATTTCAAGAAATATAGCTATGTGAAAAAATACAGATTCTTCACTCAAATGAAATCATTCGTTTCGAGGAGTACGTCTGCCCCATTGGGCGCTGTTCAACTGCTTCCTGTGAAACAGACCAATGGCAAGACAGAGGCCAAAGTAGGGACTCGAATTACATCTCGAAATATTTTCTACATAAATATTCAATAGGTTCAAAAGACACATCTTAGTTTTATGCTTGTACATTTCTCCTTTTACTTTGATCACAATGTAGGATTGATTGCTACATCGTATTTTTTAGACATTTTTGAAATAATCGTAATAACTTTTTATCGCCATTTTCCGATATAAAAGATAAATGAGCACACGAATTTTATTAAAAATAGAAATTAAATTAATTAAAAAAATAAGTTACATACATTAATAAAGTAATAAATAAAACATATTTGATTATAAGAAATATATAAACAAATCTCCTGATTTCTTTTTATAAATGTCAGCATTTTACTTACGCATCCAGTCTAATTTCATTGAAATAAATTATAGTTTAAACAAAGTAAAAAGCAAGCTTTTATGATTAATCGAACTAAAATGTAAAAAGCAATTCTTAATATAAGAAAAAAATGACTAACGAGAAAATTAATGTCATTGTGGTAAAAGCATGTGTCGGGTGCTTTGTACTACATTTGTTCACTCACTCTGCACTTCGGAATAGAACTAGAAAGAAATTACATTAATTGATATTGAACACCCTACGATTTTACCACAAGGACATTAATTTTCTCGTTAATTTTATTCTTATATTAAGAATTGCTTTTTACATTTTAGTTCGATTAACCATAAAAGCGTGATTTTTATTTTTTTAAACTATCATTTATTTATTGATGAATTGATCTTAAATGCGTTATTTTCCAGAATCTGGAATACCTAGTAGCAATGCGTTGATACAGCTTGAAATGTAGGATCAGCCAACTGAAAGAAATCTGGAAGAGCTGTTTGAAATATTTCATGCGGAAAAAAGTGTAAAGGCAAAGATATTTTTCACTAAAAAGAGCTCAGTATTCTCTCTGAAACTTGTATCAGCATTAGACATAAAAGTACATGTTTTAAATCGAAGAGTTTGAGAGAATTTTTTTTATCCGGTGACCTCTGAATCAATTTTTAGCTGTTTTGGTAAAATGAACCAATGAATGATGTTTAATTCCACAGTTCCGACAAGAAAATTTTATTTCTGAGTTTAGCAATAATACATGAAACATTTTATATCATTATAAAATAATTAGATTAATAATATATTTATTATTTTTATTAATATTAAATTATTTTTTATAAATAATTATTATAACACATTTTATATATTATTATAACATTATACATAATATATTTTGCTTATAATATATTGATACATTCATCGGGTTCGACGATTTTATGCATATCAGTCACAAAGAACAAGACAGTTCTTGAGAGCGATGGTAATTTAATGTTGAGAAAACAATGCTTTAAATACAGAATTCAACAGCAATATTCGCAGAATAAATTTCAGAAGGTCTTCAACAACACTCAAACGCACTTATCAGATTATGCAAAAGGTCATTGACCAGCACTGCCCGTCTGAGCTCATCGGTCCAATGCCACGCTCTACTAATCGCTGGTCGAAACAAGACTTTCGGAGACCATTTCTCTATTTAGATCTCTCGCGGATCTTTTGTGAAAGACCCGCTTGTGTCATAGATCGTGAAATTAGTGGATTTCTCCACTAATTTCCAGAAGATTCCAGACCATCCCGAACTTGCCAAAATGGTCACCAAGTCGCCACCGTGGTCGCCAAAAATAGTGCCAATTCAGCTCTATCACCAACATTTCGCCAAGTTCTTACTGAATCGCCATTATAACGTAAGGGACGGCGTTGTTTGCGAATGTTACAATTTTAACATACATTAAACATAATATAGAATAATATAAATGCATTATACATCCAAATACAGATTATTTACACAAAATTCGTAACGATATTATAAAACTATTTGTAGCAATTTTGATATAAAATGTCATTTAATATTTATTATAATTTATTTTTATTAAAATTATTATTCATTAATAATCATATTTATAAAATATAATATAAATATTTTTATAAATACAGTAATTATTTTACTTTTTAAAATACAAAATAATTATCTAAAATATTTAATAATTAATAAACCTTTAAAATTTTTTTATTTAATTGTAAAAATAATTAAAGAGAAGGAAGCCCAGTGGTTGAGTGGTTAGTGCATCGTACTTTCACTCTACAGGTCCGAGGTTCATACCACGGGCTCGGCAAGGTTGATTATGCCTTTCATCCCTTCATCAGGTCGATAAAATGAGTACCAAGCTTGCTTTGGAACTTAACATTGGGGGCTTCGCGTGAGTCTGACCACCTGACCGGAACATCTGCTCATGCCCCTCAGGGCCCAAGGTCACGAATACTGAGTTAGGCACAGTAGGCCTTGTCCTTGTTTTAACATTTGAGATCAAAAATAATTTTTATATATATTTCAAAGACGTTTTTGTATCAGACAATGGATACCTAAATTTCTAATCGTTTGAATGCGATTGGAGGGAAAGAAACAAGAAATAAAGCTATGAGATAATGGAAAAATATTTCTTTTCAGTTTTCTTTAATCAACTCAGATTTAATTTGGAACATTTCTCTGATTACTCTGTTTAATGGAAAAATCACGTTTTTACTTCAAAAAAGAAGTACCATTCGAGATTAAAATCCTGCATTTTCAACGCAATCAATACAGAAAACTCAAGCAACGAACGAAAACTGAAGTGAATACACAGCTAAATGAAGCACCGAATAAACACAAAAGGTAAATATTTCCCTTCGAAACCCACATTTAAAAATAAAAAGCAGAAATACCAACAGGTCTTTCAACTAAAAGTACAAATGAAAATTAACCCCTTCTAAGTTGTTCGTTGAACACACGCCAATTAAGAAGATATACAACAGCAATATTTACTTATTACTTTTCAATTCTTTTTTATATGCATTTATATTCAATAAATGCATAAGTGTGTAATAATAAAGTTTATGACGATCATTTTTTTGCTCCAGTAAACTTTAGCTCAAACAAACTAATAAACGTTCCTAATACATATAAATGTACAATAATTTTAAGGCAACAGTTTTAAAACTACGCATACATTATACATATTACTAAATCAAGATGTAATTAACTTTCAACTTCAAATAAATATTTACATCAAATAGTAATGAGAAGGAAAATCTTAGACTTAGGACTGAGATAAGGGGATTAAAATTGTTTCAAAGTACTTTCATTTCCCTTTATTTTACCAATTTTACAGGACAGTAATAAAATTTAGGAGAAAAAATACAGCTTCTCTAAAAAAACCCGTTAAATTCTAAATTAACGTGTAAATTATATATATATATATATATATATATATATATATATATATATATATATATATATATCGTCGGACTAATTATCAAACAGCGCAACTCCATCTGGGATGTTAATTTGATACAGTAGGGCTAGGCGCTAAGTTGTTGTTTATGTTCGCCAAGATTGGCGATAATATTACAATATGGTTTACTTGGTTATTTTTATGGTGCGATAATGTGGTTACCATGGGGATAACGTATATTAGTGTTAGCTTTTTTTTCCCACGGGATCTCTACTCAGCAAAAGTAACACATTGTTACAAATTTTGTGTAATGAACGCTTAAAATAGTGTAAATAATTTATATCTGGAATAATTTATATTTAATATTACTTTCTGTTGTATTTATTTTATGATAAAATCTTGTCACCACCTCTCCCTTCGAAATCTAGTTTTATTATGAAATAAAAAAAGTAGTGATTACACTGATCGATGAATAAATTAAAAATTGAGCGCGCACTGAGGCATGGCATGGACAAAACATAAGGATTAAGGAATCGCGCCAAAAAGCGCTTGGTGCGTTGCACTCCTTTATCAAATCAGTAACACCTATGGAGTTGCGCAGTCTGATAACTAGGCCGACGATATATTGTTAAAGTCCAAATGATGAGGGCGCTTTGAAAGAACGGGTTTTATAAAGTTGTAGTGGTTTTGACGCCCACACACTCGAAAGTGAGACACAATGAAATAAGGTATGCGGAGTTAACTATATTATTGAACTTACAACAATAATAGCATATTTTAAAAATGTGAAATAAAGTCCTGTTTATATTTGTAAAGACGTGTGTGAAAGTGAATGATTTTGAGTAGTGATTGCGCTTTTCCATCCTGACATAAATAAACATAAACGTGACACACAAACAAATGGATACTAGGTTCGATTGAGTCTACATCAATATATATATACAGTCAGGTCTCGTTTTATGCGGTAGATACGTTCTACCGAAAACCGCATATAAAAAAATCGCATTAAAAAAGACATTACTTGAATGGAAAAAGTAGGGATACGTTCCTTAGTTTTCTAAAATCGCATAAAACCAAAACAACTAGTTAAAATTAACTTAAAACCGCATAAAAAAAATTTGCAGAAATGGAAAAAATAGGCTGCATGATAAATTACTTCGAATGTCTGAAAGAAATTCATACAAAAGCTAGAAAAAAAACTTGTATTCAAACCTTAATTCATTTTATTTTATGGAAAAGTAATACACATAGTTTTACATTTTTAATCATTATCGCTGTCTGATAATTGTTTGCACCGTTTGCGAAGTAATTCCAAATCACCTTCATCATCAGAAGAGACTGTCTCTGCAATAGATATTTGCGGTAAAGGCCACAGATTTTCACAAACTTCATTCTCGTTCTGTGTAGCTCTTCCTTTTCTGACAATGTCCTCAGTAATTAAACTTTGCGATGAGGATTCTTTTATTTTTTTATAGAGTTCAGGATATCCAGACATGCAGTTCTGCAGCTCACGTTGTAATTTAGAGGCTCGTTCAGAATTGGGGGCATTAATAAGAAAATGATTTTCTAATTTACTGCAAAGTTGAAGACCTTCTTGAATTAATTTTCCAGTGAGGGGAGTTGATTTTTCTTCCTCATCATTATCAACTTCTAGACCTACGACGTCGTCTACAGTTAGATCTAAAGTTAAATCAATAATATCATTGTCACTTAATGCATCACCCACAAGCAATTTATCTACATCATTGTGGCTGAAGGTATTAAAACCATCTCCTCCAATTTCATGTGCCAAATTAATTATTTCATCTGATAGTGTCGATGTTTGAGTGTTTGTATTGTCTGTCACACATGCTGGCCAAATCTTTTTCCAACAGGCATTTAAAATTGTAGGTCTTATTTGAGAGGAAGCAGATGCAACATGAATTAAACAATCAAAAATAGAAAATTGTTTCCACACATCTTTCACTGTTTTGGACTCATTTTCTAGTTTATTCAAGATGAATTTGTACGTTGTCTTAATATAATATTTTTTATGCCTTGATCTAATGCCTGAATAAGGCTTGTTGTATTGGGCGGAAGAAATACTAGTTGAACATTTAGATGTTCTAATTCTGGATGACATGCTGCATTGTCAACAATTAATAAAACTTTAAAATCCAGAGATTTTTCCTTCATATAGGCTTCCACTTCTGGTACGAAACAATTATTGAACCATTCTGTAAAAATAGCTGTTGTCATCCAGGCTTTCGGGTTAGCCATCCAATGCACGGGCAGTTGTTTTAAATCTTTACCTTTAAGGGCGCGTGGTCTAAAAGATTTATTTATTAAGAGAGGTTTCAACATCCGATCTCCTGATGCATTGCTACAAAGTAATAAGGTGACTCGATCTTTACTTGCTTTATGTCCACTTGCAGTTTTTTCATCCTTTGCGATGTAAGTACGATTAGGCAATTTTTTCCAATAAAGTCCTGTTTCATCAGCGTTAAATACTTGATCGGCAGAATAGTCCCCGTCTTAAATAATTTTCGCTAGCTCCTCTGGAAATATTTTTGCTGCTCCTTCATCTGCTGTCGCACTATCCCCTGTTATCTTAATATAATGAAGTGCATTTCTTTTTAAGAACCCGGTTAGCCATCCTTTGCTAGCTGAAAATTCTTTCCTAGCTTGGGAAGTGGAAGTTGATGGTTCTGACTGTTTCATTGAGAGCTTTTTCTTGGATTAAATAACCACTTACAGGAATCCTTCTTTGAACTTGTTCCTCAATCCAAATTGCGATGGCTCTTTCCGTTCTTTCTAATAATACATCCCTTGTGTACGATGCAAATTTGGTGCTTAATTTTGTACCAGAAATGACTGATTTTCTTATTGCAGCTTCATTCTTTTTAATTGCTCTGACAGTAGGTTCGCCTAAATTAAAATGTTTTCCAATAGCCGTAGATCCTTCTCCTTTTCCTAAGCGATCTAAAATTGCAATTTTCGTTTCCAACGAAATTGACTGTCTTTGATGTTTTTTTTTCTCCATTGGGCCAAATAAAATCTTAGGAAAGAAATTTAAAAAAATTACACTTATGATTTTCTAATGAAAAATAAAACTTTACGACACTCACTTTAAATCCAGAAATCAAAATTTGCTGCTTATTATATTGCAACTTAAATTCGCCACACTTATTAAAGTGCAACTTTTATAAAAATGAACGAGGCACCTCTAAGAGATAACATAATTTCTCGAAATAATGATATCGTATCGGTATACTACTGAAATACAACTGAAATAACGAATCTAAGACTGTCGCAGCCGAGCCACAGACGTAAGCACCAAAAGGTACGGAAATTCTCGGAATATTACAATCTACACGTCTCAGTATAAAAAATAATAATAATAACAAAAATCTAGAAATGTTTGGAATACAAACCGCACAACTTCAAAACCGCATAAAAAGAATCCGCATAAAAAGAGACCTGACTGTATATATATATATATATATATATATTTATTTATTTATACATAGTATAATAAAATAAAAGTGAAGAATAACTAGAACCCACAGTGCTAAAGAAGTAAGAAATGGGAATTCAGCAGACACAACAAATGTAGATACAAAAAAGTCACTGGACTAAACTGGAGACATATTATGATTTCTAAAGCTGTCACGGAATTAGGCTAGCGAATTAGGGTTAAGCAATGCTTTGTGGATCCAACCTTTCCCGTACAGCAGAAATTTCCGACATAATAGGGGGAAAATACCATGTTGAAAAGTTAAGCTTAATACAACACGTGGTTGTAGAACCTAATAAAATCGTAAAAAGAAATTGAGAAACGAGAACAGTAATGAATCTATCAAGGAGAAGAATAATAAAAAAAATTTAAGTAGAAAATATTAGGAAAAACTCTTCCTTGTAAAACAAAAGTCCTGAGCTCAAAAATACATAGTACTGCAATGAGATCCTACGAGAAATGGCGTATTAGATTGAAACGCCAGCGCAGGAAGGAAAAACCGTGGCGCCATCTGGATAGTTATTTTGTAATTAAACTAACCACAAAGATAAATAATTAAGTAAACAACACAAAAGAAGTTTTAAATAAAATAAAGAACAAAGTTCAGAATAGAAATAGATTTAAGTCAATTTACTTGGACGATTATATACTGGAAAGTTATATTGCAGTTAAATTAAATGCATAAAGTATTTTAAAATATATTTTTTAAAAAAATAAACTAAATAGAGAGAGAGAGAAGAAATATTACTTAAAATATCGAACTAAAATTAAACTAGATTTAATTAGAAATAGAAATATATTTTAAAATAAATTTACTAGGATAATATTGTATTCTAAACAATTATTGCAAAATTTTACAAAATATTATGTATTAAAATTTTACCAGTAACTAAATAGTTTCTTTTTATAAAATTTAAGATAATACTTCTAAATATTGATAGGTGTAAGTTACTACCCTAGAGAGGCATGTTAAAATCAAATGAGTCTCTTTTATCAAAAATATTACTTGAAAGCAAATTATTCTTAACGTTTAATTGAAGGTCCAAAAAGTTAGCTGACTCATTATTATAACTAGTTTTTAATAATTTTAAATAGTGGGGATAATAATTAAAGCTAGGAACATAGTCAACTATACTACTAAAATAATTATGTCATCTATGTAACTAAAAAAAGTAACAAGAATCATAACTAATGCTTTCATTTTCATAAAAATGCAAGTAAATATTTGCTAAGCAGTTGCCAGCTGGTCCACCGTGTGGTAATCCTTTAATTTGCTGATAATGAGCATTATTATGGAAAATATGTTTCTTTTAATGCTAATTCAATAACGGAAATACATATTTATCATATTTTATTATCTTATTCAAAAAATAATTGCTATATGCTATTTTAAGAATCTTAAACATGTCTTCTATATCAATGGAGTTAAATAAATCTTCAAAATCATAGGTATAAATAGAAATAATATTTTTACCATGCATATACTTAATAATGTTCATACTATTCTTAAGTATAATAGAATTATCAATTTTGTCTAATGTAATATTCAATAATATTTTGTAGCTTCTTGCCCGGATGCGTAATATAAGTTTAAAGACCATTCGTAATAGTTCTAAATTTAATAGGATATTTATGAAATTTAGGAGTTTGGAAAATATGTGGGAATTTAATATCCAGAATACGGGAATCTATTTTTTTATAAAAAGCAAAGATTCGATTAAAAATTTCTCTTTTGCTTGAATTAGATTTTTTAAAAGCAGAATTATTATGAAAATGTTTGTTTAGTATATTAGTATAAAGCCACTTACAAATAATTGCATAATTACCCGGTACTTTCTCAACATAAACGATAATAAAGTTCTTTTGTAGGTCTGCAATTTGGTGCTTAATATTATAGTATGTTATATCATTATCAGTTTTATAGTTAATGTTCAGTAATTCATTTAACACTTTGCATTTAAATTCATTAAAAGCTACAATAGGAAGACTGTATTTAATAGCTAATTTTGTAGTGAATTTACTAATATCCTTAGAAATTTGATTTTTGATATATAGCATTGTTATTTTGATAGATATCATTAATCTAAAACTAGTACCTTTGGACATTATTTTTCTAAGAGTATTATCTTTAACATTATTTAAATTACCAGTTACAACATGCTTGTGATGATCATTTATAAAATCAGAATAATCTTTACAATTACATACAATATTATTGTTATTTTGCAAATCATTAATATCATTGTAATTAAAAATTGAGCTACCTATTTTTTTATTATATTTAAAAGCCTTCTTAATGCAAACGTTATTAATAGGCAGACAATGGACATATTTATTAAATATATTTGAGAAATTATTGTTATTATAAGATTTATTCATGAATCGTATGGTACAATACTCAGTAGAACTAATTACTAAATCTATATCTATCGGAAAAAATATCAAGTGCTTTGGGGGGGGAGGCGCCACTGAGTCTGTAGATATAATAGCTGATAAAAAAAAGATTTTTTTACTTATAATGCCCCGTAACTCTCTTATGGATCGATTTTTAAAAACACCTTCCTTCTGCTCAGCAAAATTAACACATTGTTACAAATTTTGTGTAATAAACGCATTTAAATAATGTAAATAATTTGTATCTGGATGTGCAATACGTTAATATTACGTCCTAATGCATTTATTTTATATTAAATAGCTGTTACCCGCGACTTCGTCCACGTGGAATTTAACAAAAAATGTTTATTCAATTCGCAGAGTTTACGAAAATTTAATAATTATATATTCCACGTAAAGAAATACCTATGCTATAAGTATAATGTCATTCTTCTATATTAATCAATGTTTCTTTTTTGTTTCACTTTTTTTTCCTTATTTTTTGTTGAGCAAAGTGTGAGCGGGACGCATGACCTTTGATGCTATCGATGGGGTGAGAACTGCAAAATCATTAGGATCAAAGGACATTGACACGAAATGACGCAAGTGGCAGCAAACTAATCAAACAAAAAGGTTTAATATAACTGCTAGAAATCGTTGAGACAAAAGGTCGCAAAATAAAATAATCCCTGTTGAATAAAAATAATCTCTATTGAATAAAAATCATCCCTATTGAAATAAATAATCCCTATTTGAATCGGATATTGTTCATTGGTTTTAATTTTATTTCCGCGGAACCCTAATTTATTTTTTAAAATCAAAGTAGCCTAAGTTACTCCATATAGCATCAGCTATTTCTCACTCTGCCAGTAATAGTTCTACCAAAATTGGTGCATCAGTTTCAGAGATTAGCTGGAACAAATACGGAGACAGACAGACAAAAATTTTAAAAATTAATTTTGTTCATATAAGTACCGTATATACTTTTAAATGCATTTAGTAAAAAGCTGTTCATTTAAAATTACAAACAGACACTTCATTTTTTTTATATGTATAGATATTGCGCAGGATAAATGAAGTTATTTACAGTTTTAAATAAACTTACTTAATTTAAGGGTGTAAGTGCACTTTTTCTCCTAAACTTGTACAATCACTCTTGCAAGACAAACATTTATTGTGACTGCTTTGTGCAGTGTTTGGCAATGAAATAACCAATAAAGGTATGAAATTGGCTTACCTCTATTTAAATGCGGAGCCTTGTGAGAAGTCAAATGACGTAAAACCCGAAAATTTCCTAATTTAAGTTTATATGCTGTCTATGCTACGGAAAAATTAATGTTGCTCAGTCTTCTTGAGAGAGAATGAAATCATTGGAATGATTATAAGCGTTTAATGCAAAAGTTCAAAACAGGTCTAAGTAGCAGTAGGGTGACACGAATCTGAAAGCAGGGGGCAAGAGGATCGCGTGACCTTTGACACTGTCGATGGGGTGAGGACTGGGTAGGGTGAAACGAACACAATCGAAGCCGCAAGCAAGGGGTTAGAGAGATGCATGACCTATGACAGTGTCGATGGTGTGAAGACTGTTAAAATCATTAGTATCAGACATGAACTGGGAAAATCGCGAGTGTCAGTAAACTAATCAAACAAAAAAGTCTGATATAACTGCTAGAAACGTTGAGACAGAAGACTCGCGAAATAAAGCAATCCCTTTTGACTAAAAATAACCCCTAATGAAATAAATAATCCCTATTTAAAACGGATATTGTTCACCATTTCATTCGTTTTAATTTTATTTTCGCGGAACCGTAATTTTTTTATCTATTAATAAAGTAGCCTAAGTTATTGCTTATAACATTAGCTATTTGCCAGGGAAAGTTTCGACAAAATTGGTCCAGCCGTTTCAGAGATTAGCCGGAATAGATTAGAGAGAGCCGGACAGACAGACAAAAATTTTAAAAAATTGATTTTTTGATATAAGTACCGTATATATTTTTAAATGCATTTAGTAAAAAAATGTTAATTTCAAATTACAAACAGACACTTCAATTTTTTTATATGTATAGATGGCGTTTTTTTTTAGCCAGAATCAGACTTAGTTTTAAAAAGGATCTTTATTTGATGAAATCTATACAAGTTATGCCGCTGAGAGGAGAGAGAAAAAAGAACGCCACCGTGTGTTTTAAGTGGGCTACCACTTCAAATATGGATGCGGTAAGTATAACGGATTTTATGAGTGTACTTGAAAGTTAATGCTGACATATAGGGCTATTAAATATAACGATCTGGAATTAGACATGTTTGTTGGTTAGGCCATATTTTCGGAAGAAATAAATGAGTAATTAGTTTGACACTTGAAGATGAAATGAAAAAGATTAGTTAAGTTCCAGATAGGGAATTTAAATTTTAATCTAATTTAATTATCCTTACATTTGTCCCCCAATTTTAAAAGAGAGTGTTGGCGTGGTTTTTCTCTTTTTAGAAACTTAATCAATTTTCAACAAAAACAAAACAATACACAACATCATTAGGAAACGCATATTACTCATAGTATAAATATTTAAGTAACGGGAATACAAAAATCAAAATGCTGTAAAATAAACGAAACTACAACAACTAACATAGTAATGATACTTCCAAAATATTTATTGATAAAAATGAATTTCCGTACACATAACTGAAGATTAACTTGTTCAAATATGTTCGACATCCAGAATAAGAGCTCGTGTTTCCTCCTATTCCTTCATAAAAATAGTTGCGTATTATAGCTAGCAGATAATGTTTTCAAAAAAAAATTTATATTGGTAAATAATATCACATATCAAACAATAAGATAGTAGATATAAAAATACATGGTATCATACAAATATTAAAATACTATTTTTGAATAAAAATCTACTCTGGCGCCATTGTAGTAATACCTTATATTGTTACACATATTTTGCATAGATGAAACACATTTTTTAAAAAGATAAATATAAACACTAATAAAATGAAATTATTAATAATATGAAAACGGGGTACAACACAAATTATATGCACTATTCAGCACAATAAACAGTATTTTATATGAGCTATAAAATGTAACAATATAAAATATAGGAATTATAAGAATATAAGCATATAGGAATAAAATAACTATATAAGAATACCAAAGCTCTTTTTTTATTAACTTTGAGTCGGAAAAGTGGACTCACTTCTATCATCACCTTTAGTATTTATGGAAAATTTTCACAATATTCACTGTAACTTAACAATATCGAATGCAATATATTGAATCTCTCCGTAATCTTCTAAGTATTCGTTTCATTGGCAAAATTCTTGAATTTCTCTTACATCACACATTCACTAATATAAACTGTATCACACTACATAATTTTGAACACATCTCTCTGAGAAATCTGCGTGATCAAATTACAGAGGTTCAGGTGTGCTAATAAGAAAACATTAAGAGGTGTACATACCAAACTAAACACGTTTGTCCTCTTAATGTTTCTAAACATATACATAATTATAATGAGGGTATTCTCCCTTATCCACTGTATAATATCCAAAAATAAGCTTCAAGTTATTAAATTAATTTCAAATTTAGATAAGGAAAATTTCGAGAAATATAGTGAATCTTGATATATGACCGATATATCAAAACACACAATTTAAAAATGAAAAAAAAATTAAATGGCATGCAATAAGGTTACTGTTGAATAAATAATTAACAAGGCACTCAAATTCAGTGGAGAGAAAATAATGCAACGTGAATTCACTTTTTTTTATATAAAAATCAATATCACTAGTATTAGTACATTAGTCATTTTTCTAAAAACTTAATTTATATCTTTCAACTTTAAAGCACCAATTTCTATCATAAATGTTATCTCATTCGACATCTTAAGATAAAATTATGAGAAGTACATTATAACTTACCTTAAAATTTTGTATAATAAAACTCATACATTCTGCTTTCTCAATTAAAGTATAAACAATGTCTCCTTTAATACAAAATATACTATAAAAATGATAAATATTATATTATATTACTCTTCTTCTAAAAGTTATGTTCAGCAAAACACTCAGTCACTTCAATGTTACCAAAGTGAAAACTAATAATTTTACTGACCTTCACCTTTTAGTGGCAGAAATTTTGCCCTCTCGGTAATCCACATGTTGCTGTCCAATGATTTGATTTAGTAACTCCTTTCAAGGTTGGTCTTTCAATTCTACATCTGATGCTTTTCCTTCACTATTGTAAATGCTAGTCAATTCACTGTATTATTGGAATTAATTCACAATACCATTCGGAGAAGAAGAATATATATATTTTTCTGGCGGAAGGCAGCGACGTCTGTCTTCTCGAGGTTAGGGCATCCTCTCTCTCACACCTCCCTTTTCTTTCTTTTTTTCCCCTCCATTAGAATGTTTCTTCCCCTCACGGTAAGCTGGATGGCCTCTTCAGCAAAGACAGAAACATCGTTTGGTGGTAGACTTCGTTCTTCCCGGTGTCAAAAATCGCGTTTCTTCTTTTTTCTTACCATACCTCTCAATTTCGGCAACCTGACATCTTCAACGCAGAGAGAAATATCGTTCGAATGAGTCCCGTAATCGTTATTTACAGCACTTATCTCGATAGCTGGCATACTTTGCGCTCCTTTTTTAAAATTCTTCAGCTTTAAGAACTGATTTCAGTTAAAATTTTCGAACTCCATTAGCTGGTAAATCCTGCCGGCTTTAATTCTGATGTGTTTTTTTTAGCAATAATCAGACTTAGTTTTAAAAAGGATCTTTATTTGATGAAATCTATACAAGTTATGAGGCTGAGAGGAGAGAGAAAAAAGAACGCCACCGTGTGTTTTAAGTGCGTAAGCACTTAAAATACAGATGCGGTAAGTATGGCGTATTTTATGAGTGTACTTGAAAGTTAATGCTGACATTTAGGGCTATTAAATACAACGATCTGGAATTAGACATGTTTATTGGCTAGGCCATATGTTCGGAAGAAATAAATGGGTGATTAGCTTGACACTTGCAGATGAAATGAAAAAGATGAGTTAAGTGCTACATATGAAATATAATTTTTAATCTGATTTAATTATCCTTAAATATATGTAAACCATGTTGTAAAGAAAATGAAAGTGAGTTAAATTATTGAAAAGTAAGGGAATGGTTAAAAAGGATCCTTTTTAAAATCCATATAATTTTTATGTCAAAACGAATTCAACCAATGAAGTTACCTAAACAACATATTAAGTGGTCACTCGTATTAATTAACCATTACTCTTAACAGAAATACTGGTTTCACAACTATGCATTAAAGAGTTTTTAAACAAAAATAAAATTGGCATGCATATTATTATATTGCTTTATTGTCACTTAACGAAATGGTAAAGGAAGATTATTAAAAAAAAACAAAATAAGGCAATTTTTAAATATATACTTTTTAGTTTTTAAGCAAATGAAAGCATACGGAACAACTTTTTGTATTTTCTCGTTGAATAAATAATGAAAGTTGAGTAAAAAATATTCGAGAATCCTTCGAATATCGTATTAATGTTTTCCACACAAAATCTGTTCATACATATGTCTGATATGATCAAATACCCCAGAGCAGAATAGTTATGTGGGACATTCCCTTCCACAAGGCCCTCATGTTTACACATCCGTCAATCCATTGTTCTCGAACCGAACAGGAATTTCATCAATAATGGATGCTGCGTTCGAATGACCAGAGGGCTGCGGTCAAACATTCTTGGAATCCAAAATAATTTAAGGATGCGTCTAAGTGATCGTGTAAGCTGTCTCGAATTGTAGGAATGTCATCTATAAGACCAAAAGGATGTGGGATTGGGCTTTAGAGGACAACGCCATCGGATCTATTTATTCTTCCGTTTTATAATGGTGTATTACAGTTAAGAGCACTTGTCAGATGGAGTAAACTAATTAAACTGTTAAAAATTAGGAGTGTTTATTACCGAATTAGAAATATTCTCTTTCAACAAAATAGAATACAATGATTTAATTCCAATATTTTGAAATAAATTTAAAATGAATCCCAAACTATTCACAGTTGATATGGAATCCTTAATCTGTTTCAGGTAAGAAGGTTTTCGATTTTTAAATGCTACTTAAAGAAGATCTAAAAGTTATTTAAAATTGGCATGACTATTTAAAGTAGTAAAAAGAAATAAAAAAAAACAATATAGTGGTATTTTAAAGAATTCGTAAGAAAGTTCCCCTTTGAAAAGTATATAGCGATGTAGTTCAAACTAATTTAGTATACGGGACTCTTAGGAACTATAAGGTGTTTTCAGGGAATCCCCTTCATTCCATACAAACACTTAGAAAAATATATCTTAAAATACACTCATATCCATAAATTAAGGATAAATCAGAGTCACGCGGAATTGAACCACTAGAATAAATCAATCTAATAACTAGAATCAATCGTAAAACGACCACACACATCTTCAAGAATCATATGCAAATTGCAGGAAGCCACCAAATGACACCGATATTACGTCTCAATGACGACAGTGTAAGAGAGGGATATATAAGGTATAAAGGGAAAGATAATTAAAATTGTTCGCAAGCTTTTTATAAGCCCTTCATTGCAATAACAGCATAGTTCTGACACAAAGGAAGCATTTGGATGTTTTTTTACGTGGTAGAATTTTCACCCATCTGGAATGTGGACGTACCCAATTTAGAATCGGCCAGAGTGTCATCTCCAGACTTTGTCAAACACTCATTTGACTCACATTACCATTATTCCAAGATAATAGTAATGTGAGAAAACGTTACAGCACAGGTCACCCCCAAGTTGAAACGTCTAATGAGGATCGGTATTTGGCAGTTACTACCAAAAAAAAAGAGAAACAGATGGATCACAACATCACCGTGTACAGTCGCTTAGAGTAGATTGGTCTATATGCTCGTAGATCTGTCAGATGTATTGCACTTACTGTAATACACTGACGACTGTGGTTAGCCTGGAGTATAGAAAATGCATTGTGTCTACGCAACAGTGGGCATGTGGGATGTTTTCCGATGAGTCTAGATTTAGCTTGCAGTCTGATTCTCTCCGGACTTTCATATGGTGAGGTCCATGTACCCGTTACCACCAAGAGGACATCATTGAACGCCGTTTCAGTGGTACAGGATTGCTCGTTTGGGGGGGGGGGCGAGATTATTCTGGGTTCCAGTTCTGGCCTGCATTTTCTCATTGGAACCATGAGAGGCCAAATCTATCGGGAACAACACGCACGAAAGTTTCCGTGCGCAGAATTGTGTACAGAATTTCTGTTTATAGATAACAACGTCCATCTTCAACGTACAAACATCGCAAAATAATGCCTTCAATTGGAGGATATCACTCGTACGGACTGGCTAGAATTTTCACCGGACTTGAATGCAGAAGAGCATGTGTGGACATGTTTGGCTGATGATTTGCCGCCCGTTAACCACCTCTTATAGCTCTACCGAAACTTCGGTGAGCACTTCTGTCTCCTTACCTAACATTTCTTCCCTCCCTATTTTCCCAATCCCTTTTGGTAGTGGATTTCCCTCGTGTCCTATGTATTTTTCAGGGTATTTCCTTCTTATTAGAAGATAGCGTATGTGTGTGTGTTTTCCTTTTTTTCTTTCTTTTCTGTATTTGTATGGTAATTGTAAAGTGCTTTTGCTGTATTCTTCCCCCGGTTCTCAATTATGGGGAAAGGTCCCTCATTCGGGACTTTTTTGTACATGTTTTCGTTTAATTTGCAAATAAAATAACTTCTCGGAGGGTCGGATGCAGTTCTAAGCCCTTTGGTTGAGCCGATTCTCCCGAGTAAGTAAGATCAGATAGATAATTTGATACTCACATCATGAATAGGCTTTGTACGGACTGTATTGCATCGTCTGGGAGACATACTACGTATTAATCATTATACCAAACATGCAATATTGGTTTTTGTAAAAAAGGTTTTTTTTCTTTGCTCTAGGGAGCAAAAATCGCAATTTTTATTAATTATATCAAACATGTAGCATCTTTTCTGTTTTTTGTTTTTTACCTTTTGTTTAATAAAAAGGTTTTCCAAATAATTTGTTTTTAAATTTTGTTTAAAAATTTGTTTTTTTGCTTCTGACTCTTTATTTGACTGAACTTGCATTACCTTCTATTTATGGACATGAGTGTAATATAAATAAATAAATATAAATACTTTACGTACAGGCAGCTAAAAAAAGCATTATATTTGGTATTAAAATTTTTAATATAATTTTCTAATTAATATGGGAAATACTGTTACACGCGTTCGTGGCATTCCGTAATCTACCCGTGCTCCCTGGGTGGTGCTAAATGTGTAACAGCGATCCCCGTTATCCGAGCCTCCAAGAGATCGCTACAAGTCTAATCCCAAGGAACCTGGAGAGAGCCGAGGCTGTTGCCCGCTATCGCCTAACCACCAGACATGACTTTTTGGGAGTATTCCTACACTGCCTTGGCCTGACTGCTAACGAGGCGTGCCCACTCTGCGACCATGCCAGAATGGATGGTGACCAAGCATGGGCGTATGATAAAAAAATAATAAATACTAATTAATATTAATTTATGATTCAAGTGTCACCTACCCATGCGTTATATTTAGTAAGGGATCTGTGCTTGATTTTTTTTACGCAAACAGTCGAAGTGAAGCAGTGAAATGTGCGTTAAATTTGTTTTTATGTTTTGTTTCTGACGTATTGTTTGTTTCTAATGTCATTCGTTTTTGTAACCCTCACATTGAGAAAAATTTATCACTTAAATACATTGTTCTGAATGCCATTAAAATGCTTATAGCTTTGAGAGAAAACACGAATTTGATGCCTAAAATTTTCGAGTTGTTCTTGCTTACATTTCGATTTTAATGTGAAATGTTTTGATATATATCGATAAGCTGTTCCCTCTCTGTCATAATAGGAATTGTTTTCTGTAAGTGAAAAAGAGGTGCATTTTGCACCAAAAACTATTCAGTTTTGTTAAACTGTACAGACGAATATAGAATTATTTCGTGGAACCGGAAGGATAGTAAACTATAGAATATATGAACCATCCATTAGAATGTAAGTAAAAAGGTAATTTTTAACATTTTTTTAGTATTATATTGTAATAAAAGTTTAAAAAAAGTGTTACAAAGTAAAGTTTTCATTTACAAATAAAATTGTCTGCTTTCATGACTAGGACGAGCATTGGATACGCGTGGTTAGACAAGGAGAACAAGAATACATTCTGCATACATTTTTGTAATCTTTTTCTTGATTTTTTATTCTTGTAAAACCCCAGTGTTCCATGGAACACAGTTTGAAGGCCACTAGTATGTAGCACTTTATAGATGCCTATAGAATTACACGAGTCTATAATTTAATAAAGCCTACACAAAGACTCATTCTGCTGTGATTGTTATTTCATACAGTTTAAATGAAAACATTTTTTTCCTTTAATTTCTCAAGAAAATTTAATGTATAGGAAACTGGGTAAGAAAGAATGTGTTACTTTCAGAATGGAAGCAGCTTATTTGTTCCAGAGTAACTTATACACTTGAGTGCATTGGCAACAATAAAGTTCAAGGAAAAAATAACATTCGGAAGAATGGCGGAATTCTATTATGAGCAATGGAATGAAACATTATTTCCAAAAGTGGCTAAAAAATATATCAATTATCATTGAAACAAAATTTAAGAAAATGCGATTCAAAAATCTCGGGGAACTGTTATGTGTAATATTTTTATTGATTATATAAAGTGCTGTGGAGTAAAACTATTAACCCTCTCACTGCGCAACTTTCCACGGGAATACATTTTTTCTGACTATTTAGATGTGCTGTTCCTGTTTCTGGATTTCATCTATGTTTTTATGTCTCTATTTTTATTATCTGATTCAATATTTTAAAATAAAAACTCTTTTACAGATTCTTTTGTTTATTTTAACTCTAAAATGTATACTTGAAATGTAGATTTGAAATATGTAATAAAAAATACGCTATTTTTTAGAACATACTCTAATAAAATATCTACGCAGCGAGAGGGTTAAAAAATAACAATTCCCCGCACACAATTTCCTTCACAAATTCATTTGTTCTTATCAGGATTCAAACTAAACTTTTTCGATGTTAACAGAAAACAAATTCAAAAGGTGGTGAAGAAAATAAATTTTAGCCAGACTGTATTAGAAAGAAATGGACAACGGTTTAAAAAAATTACGTTGCTACTTAATTAATTTATTGAAATATTAGAAAATGTATATTTTATGAAACAAGCAAGGTATTTCTTAAGTCAAAAAAGACGAAGGTTTCGATTTAAGATAATAATAGTAAGTGGTCACGATAAAACGGTATTGTGGTGGTCATGTCATGAGCTCGAGTCTAGTACCGCTGAAGACCCGAAGTGCAGAGGGGACCTATGCACATTAAGTATATCGAGGCTCAAACATCCTCCCATTGACGGGCTGTTGAAGTTAGGAGAGGGTCGTTGACCTCGTCACTTAACCATGATTCAAAATTACGAAGTCTGTTACCAAAAACCACCGAGTATATATAGCTGAATAGACCGGCGTCTCCCTCACGCATTTCAAAGGAATTCGAAGGCTGACGGACCTCGTTATTTAGAATCAGGGTGTATTGACAAGGATGGCACCTGAGCTACACTCTCCTCTTTTGAAACGTCAATCACTTACTTCAATAACACAAAGGCATGTTTATCGTCCTTTGGCTGTAAAAAAACAACACTGTTTCAAGATTTTCACAGTTTTGTTTCTGCAGAGGAAAAATAAAAACAAGAATCAAATATAAAAAACTTACATGAACTAAAATAATAAACTTCGAGTATTAGAACAGCGAGAGCAAACAGAACTTTTTCAAATATTATTTAAAACCAAGATAAAAACGTGGTACACAGAGTTAATTCCTAACTTGCCGAAATGAAATTTATTAAAACTCGCATCCACAGGATACATAAGAGTGTAAAACTATTTATGAGAATACATTATTATTAAAGCAAACGAAAACACGGATTTCCTCTCAAGTGTGGCTGAATTCTCAGACATATTTAAAACAGGGAAATATATGCACACCCCCCTACACTAACCCAGACCCAAAAAATAAGTTACTGCAGAATCAGTGAAGTTTTCCTTCCAAAAGCACCTCCGTTGAAGAAGAGCGAATTACTGCACTGCGATGTTCAGATGTTCCGAGATTCAATTTTCTTCCAAAGGGAAAGATGGTTGTTCTGTTAGCGAAATTCTTTTAAAGGGACCGTCACAAGCAAAACGCAGTTGGAAGGATAGAAGATGCGTTAACTTAAAATGGACGGATTGTCGACGTTGAAAAATCCTCTAAATCGCAAACATTTATGAAGTCAATGGGAATTGGTTTTAAGGGAATAAGAGTACAACTTTCTCTCAGTGTAGGATGGCGGAACAATCTAAAAAAGAATAATGTTGTAACGGATAGTTTAAGAAATAATGGGATATTTAATGATTAGATAACAGTTAAAATGGTGCGACAACACAGCAATGTCTACAGCAAAGAACTTAACTTCCAAAAGCAAGGACTTCCCGATGGCTGAAAATGACGCTGAAGGACAAACCATATCTACTTCGTCACATTGCCAAAATAAATTGAATTAAATAAATAAAAATTTTAAAAACCTAGATGTAAAATACATCTTTTGAAACTCTTTAAGTTTCTTGAGTTATTCTACCCAAAGTATAATAAAAATGTATCTGCAATTATTCTTGGTGACACAAGAATGTTACAAAAACTCAAATTTACCTCTTAAGTAAAATAACTGAGTGGATAATCATAAATATTAAAAAAATAAGAATATCGGGAAAAAAATTTCATAGATTGCTTACATAAAATTATATTTCACCGTACACACAATTATAATAATATAATTTGTCTTACGTTTACTTAAGGCAAATTTCATTAATGACTTTTTAAATTACAAGTATTTACAAATTTAATGATTAAATTCTAAAATAAAAAAAACACTTAAAAAAACTTGGAACCACATGATTAAATTATGAGAGTTTTAGCCCAAGATAAATATTAGATTCGACTGCAAATTGTAGGCATTGTCTCAAAAGAGTCTCCCTGAATCAAAAAA
The DNA here is from genome assembly GCA_019973935.1 of Trichonephila clavipes. Lineage (NCBI taxonomy): Eukaryota > Metazoa > Arthropoda > Arachnida > Araneae > Nephilidae > Trichonephila > Trichonephila clavipes. The sequence goes on from BMAU01020082.1 coordinate 400,422, forward strand.
TTAGATTCGATGGATTTTTAATTTTCTAGCTAAAAGTGTGACCCAAGTTATATTCAAAATTCAAAAGAATTTTAACTTGCTATTTGCATTAATCATACATCACGACGTATCGTGCAGCGCTTTTAAGCATTTTCTTTCAATTTCTAGGCTCTACATTTTTTAAAAAAACTAATTATGAGAATTTGATAACATGCAGATTTACGTGACATCCCCCGCCCCCAAGTATTCATTCCCTAACAAAAATGAAACGAGAGTTTATCAAAACGAGAGAGAGAAATAATAAAGAAAACTATTTGATTTATAGTTCAATTATAGTGAAACATGTGTGCGAGTAACACATTGATAAGCAATGTTGCTTTATTAAGTCGAAATAATTATTCAGTTGTAAGTGAAGGGACATATATTGAAAAAAAAGGTTCAATGAAGCTGCAATTAAAATTGGGATGCTATTAATTTTTGAGAAATTGTTATTTATAGGGAATAATTTAAACTCATCTTTATTAATCAGAAAATAAATATGCAGGCATAAAAACCATTCTAAACGTACTGTCACCTGAATTAGACTCAAAGCTACGGCTGAAGACAGGCGTCAATCAAACCAGTTGCGACGAGGAATTTTGTGATCTGACTACGTCAGACCATGTGGCATTCGTTACAGCAACAACATCATATATATATATATATATATATATATATATATATATATATAATGCTTCAATCGGAGGATATCACCCGTATGGATTGACCAGCATACTCACCGGACGTGAATCCTATAGAGCATTTGTGGGATATGGTTGGCCGACGAATTTCAGCCCGTCAACTCCCTCCCACCTGTGTACCGGAACTTCGAAGGGCATTGCTTGATGAGTGATGTAATATACCCCAAGATCAGATTGATAATTTGATACTGAGCATGCCTAGGCGTTGTAAGGCCTGTATTGCATCGTCCGGGAGACATACTCCACATTAACCATCATATTAACCATGTTATACTGTTTTTTGTAAATAGGTTCTTTGTTGAAATTTGCTCTAGGGAGTAAAAATCGCAATTTTTTTTAATTATGTCAAACATATAGCATCTTTTTTGCTCTTTACCTTTTGTTTGATAAATAGACTTTACAAAAAAGTCAAATTTGTTTTGCTTCTGTCTCTTTCTTTGCCTGAATTTCATTATCCTTAATTTATGGACATGAGTGTATTTGCAGCAAAGCGGAAAGCCCGCAAGGTGTCCCTTGCTTTGTTTATTCTTGACTGGAAACCACAGGCGTTTGCGCCGCCAATGCTAAAATGAACGGTGGGCATGGACAACGGAATGTAACGACATTGTATTTATTCAAGAATCCCGCTTTTGCCTGCAACATCACGATGGTTGTCTAAGAGTTTAGAGATATCGTGGTAAGCGGCTACTGAACTGTTGCATTGATGCATCACAACCAGTATCATGACTTAGGGTAGTATTGAATTTCACTTCGGATCCCTCTAGTACGCATGCCGGCATACTGAACAGCCAGGGCTACACCTCCGAGGTGTTGATGTCCGTGTTCCTCCAATTAATTCAACGCTTGCCATCACCCATATTCCGACTGGATAATGCGCAGCCACACGAAACACGCAATGTTTAACACAGTTCTTCTTTACCCATAAGATTGAATTGATTCCTTGACCTCCTTGTTCTCCAATCTATCACCAATCGAAAACGTGTCGTCTTTGCATGCACAACGACTAGTACGGGATACCATACCCACTGCTACACCAGATCAACTTTGGAAATATGTGTGAACCGCATGGACTGCTGTACCCAAAGATATACTTAAAGCATATTTGATTCTATGCCGTGGCGCAAGGTAGCGGTTATAGCCTCAATGACGGCTACACTAACTACTGATTTTATCATCATCCACACGTCAGAAGAGCCTGTAATTTTAATCGTTTGATCTTTGTACAACATGTTATCTGCCAAATAAATTTCGCTGTGATATCTCCAGTTGTTCTTGGTGTAGCATTTTGTGTGACATTATATATATATATATATATATATATATATGTATGTATATATAATGTTCCAATTATATTTCTGAAAGATTGGTAATAATAATTGTAAGTCGTGGTGAGTGGATGTTATTACTGTAGCGAACGAAAGATAGGGCGTGGCCGGTAGTGTGATTTTCTATGTTACGTGGAGCATGGTCGAAAACAATATTATCGAAGAGGCACTCCTGTGAATCATTATTCTTTTATTCTTCTTCTGGGAACACAGAAAGTTCCAGTAGAGGCAGCATCACACATACATTGGACGGCACAACACAGACAAAGACACACACAGAACGCGCTGCAGCCGGCTACATGACTACAGAGAAATGATCGAAGAAAGAGAGGTTTCCAGAGACATCGGCTTTTATACCTGACATTGAAGACCACGTGACATTTTTGTAATAAGAGTTCTGATTGGTTACAAGGGGCGGGAAAGGGATTTATGATGTAATATTATTAGTCGATTACGATTAAAATCAGGGTGTTAGTTTCGAACCAAATAATTAAAAGATTATTTGAATATTATTAAAAGAATTAATTAAAAGGATGCTAGAGGGAATTATTACACACACACACACACACACACATATATATATATATATATATATATATATATATATGACAGGCACCAGGCTTGCGGGTAAAATAAGGAGGACATCGTCTTTAAAATATTTCTTTATTTTTCTTCAATCACATAAAATCTAGCATGGCGGCCCTTTGGCGCGCAACCGAGTAGAACAATTATCAGCACTTCGTCGAGGAGTCACCAGCTAAACCTTTTCGAGTATGTGTTCTTTTTCGTCAGCGCTCGCTCCACCTTTAAATAGGCTTATTTATCCACAGATCTTTACGCGATTGTAAAGAGTTCGCTCTATTTTCATTTATTACTTACTTAATTTTGAAGCTAAATTTTAACTGACCACCGTAAAAGCAACCACCTGAAGGAAGCATGCAAATAACATGAAATTTACAACATGCATTAGCGAGGTGAGATATGCAAATGATTAGAGCTTCAGCGCAGACACACATCACGCGCGCCTGTGCCGCCACCTGAAAGCGCTATTTAAGGCTTGCAGATTTTGACTATTTCAAGTTCGGTAGTTGTGTTTTTCTTTTGGTTTTTTCAAAAAACGATCAGTTATGTCTTGTAGAAAACAGCGCTAAGCTTTTGATCAAGTATCCGAGTTCGACAGAGGAAGGATAGTGGCCTACCGAGATGGTGGATTATCTTTCAGCGAAATCGGTAGTCGTGTTGGACGAAACCAAACAACTCTAATGCGGACATGTCACCGTTGGATGCAGGAGGGTACGACGCACCGACGTGGTCAATCACATCCACCTCAGTGCACCACTTCACGTGAGGGCAGGCAAATTGTGCGCATGGCAGTGTCGAATCGCTCAGTCACTTTACGAACCGTAGCTCAGCACATTGAATATCTAATGCATCTTTCAGTGCCTGCGCGTACCATTCGACGCCGTTTACACCAGAGTGGTCTGTCCGCAAAACGTTCATTGCTTGTTCTACCCTTGACGCAGAACCATAGACGCCTCCGCCGTCAATGGTGCGATGAAAAAAGGATGTGGGCGGCATAATGGAATGAAGTTGTCTTTACTGACGAAGCACGCATCTGTCTGCAACACCACGATAGTCGGATTCGAGTCAGGAAACACCGTGGAGAGCGGATGCTGAACAGCTGCGTTATGCACCATCACTTTGGTCCTGCACCGAGTATTATGATATCGGGTGGTATTGGATATCCCTTTCGCACTCCTCTAGTACGCATTGCCGGTACTTTAAACAGCCAGCGCTATATCTCAGAGGTGTCGGAGCCAGTTGTCCTTCCTTACCTTCAGAGCTTGGTTACAGCCATATTTCAACAGGATAATGCGCGAACACACGTGGCACGCATTGTAGAAAGGTCCTTCGTCAATCACCAGATTGAATAGCTGCCCTGGCCGGCTCGCTCTCTGGATCTTTCGCCGATAGAAAACATGTGGTCCATGGTTGCTCAACGTTTGACCCAGATTACACCCCCAGCTACCACACCAGATCAACTTTGGCAGCGCGTGGAAGCTGCTTGGTCTGCTGTACCCCAAGAGCACATCCAAAGTCTCTTTGAATCAATGCCGAGGCGTGTGGCAGCGGTGATCGCCAACAATGGCGGCTACTCTGGCTACTGATTCTGGCAGGAACCACACTTCACAGAAGTCTATAAATTTAATCATTTGATACTTGGTCAACATGTTATCTACAAAATACATTTTGTTGTGCTATCTTTTGTGTCTTGGTGTTGCATTTACGGTGGCCAGCAGTGTATATATGTATAAAATTCTCCATTATATATATATATATATATATAAATATTGCAAGATACAATAAATAATCTTAACTCCACAGCTATACTTAAAAACAATAAATAAATTATTGAACAACTTAACGACAAAAAGATTTCTTCAATCTATAGTTTAGATTTTAAAGATCTTTTTAACTCTATAAGTTGTTTTGAAGATATGATTAAAATGCTTCTAAATTTACATAAAAATAAAATGTTTAAAAATTTAAATTATGATAGTTTTAGTTTCGGTTTTAGGTTTGTACTAAAAGAGAACTATTTATTCTGAATAATACATTTTTCGTTATACAGATGATGTTATCATTTTTGGCAAGCAAGGCAATTTTAAAATTAAGACAAAATTTTATCCTTATTTAATACAGCAAATAAAAACATGTATGAAGCTAGTTTTCTTAAAAACGAAATTAAATTAAAACATATTGTTATAGTTACTAATATATTTTTATGACAAAAGAGAAGAATTTTAATTCAACATTATAAAAATACCTAATTGGGAGAGTAATGGCCATGTTTCTATATTCAGAAATATTTTTATTAATTACATGAGAAACACAATCGCTTTTCTAAATAATAAGAATTAAAATTCCTAAGATTATTAATAGTTTATTATTATAAATTTATCATTTTTCCTAGATAGATATAGTTACATCTATATTATAATATTAGATAAAATTACCTATTCTCTTAGTTTTATTTTAACCGTAGTAATTTGTTAATTTTTGAAATACATTTATAATCTCAGTGTACCTCAAGTAATGGTAGTAAGTATACACCCTTTTAAATTTTTTATTTCCATTTTTTTCATAGTTTTGCAAAGTGCTACTATCCAATCATTCGCATGCTTTGAATTTGCATTTGGGTTCAGAATCTGGCAATAACTTGTTTATTGTACTCCGGTTTAGTGCAGACTCTGCATTTTTGAATGCCTTTTTACCTTTTTCTTGGAATGAATTTAGGTATTATATCCATTACTCTCAACAGGTATTTGCTCAGTAGTATTAACAGAAATGGGGAAAGTTGACAGGTCAAAAACCACATGTTCAACCCCATTTTATATGAATTGTTTTATATATAAGATATATCCGAAAGTTAGCAATGTTTATAATACTGCAGCATCTATATTTTTATTTTTTTAAATTCTATTGTTTTTATAATATATAATGTATTCTTTTTAAAATCTTATGTCTGGTTTATCTTGCAATTTCAACTTTTTACAGTTTTTATGATTGTCAATTATTCATCTTTCATAAGTAGAGAGTTTTGACTACACCTGTGACCCTTTTTGTGTCTCTAACAATACCTGTGGATTTTGTTTTGAAGAAAATAATATCAAAAGTTATTTTTTTTATTATGAGACAAAGGCTCAGTGTTTGTGTGTGGAAGTTAACTGTTTGAAGTATAAGTATGAAAAGCGTATTCCAGAAAAGGGGGAGTGTCTGAGTGCAAAATAAGAAAAACTCTACATTGTGTGATCCTAAATTAACATTCATTTTTTTAATGAAAAACAATAGGAAGATGAATAAAGAAGCAGAAAAAAGAGTTCATAATCGATTAGTGATAATTAGGCAAACTTTGTAGAAAGCAATAAAAAATAAGTCGATTCGTGAAATAGCGCAGCAGACAAGTAAAAAAGTTTCTCATGAAATTGATTGACGAAGCTTGTGTTTTGATTACTTTGTCGAAGCTAGTTCTATCAAAAACTTTAATATAGCAAATGGATTTTTATTCCACACGAGAGTCCAAATACCTAAAGCAAACTATATGTTTCAAAACGAATTGAATGAAACAAGTAAGGAAAAGATAAATAAATCTTGAATCTCGAAACTTGGTATGTAGTGCTTAATTGGACTTCAGCACATTTCACTCCTAAATATCGTGAAGAAGCATGTTTAAAGTGGACAAAGACGGTCATGTCTTGGGACTGTAAAAAAAAGAATTATACTTTGGGATGAACGAAAATTGGACTTAGGTGGTTCAAACGATACTAAAACTGCTATTAAAGTGACTTAAAGGAACAACATCGTTCATGTTTAGTACAGAGGTCGCTTTTTTTACCTCAAGGACCAGTAAATTCACAATTTAAATCCCGCGGACCATTAATAGGATTTTTTAAGTTTAAATATATTTAAAAAAGAAATGTGGTCTAAAACCACATAAAATGTGCCTAATTAATAAAATAAAACTATTAATTGTAAGCAAATTACAAAAGCGTTATTAATAGAACATAGCAAAATAAGCAGAATAAACAAAAATTGTAAAAACAAAACAATTAAAAAGTGGTTTAAGTTTATCAAACTTTTAGCATTATACAATCCTAGTGCGATGGATGTTCCTGCTTAGTGGAAATAAGAGCATTGATATTGGATCGAAAGTTGATACTACAAGCGGAGAACTGCATTTATATTTCAAGCTGAGATCAGAACCGTGTTTTGATGGCTGTGACGGATGAAAAGACCTTTTAACATATATAAGTTCTGGAAAATTGAATCAGAATTTTCATCGCCTGTTCACTAAGAAAAGGGCCCACATTTTTATGGAAAGAAAAACTGAGATTTTGATAAGGATGAATGAAATTTTTATTTTCGTCGGACGATAGATTGATGAGGCTTTCTTCTAGATACATGCTTAAATTTTTATCTTCAATTTTCGCAGCAAACAAATCTATTATCTACATATTACCATGCCTGGAATCTTCATTCTTTGTGTAATAAGGAACAAAGATTCTGTACGTGATTCCAAGTGCTTTTCAACTAGGGTTATTACTTGCTTGTTAACATCATTTTCCTTTACGTATTCATCAAAATTAAAAAAAAACACATTTGAGGATCGTCTTCAACCAACCACGTTTGCCACTGTAATATTTTTTAAACGCATCCATCTTACTTCGTAGTGTGAACACGTCTTTAAAATGTCCTTGCAAAGATATATCTAGTCCATTTAACATGGAAAATATCTGCCATATATGCAAGCCTTGTTAGCCATTAATTGTTGGACAAGAATTTTTGCAATTTCGGATAATTTTGTTCCTGGAAAAATAATTTGACTTCTTCCCTTAAAACATAACTTAATGTGATGAGTAAGTATATTCCACATTTTTCTGGGGACCAGCAAAAACTTCTTGTGGACCAACCATTTTGGCAGATGAAAATCCAAAAGACTGAGTGGCTATCTTAAATACAGGAAAATGTGTTCGATAAGAATTGATGGTAAACTGAAGTTGGTTCAACGGATGTTATACGGTAGTCTGACTAATATTTGGATATCCCAAGTGATAGTTCCAACAAGATTTAAATCGACAAAAGACTGGATTAAATGAGAAAAAAATTGGTGTTATTTCTGGACCGAGAGTTGTCCTGAAGTAAAACCCATTGAAAAATGAGGGGGTTGTTTGTCACGTTAAATATACTGAAAAAGCAAACAATATCATTCGGCAGTAGCCAGTGTGAAGCTATGAGACGTTATTACGAAATATTTCCATAAAAATTACATGAAATCATTGCCAAATCGCGTGTTTTGAAGTAGTTTAGAAAAACGACAAAGCACATCTCGGTTAATTTACTAAAACTTTCTTGTCTCACATAAGATCTCCTAAATTGAAAAAAAGCTGTTTTTGGTATAATTATAATTAGAGTATCCGAAATAAATTTCTTACATTAGGCAAGTTTCTGAAGTTTGAGGAAAATTCCATGGGATGACATGGAGTGATTCTGACTTTATATACAATATTTCATTATCTTACAATAAATAATAAAAAGTCTTGTGGTGTTATAATTTGTAACAAACTACACTCTTGGACAAAATAACTAGTGCACCATGAAATAATTGCGGGATCGTAACGAAACTCGGCATGATGGTACATATCGAGGTGATATGCAAATGATTAGAAATGCAGCGTGATTGCGCATTACGTATAGCCGGTAGAGGGCGTTTAACGTCGTTCTCCAAGGAGTATAAAACAGGTAACCAAAGCTTGTTTGATTGTTCTGAATCGTTTACAAAGAAATAGCTGATGTAGACATGCCATTTTCGAAGACAACATGAGCAGCGGTCGCAGTTTGAGTGGGGGAGAATCATCGGAATCAAAGAAGATGGGTGGTCAGCGAGGCCAGTAGCTCGCCAATGAGGCCACTCTGATTGTGTTGCGAGGAAGTGTTGGGAGCAGTGAAACAGAGAAATGACATTTACACGAAGGCAAGGCTCAGGACGCTCTAGACAGACCAGTCATCAAGGAGATCTCCATATCGTAAGAGATGCACGCGTATAGACAACTGCTTCATTGGCCACCATCTAGACACAGGTAACATCTTCACTAGGGGCCCCTGTGTCTTCTCGAACCATACGAAGGAGCCTGGCTGAAGCACATTTGGGATCGCGGCCCTTGACTCCGTTGGGAGTGGTTCCGCGTACGAGGAAACTCTACTGCAGTAGAATGGAAACGGGTCATCTTTAGCGACGAATCCAGATTCAATCTTAGCAGTGATGACAATCGTATTCGTGTGTGGAGACACCGTGGTCAACGCCTCAATCCTTCCTTTGCTTTACAGCAACACACCACTCCCGTAGCAGGTGTGATGGTATGGAGTGTCATTGCCTGCAATACACTGTCACTCTTAATATTTATCTGTAGCACCATGACAGCCCAGCGTCATGTCCATGGCATCCTGCAACCAAATTCGTTGCTAATCATGCAACGGCTACCAGGAGCTATTTTTCAACAAGACAATACTCGGCCTGACACGAAAAGGGTGTCAGAAGACTCTGTCCACACTGTTACTACCCTTCATTGGCCTGCCTCATCACCAGATTTGTCTCCAATCGAGCATATCTGGGATCATTTTGGATGGGGAGTTGGGCATCCCAGGAGTTTGAACGAACTAGAAACAGGCGTACAGTAAATATGGAACGAAATGTCTCAAGACATCATACAGAACTTGTATGCCTCAATGTCCGATCGTATCGCATTGTGCATTCCATTCGTGCTAGAGGGGGTTCATCAGGGTATTAAATCATCCGTACTTTTGCCTTTTTCTCTGAAATAAATGAACTATTTTCATTGATTTTCTAATCATTTACTTATATCAAAGTATAATACATTGCGTATGTAAAGTTTAGTTTCATTTTGACGACTCCTTCTTGGTGCGCTAATTTGTCAGTCCATGAGTGTATATAATAAATACGCATTTATTTTCTTCTCACGATATAATTCCATTTAAGAAAATAATCACGCAACACAAATTCCTTAAAATCTTCCTTTGTCAAATATTTTCTACCTGGTTACTCGGTTAATAAATTAACAATTCAAATAAAAAAAATTTCTACGAAAAGTTGTAACTCACGTAGAAAAATGTGTCTTCTGTACGTTTTACTGAACATCTGTCACCTGACACCGTACTAAGAAAAGTTACGCATTCTACATGTTTCACAAAATCATCTGTTGACGCAGGAGCAGATTGTAATTAATCCTTATACAATTATAGAAGAATTAATGGAATTGTATGGAAAAAATATATATATATATATATATATATATATATATATATATATATGTGGATTTCTTTCTGAGACTTTTTGTAAAAGAATCCTACATGCGAACAATTTTAGTGAGTCTCGTACCTGTGCAATTCATTTCATTTGCAATGGAAAAAAATCTGAAATTGAATTCTGGTCCATCATTAATACATAAAAATTATTAGAAACCGCCTTTAGTATTAAACATATTTAAGGGAAACAAAACGCAAATTGATTTCTTAAAAAATTATACAGCTGCTGGAGAAAATATAGGAGAGTGTTTCGGTTAAAGCTTAATTTAAGCTTTAGAGCTGGGACTCTATACATTGCTATTTTTAAGCCTCTCGTGTTTAAAAAAGTTTTAGAAAAAATAAAAGTCCTTAGAAAAATAATTAAAATGCATTCAAAGTCAAATGTATAACATTTATTTCTAATTTAATTCAATCAAGAGAGAATTTTAAGTGTGTTAGATAAATGTTTAAATTTACTTTACAGCCATTAAGGATATGGGATCATTATGAATTCAAGGTTTAAGGGCTGCACAAGAAATATGTTTCAAATTGTATGACTTCATTCTGATATTTCTTCCGATTTCATTTTTATGCTATCGACTGTTAATCAATATGAAAATTCAGAAACTTACTTTTAGAGAGTACCTCACATATCACATAAATAAAGCAAGAAACAAAATGGATGAATGATATCTTCTACTCAACCCACTTGCAAAAACTCTACCTACACCTTTACAATTCTCTGTCACTAAGAACAGGCGAAGCATAAAAACCAAATTTTTGGTCCCGCGGGATGTTGGGATATTAAATCGATACTTAAAAGTGTTTATTGCTCATGCCAAGCTGTGAGTGGAAGGGAAAGAACAAGAGAGGGACCAGAAGTTTATTATGAGACGGTTATTGCTCTCCGATGGTTTCCCTAAACACAGGCTACAGTGACTTCCTCACTTTTAGAGGCTATTTTCTGAGATATAAAACTAGTTTTATACCACAGCATTAAAAGGAAGAAAAATGATCCAGACGTGCCGCATAAAAAAAAGGTTTATGCTGGACCTACAAAGAAAAACAAAAGCAATTGCAGTTGCAATGATGTGGAACTTCTAACTTTCTTTTTAACACAGCCTCCAGGGTCCTCTTTCTCCCATGTTCTTATAAATTCACTCGATGCAGCAATGATTCTACAGCATCATTCATCAAAATGTGAGGAAGAAAGTTGTCTGATAGCTTTTTGCCTTTTGGATATATCCGGGCACATGAATTCGTAATAATCTCATTTATTGTGTTTTCTTCAATACATATCCAAACAATAATGATCCAGAATTAATAAATTGACCTAAAGTAACATCAATAGTAGAAAGACAACAAAGATTTGTAGAAAGCTTTTAATTATCTCGAATAATAGAATGCAATAAGTACGCGAAATAGTTAAATGGGATTAATAAACCGAAACCATTTACGTTTTAGTTTTCAAGTATATGACTCAAAACAGCGATGAAAAATTGTTAACGGTCCACCAATAAGCAGACAATATCAGTAAAACATGATGACAAAAAATAATGATAAATGACAAAAATTAGCTATTAAATAAGTATCCCGTACTTTAAAAAGAAAAATTAGCTTTGAACAGAAATATCTATATTGCAGGGATCAAAAAGTTTTCAAAATTATTTTAGAAGACAATGAAAAGAAAGGGTGACCAGTAAATTATGTACATTTCGAAACAGACGCACCTCACCAGGTACTACTTATGATGTGAAATCGGAGCTCTCTGTCGCCCTTTGAGTTGGTTATAAGGAAACAAACCTGCAAAATGGACTGTGTCTTTGTCCCCTTTTATCAAAATTTGCGCAACATAGTCTTCCAAGAGACAGTATTAACATTAAGGACGAGCTAGAGAATAGACTACTAAACTTCCCACTACAAGGAGAGCAGTGTCAACTCGGATGCGAGATTTTATATTGATGTCTGTTTAGGGAAGAATTTGGAAGAGGACTAACACTCGTCCAATTGCATTGGGTAAAGGCCCATGCTGGATGATGTTGTAACAAGGTAGCGGGCAACGTCAAATATGTGAGAAACAACTTGAATCATGGTTTGTGGAAAATCACACTGAAGGGGAAGCTCATGCAAGAGTTTAAGTTCAGATGGGACTCTAGTAATAAACTTAACTATTTATTAACTCAGTGAAACCTAACCTTGATAAGAAAAATTTCTTTTAGTAATAACTCATGATTCCAAGTTTAGAGAAGTAAAACATGTATATGTGTGGCAGAGGTGTGATGCCAAATATTACATTCTAAAGTGCCATGGCCCATATGCTTTATTGATAGGCAAACATATTTTTAAAAGTTCTATAAAAGACACGCGGCTGCGGTAGCCTAGTGATCATGTTCACACACTTGTGACTGGTATACAATGGAGCTGATGCACGTTAAATTTATCTCCATTAACGTGGTTATGGAAGTTAACGTCTCCATTAAAGTTCTCCCATTAACGTGGTGGAGAAGTTCCGAAATGAGGTGCCAGATTAAACCATAACGTAATCCTCGTCCCTTAACCATGATTCAAATTTACGAAGTCCGTTACCAATAAGCTTCATGTTGCTTTTTAGATCGACGTCAATGAATTACTCACTCTATAAATGGCTCTCGCTTAACTCGATGGCTGGATAAACCAAATTGTGAATAAAACGAATTCATTTAAAAATGCATCTATTGATTTATAAAAAGAAATGTAGGAGAAAATAGGATAGTTCTTTTGAAATTTTGCTTCAAACTCGAAGAAAGGTGAGTGAAGTCTGAGAAATTTTAAAATAAATTTCTCGTTGATTACCATGTAGATGTTATGGTCATTGAAACCAAAGATTTACTCACACACACATTGCGAACACTTCCTTGAAAAAATGGGAAGAGTACTTCAAAAGTGCATTTTTTCATTTAATGTTTATAATTATAAGTTCCTATCTTATTGGCATAAAAATACAGAAAAATGCAAATCCAAATATTATTACAAGTAATTCCATAATGCAAGGCCATAAAGAAATTCTTTCTTTTACGTTTGCAATTAAACATAACATATTGCCATACTTAGTAAAGCGATAAGTAATTCCATGCTGAAATAAGATTCAATAATGAAAACCAATGTTATGACACTCATTATTACAAGCCACTCGCAGATGGAATACATTTTCCTGTTAACCCGAAAACAGTCGTGCACTGGATACTAACATTAGTGGTCGCGCGCTTTGACGCAGGTTTTTTTATAATTATTTTTATTGTGCACGATAAAAATCTCTATTCCAGCCAATAATTTATTTAAGAGAAAGTGTGCTTACCTATTTTTAATGAGTTTTAATACTTCTTTGATAATTTGAGAAAAAGCCCGATCCAATCGAACTAAAATATTTCAAATGTGTTGGACTAAGTTTTAGAGAAAAGTGTCTGTGACACTTTTTGGTAGAATTACAGTAACGATATTTGCAGGCAAAGCTGTCATACTTTATGAAAGTAATTTTATTATTCTTAGATAATGCTGGCATACGACACATGAAACTTTTTCTTGCTTGTATTTCTTTTACGGGCCCTGTGTGTCTTGTCTTGAGGTTTTACTTATTTTTGATGGAGTTCTTTAGCTAGAGCATTTTCAGAATCTTCCTTTCGACTCAAACGTTCCATCAGCTCCATGATTCTCAAATTCACTTTGGCTATCATAAATACTATCCATTATTTCACCAGGTTCTGTCTTTGGTTGATCCATTCTTTTTTCCGAAGTTTCAACGTAATCATACAGAGAGATTGCAGATGCATTTATTTTTTATATTATGTGCATTTACCTTTATAAACCATAATGGGGGGTATAACACTGCAATAAAAACCTCAAAGTCATTCACAGAGGGAAAATCTAGCCAGTCATTGAAAATGTTTTGGAAGAAATGGGGTCGCAAGGGGAACTCAGTCACCTCAAGTACCTGAAGATTGTTTCGAAACGATTGCCACTTCCAAAAAAGAGGGAGATATATGGCAAAGAATCTTCAGTTCCCATGAAAACTGTCACATTGGGGAATACTAAAATAGGCATTGGTAACTAGCAAACAATTTTTCCAGAATTAAAAATTTCGCGATCCGGGGTTGACTCTTGCTCCATGCGACCTCTCCCGGATTAATGTTCACAAATATAAGTGAGTTAAATGAAATGTGACTCATTAATAGTACTAAAAAATTGGGACTCACTGTCAATACTGATGACACCTGACTCACTGATAATACTGATGACATGTAGATCACAGTCAATACCGATGAAATGTGATTCACTATCGAAACAAATATAAGGTTTTTACAAATCAAGTGTGACGCTAAGATACTCTTCCCCCTGAAACTCATTGAAGAAATGAGATTCACTATTAATTCCCGATATAAAGGAACATTTACCACAACCTAGAAAAATTAAAAACCTCCCGAAAGAGTTACAGAAGATCTCTTCAAATACATGCTCAAACATGTTTTTACACACAAAAATACATTTCACGTTTTTCTGGGTATAAATAGAAAAGCAAAACACATGATTTTAATACGACATCAACATAACTCCTCCGAAAAGTAAGATGAATATTTACATTCGTGAGTCCTTCAAAAATAAATAAGAAACATCTTTTATACACAGGTAAGATTCTCACAAAGTAGAAACATTTCGTTCCACAAAGCGTCGCAGACAATTCTTTTTTGAAACTACTTTCAAGCAATGGGAAAAAATGAAATTCGAAAAAAAGTATTCCAGAGAGTTGAGAAGTTGAATCCAAACTTCACTACTCAATCCTGCAATTGAAAACGAAGAATGTCGCTAAATAAACATCGCATGATTGTATAATCCCGGATGAGGAGAAATGTGTTTCCATCTATTTTCTAAGAGCGAACAATAACATTTTATCGTTTTCTGTGGGTGGGATTGGCCTGGGAAATTCGCAGATGCACTGCCTACATTTTTCTTCAAATGCGCAACTCACTTCGCATACTGTAAAGTTTCGTTGTAAAAGAGGAGAAAACTATCAAAAAAATGAATGCATTGGGATGAAGGTAAATATACTATGGTTTTGCATTTACGACCAGATCATGAAACATAATGTTACAATTTAAGCTGATTTTTTTAAGTATCCCTCAAAACTTTCAATGATTACAAAGTAAAAACAAGACATTCTCTGGAGACAGGAGAGAATAAAATGTAATCAGATAAGACACAAAGGAGAGTTTAAAAATTTTTTGTTATATCTTTAGCTATTTCTAAGATTTTGATTTATAATGAGAAAAACGAGTCAAGTCTCATCGAGGTTTTAAATTGATTAATTCAATATTACAAACAAGTTATAAATGTACTAGAAAATTTAAATTAACTAAGTATAAAAGTTAACTATAAAGCATATTAACTAAATTAAAAAATATATAAAGAAGAATTTAAAGCATGTCCATGCATTTAGAAGTGTAATACTGATTCACGCGCATGGTATGACATACCCGAATAGGTTGTATCCAAAAATATATACTTAGAATTGGCCTATAAGTTAAGGCCCCTCAATGGATATAACCTTAAAGTCAGCTTCACGAGAAGCTATTCATTTCCCCAAAAAGGTTTAGATGGAGTCTTGAAAAGTTAGATGGTGGGTATGACATACCCTGCGCGAGAAGTGCCGGATTAAAGTAATATGTACTGTACTGACAGAAAAAAATAAACTAAATAATTTCTGTGACTAATAAATAAAATAGAATTTCTTTTTGTTGCTTCGCGAATATAAAACATTCTTAGAGATTGCAGAATTCGTAACCAAATTACTGCCATTTAAATCAATCAAAATGCTACATGTCAAAACTATTATGAATAACACGTTAATATAAATTTATTTATTATGTTTAATGTTATAACTAAAAATTACGAAAAACTTTTTATTACACTATTCACTATTAAAACTGCTACACCAAGACGCTACATACGTGACATTTACAGCAGCATGGACTCTCTGATCGGAGACCATGGCTACATCTACGCTTGACGCTGCATCACAGAAAGGAGCGTCTTCAATGGTGTGATCAACGACGAATCTGGACACGCGAATGGCAAGATGTCATATTTTCAGATAAATGCAGGTTCTGTTAACAGCATGAAGATGATCGTATCCGTGTTTGGCGGCATCGTGGTAAACGGATATTGGCAGTGTGCATTCGTCATCGTTATACTGACCCACCACCTGGCGTGATGGTATGTGGTGCCATTGGATACACCTCTCAGTCACCTCTTGTTTCCACTGCTGGCACTTTGAACAGTGCACGTTACATTTCTGTTGTGTTACGGCCCTAGACGCTACCCTTTATCGAGACCTTATGTTTCAGCAGAAACGAACGGATGTTGCCGGTTTCGCCTCTACGGTTGATGAGATGTAACATCGTGTTGAAGCCGCATGGGCATCTATACCTATACGTACCATCCGATATCTGTTTGATCCAATGCCTAGGTTTATAAGTGCTGCTATTACTGCTAGAAGTGTTTGTTCTGGAGGCTGATTTCTCAGGATCCATATTCCCAAATGTTTGAAAATTTAATCACATGTTGTTTTCATTATAATATATGTGTTTCTTCCTCTGGTGTAGTAATTTTAATGGCCAGTAGTGTATTTTGAGTACTTAATACAATTCCCTTTCAAGAAAAATTATTTTAATATTATTCTTCTGATATCATATATATATGAAACGTTTCACCGAATTGGGATTTTCATGTTATAACTAACATGTTGATGATGTGCAGAATGGATGAGGTTTGGTACTTTAAAATGCACATTTATTTTACTTTAATTACATTTATTAACAAACTTAAAAAGAGCAGCAGCGTATAAAAAGAGACAAAACGACAAACCTGCAGTAAAGCCGCTTAAATCTTCCAGGAATTTCATATATATATTTATACAGGATAACTTCTCATTTATTTTCTAAGCTATTACTCAAATCAATCAATACAAACATAATTATCTTGATTAAACACAATTATCTAATAAACACAGTCATCCCTGTTAAAAACAGTTGCAAGAGACCATCTCTTCTTATTACGCCAGACTAAGCCCTGTGCGTCGATTTCTCACAGAAAGAATTCAATTTCCTTCACCCCAAAACAATTCAGCGCCACATGCTTCCAAAACAAGGGACTTTTCTCTTCCCTGGCCGTACTTTTCGGGGTCAAAAACCTTCTGCCTTCAAAACACAGCAACCCCTCTGAAACCGCCAACACACACACACACACATTCCCTAATCCACCGCCAACAGTACCCTCAGACACTACAGACAACCGGAAGTTTCCAAGATAATATGACATCCGTAAAAAGGCTTTTCTAATTGGTTCAGATATTGAGATGATGCAGGTAAAATAATTCTAATTTAAAAATACCGAGCCTTTAATTTCAGAGTTAAACTTACGGTTTTATCCCGGAAAGCAGGTAAACTAGTAATTGACTATTACGAAAAGTCATGGAAGGTCCAGGACCATTATATAGGATGTTCCGTAATTTATGGTACATGACATTGTAACAATCATTTATTGTATAGGAATGTATGGGCGCAAGTAACGCGGTGAGGCATTAACACAAAAAATAAAAGACGAAAGGAAAGATAAAGTGTTTATTGAAAACGTCGTTGATAAGTGTAAAGTTTTCAATAACTGTTCAAAAGTGCGTCCACTAGAAGCGATACATGCTTGACAGCGTCGATGGAGCGATTGACATACATGTTCAAAAATGCTAGGTATTTCACGTGCAGCAGCTTCGGATATTCGAGCAATGAGATCCTCAACTGAGTCAAATGGAGTCGCATAAAAAAGATTCTTCAGATGTCTCCATTAAAAGTAATCAAGGCTTCATAAATCGAAATAAGATAATATTCTCCATTCAGTCGCGTTGGTAGTAAGCAGGGGTCAATCAAAAAGTCATAGACAATACCAACTCACACATTCTCTCAGAATAGTAGTTGATACGTATGTGATGACTGTGGATTCTCGGTTGCCCACATATGGGAACTGGGTGCATTAAAGGTACCTTTGAGAGTAAACAACGTCTCATGTGTAACTAGCCCTTGAGCAATGAACTCAGGCTGCAGCACCCACTGGCAAAAGTTTAGGGCGGAAAGGACAGTCTGCCGGATTCAAAGCTTTTACTCGCTTAAAATGAAAGGAGTGTATAAGCGATTTTTATTTAGTACTCTATAAACTGTATGATAACTCACACTTACATGATAAGCAACGGCTGTTGTTCTTGATTCGGCTCTATCAGCCACAAGTTGCTTTCATCCAGGCTTGGACTGCCTGCAGCTCTTCGCTGACCGCTATCATGACTGGCAACGTGAAACGAACGTTTCGACGATGTAACCGCTGAAAAATTTTGTGATGTGCCATTCGTTGATCAGAAAACTGCACGAGATACATTTATAGCGCAGCTCTGCCGTTACCATGTGCATGGCCGCACGTGGAATTAATGTCTGATGTTTCGTCATACGTAAATTTTCCCATCGTATACGCCAACACAACTGCGAATGGCACTTTCCCCTACAGTAATGCATAATGTTGAACTATGATTAGACATCTACTTTCTCCTACCACCCAACCATTCCGATAACTTCATTTCTCTTTTCTTTTATTTTTTCCTGTTTGCACCTTACCGCGTCACTTGTGCCAGTATATTCCTATACAATAAATGATTGTTACACATTATCTACCCTTAAAGTTTGGTGCTATGAATTCGGGTACACCCTATAGATTAAAAAGCACTGAAGAGAAAATTAACGTAAATTATTACACACACATATACATATAGTATAATAGAATAATTATATAAACATATTGTAAATCCTACAAATATATATATATATATATATATATATATACACGCCAATGTTCGATGAAGAAATAGTGTGTTCTATTTCTGTTATTTTATTTTAGCTATGAACTTTTCAATTAAAGTTACTTTTATTTTTAAAAAAAATAACTATACCAAATAAAAATTTAAGGAAAGGTAATGTATTTATGAATAGTTACGTATAACGCGTCAAAAATTTAAAAAGAAGCGGACAAATAGGAGGAAAAATTAACAGAAAATTACAGAGCTCATATGGAAACAAAATCTTTATTCGTTTTTATTATTCTTTTAGGAATGAAGATAAAATACTGAAAAAATATTAATGAACCGGGAGTTATTTTTTGTTGCTGATACATTGTTTTGAAGTTAATTGACTTTTTGCAAAAATCAGCAATTCTTTCATACAGTAGAAGAATTAGCATTTGTTTTAAATTTACGTAATGTTTAAAGCAGACTTTTCGAAATGTTGTATCAAAAAAATCTGTCGATGCACGTCATAATTTTTTTTGATACATCAAAGTATGTTTATTTATAAGCAGAGGAAAACTTTTATGTCTTATCGTAACAGTGTTTCATGGTACAAGGGGAAAAATCTCTTAAACCTATTTCGTAAAAACCCATTTTGCATATTTCAAAAAAGTATACTTAAAATTGTATCTGTCAAGGAAATATCAAGTCGCTTGCATTCACAGCGATTACTGTAAGCTCACAGGAGACAAACATCAAAGAAGAAACTTCAAGTCCATTCTCGCGTATTAACAAGCACAGATCCTTCGGAGAAAGCGTTTAAGAACGACTGCAATGAGAAAGTGCGGATTCCCCTGCGGAAAGTTTTACAGTACTTTTGATAAGAGAATCGGAAAAGTGTATTCTAGTTTAGGAAACACATTCCATAAAAATAGGATTTTAGGGTTTTTTCAAACAAAAACATATTTTCCCAATATGTACTCATAAGAAACGGACTTTGTCGTGAATACGTCTTTAAAATTGCTTCCACAGTGGGAGGCGATTCAAAAAAACGAATGATAACGAAATCGGGGGATACAGTTTGGCGTTGCAGCTACAAATTTATTATCTCTATCAAAAATTCATTTACACCACTGGATAGGTAAAGGATCAAAAAATTTATTATGCTAAGTATGGACTGTGACTCATCGCACGTGGGGGAGGAGAGAGCGCCGCCATTTTGAGGTAATTTTGCTGCGTATCGAGATTTTCATTTAGTATAATTTTTGACTCGAAGAAGCTACGACGTTCGTTTTAGTTTCACTCGTCAGATTCCCTCAAAATCTATCGATTGTATATAAAAAATTAGTGTAAAATAGTGACCATAAATATAATAAAGTGTTACAATAAAATAAAGTATTATCAAAAAAATATATATAATGTCGGCCTATACTCGTCAAAAAGCTAAGTTCAAAGACAGAAATCGTATTCCACTATACCATTAAACCACTCTAAGTCCCAATCAAGCAGTGCCGGGAACGTAAAAGAATGAATGCAACCGAGCGGATCAATGACGGTTCCAGTACATCTGCAGTTGAAGCATTTGAAATTATACAAGTGGATGAGGAAATCGCTTCTGCATTGACACCGGACTGTGTACGCTTCGAATGTGTGCGATCGTCATTTATGAAGACACATTGTGCAGCAGCTAGTGCACGCTTCACTATGACGTTTGCAAACAGTTTAATCGGACATAAGTGGGATGTCTGCGATCGCCTATGGTTTCTGCGCTTCTTGAAGCCAACAAAAAGACTTACTTCTATTTAATAATACTTTCCCTGAAGAGCAAATGGCTGATTTTAAACTGCGTGCTTCATGTAAGAATTTACTAGACTCGCGGACAAAGTGCCCACGTTGTCACGTTCGAACGGATTTGTAAATCCCCCTAATCAACACGTGTTGTCTGCATTAGATCCGATTAGTGCATGTCTAGGATCACCGCGACTGTCATTCATGCAGATACGTCGGTTGTGATGCCATTAAAGTACCCGTGGAATAAATTTAAAAAAAAAACGAATACAAAGTAACAAACAAAAATTATAGTCCAAACATATATAAAACTATATTTCTAACGCATTTTGCCACACGTCATGATAAGGGGCCGTAGACGCTATTAATAGTGATTTTACTCAACTCAACGTATGCAAATAGAGTTCTGTACATCTTGCAAAATGTGTTGTAGCAGCGGATTCTTAAAAATATAGCCTGCAGCATCCCATGAATTTTTTCCCTGTCTCGAGATGATGCTGACCACAGTATACAGTCTACGTCTACTGGAAAAACCCTTCAGATGGCATCGCTATGAGCACAAGCATTGTCTTGTTAAAATAGAGGATTGTAAGGAGTGTTCATGAAGATACTGGCCCCTTGTTGAAGGAACAAACTAATGTACCTTTGAGTCATAAAACGCCCCTGATGAAGACCAACGAAGATTGAACACTGTCTTAAATCACATCCAATCCAATCACACTATTTTGTTTGGATGTGTGACAAGACAAACGAGACACTGACCGCGTTACCTCCACACAAGGGTGCAGTTATTGTCCTCACTAAGACAAAAGCCGGACCCAAAAGAAGAACTCGCTAGCTTTCTGCACGACTCTTGTCGCTTTGTCGTGACACCATTGCAATTTCTGACAAAGTTGCTGTGATGTCAAGAACAATCTCCGTGATGTATTCTCTACAAGCAGCACAGAAGCATGCAAGCATCTAATAATGATGTAGGTAGGTAGAAGCACTGTATGAATAATGTCCTGAATTAAGACGGTGCATTTCGCACACGCAAGACCTTTTCACCTTCCCTAAACGTAGTTTTTGTAGCTCTCTTTCTCAATATCTAATACCACCAATTGCATGAAACTCTAACATCTGGGCATTCCATATGAGGTGCTATTTGTCGAAACGACCATTCATTACTATGACGTCTAAGAATGCGACCTTTCTCAAAAATGTTAAACGGTTCAAATAGCTGTTGTTTTCTTCTCAATTTTCTAACCTTCAGAGACAAAGTTTCATTCATCGATAGTTAGAATAAAAAGTCCGCTCCCTGGAAGAACCTTCTAAGGAGTCCTAAAAGCGGCGCTTCTCAAACTTTCAACATTCGTGACCCGATTTTCAGTCATCCTTTTCATTGCCCCCCTCTGTGTACATTAAAATTATATTTAATGTAATAACAATGTACTTTGACACTGCGCATTCCTGATTTACCTGCGCGACGGACGATGCAGTTTGAGAATCAAATAAATGCGGTTGGTCCATGGCGAAGGGTATTATAAAGCTTCCCTTGAGACGAGGAACCACTTGGGTGGAAGACTGACTAAACCTCATTGCTCATCGAAACTCATTGCTATCAGTGGTGCTCTCGATCATGCTCTCAACTCTTATAAGGACAGTATCTGGATCCTGACAGACAGTAGAAGCTCCATCCAATATTGGAAGAATTGGGCAAAAATTATGGACAGTACTGGTCCAGATATTTTATCCAAATTAGTTAGGCTTGGTCAGAGGAAACCAGTACGTCTCCAGTGGATTCCAGTGCAGGAGCTCCAGGACTCATCAGATGGACTTGGCATGCTTTAGAAGCGGTCACCTGCGTAGTATGACTTTTGTGCAGGGGGTAAAGTCTTTCTTTACCTGTCCCTGCTCTCTCCTTGCTTCTCCTGCTCATCTTCTGGACTTCTGAGGCATTTTCCTGCGACAGTTGTATGAAGAGCAAGGCCTGGTGTGTGAGACTATTACGCAGAAAGGTCAAATGGACTTGGTGTAGGCTTTCTTGCTCCAATAGGATTGAAAACAACAACAACAACTTTGACACTAAAGCTACCATACGACCTTTATTATAAACCACACAGGTGATCAAGATAAGTATTAAATTTTGTATGTGTTACTTTTAAGTAATATATATTTTAAGTTAGCAATAAAAGTGCAACGTGTATTTTTATTTATTCAGAACACATTTTGTTTTCTTCCTTTAGGTAAATTAATATTTATTTTTTTAAAAAAAATTGTTAGTGAATTTTTGGTATGCTCGCGTCCCCGATGTAGGGATATCACACCCCCTAGATGTCAGAGACGCTGCTTTAAAGGCCTGATATTGCGTGTTTGCTGGCATCTTTGGCGTCGACGTGGTTGTCACTTTAATCATATGCATATATAACACAAACCAAACATTTTTTTATTTGAATTCACCTACCCGGCTGGGTGCTACACGTTTTTTTTAAATTTGATTTATGTCCAGAATACTTCAAATACTGAGCACGCGGAAACTAATGTCCAGTAACAGGGCACTGGAAGAAGTTTACCGAATTGGAGTCAAGACATTAATTTTAAAACGTTTAAGCCAAAATCAAGATTGGGAGAGATTACATTGGAATCAAGAGATTACATTGGGATAATCGAGAGCAGAAGAGCAACAGTGCTTCCACAGAAAACCAGAGAAGCAGTGGATCAACGCATGCTCAGTCAAGTGCAAACGAGTATGCTAAAAAAGAAAAAAACGCACGTTGGAAATGTTCCAAATGGAAGCGCGTCAGTCGAATAGTTTTTGTTCCAGGATGACAATGCATAAATGACCCGACCAAGCAACATCCATACAGAACACATTTGCAGTCTTCGATGGGAGAGATTTAATTACCTGACCTACTGCCCTGGCTTCCCCCTTTCAAATGGGGCTGCGGATTGAAAATTACCATTTCAGACCAAGTACATTCCCTGGGAGACGGTATAAATTTTTAGTGAGGCCCCATAGATGTGGATGCCACAATGTAATTTTGACGCCAAGTGCCTTCGCCAGCGGAGAGATGTCTGAGCTCTAAAGATGTGAAATAATTCTGGAATTCAATATTGCCGAGAGCACCTAAGCCAAACAAACGCTCTTAGGATCTTTAACACGCTGTATTATCATACGACATCGGCACTGTCGATTTTCTGCATTCTTATTGAGGCTGAGTGTCTTTTTTGGCAGTTGTACCCTATTGGATGCCAATCCGCAGAGAACACTCGTCAATTACCGATAAAAAAGGCCTTACGAGAAAATAGTTGTTACAAATAGTACGAGAGCTAGCAAGGTTAGAAAAACAAGAATTTTAGAAAAGCTGATTCTTTAATATATCTTTCTCTATGCCCTAACGAACAGCGTGCGGGCTATCTGGCTGCTGGTATATTTTGCGTTTATTAATGCGCATCATACCTTTACAGGTAAAAATATTGATTTCTAAATAATTTTAGGAAGAAATATTTCTTTTTCACTAAATTTAAAACGTTATTAGCAACATGAATTTATTAATTCCAGACATTTTTGTTGTTGAAAATAATGTGCCAGATGCTATTTTGTACAAAAATAATAATTAATTTCAAACCATTTTAGAATGTCTGTAATTTTAATATTATTTTATATACACATAAATAAGTACAAATTTAATTTGCCAGATGTTAATTCGGTTGTTTACTTAAACGCCAGGCCGATTTATTGGTGTAGTATACCGCGGTATTATGCCAGTTGTTAGAGAGAAACAGTGGAAAAATAGGTAGGCATAGAGAGACAGGATTACATTAAACTATTTAAAGTATTCGAAAAAACTTTTTTATTTTTATGTCTTTGATTTTGAGTATAATAAAAAATTAATATTTAAATTCTTTTTAAAATAATAATAATTAGTTGATTAAAATGTTTTTAACCAAAGGGAAAATATCGTTTTAAAATATGATATAAATTTAATTTTAACTGAATAAAATGATTTTATAAAAGATAGAGGAAAAATTGCCATTGAGATACAATAAAATTCTCATTTCTATTTATACATATTATATTTAGATAATCAGAATTTATTTTTCCCTGAAATATATATTTTCATTCCGTAATAGTGTTACAAAAAAAAGTGATGCATCTTCATAGTCAACATCATTGTCACTGCTCCCATTATTATGAATAACATCATCATCATTATCATTATTGTGTTTTGGTTTTCTGGTAGTGTTGGTTCTGGAGCAAAAAGAAAATTCATTATTAGGTTATCATGGTTTAAATAATAAGTTACTCTTTCGATTTATCATTTTATAGATAATACTTTACTTTTTATGATAATGTGAGCACCAGATGATGGAAACTGCTCCCCCCAGTAAACCAAACAAAATCGTATTTATCCTCGTTAATGATGCACCCGGAAGCTAACGGCGATAAAGATGATGGTGTTTTTAAATGAGCATTTTTCCAAAACTTTTTCACTTACCCAACTCACAATAAATGCTGATACAATACAGCTTTACATAGTGGTAAGCTCGATGAATCGAAACTTTGACATCTCTTTTCGAAATTATCATCGGATTTTTTCCATTGATAAGTTTCGGAAAATAGGTAGAAGTGAACACCATTAGAGAACATTCGAAGAGTTAGGCAACCCATACATATGGCATATAAATTTTTCCAATGGGGCAAATGCACGTTCAAGTTTATCTTCGTCGTCAGATATAATCTCTTGACATGCAACTGGTACTCGACAGATTTTTCGAGCAGCTTGAAGGGCCTTAGTTTACCTTTACGAAAAAATGCTGACGTGTAGTCACATCCTGTTATTGCGTAGAAACATGGTAGAGCTTTCGATAAAGAAATACACCAATACCTTGGTATAAATGATTGATGCTTATTAGACATTCATGGTTTTCTACGCCCCATTGGATCCAAGGATTTAAAGATGCATTCAGATGATTCATATTGCCAAGAAGTATAATCAGAATATCGAAGTCTGAGCAGGGTACAACTTGAGCGGCAACGCTCATCTGGCAAATCAAGATATATATTACTAGCCGTTACCCACCCATTTCACTGGGTATTTCATGATATTGTATAAATATGTATTGTTTACATATATATAAATTATTGATATCTAGCATTAAGGATTCGATTGTATTGAAAAATATATTTTTAGCTGTAACTTTCACCTCTTGATATAAAAAGGACAGAACGTATAATTTATAGTAATATCTAAAATAAAAGTAAAAATACTTTTTGTGAGCTCACTTAATCCAATAATCAAGTAGATTTCCTTAAAAGCAACTTTCAGTGGATCTCTACTCCGTAAAATAAACATGCGTGCTAAATTTTAGGTTTAAATCTAATAGAGCAAAAACGGAATTTTTATCATCAATACACCCCGTTGAGAACATTTTTAGCGGGTTACAATTCAACAAAATAAACATGCAAACGAATATTTACTATTATAGTCCTAGTAGTTCGAAAACGGGAATGAATTATATCAATACGCCCCAATAACTCCCTCGCTTCATCCTGGAGTTGATTTCTGTAAAATCTATTCTTACTGGAACTCTATTAAACTAAAGAAACGTGCTTGACAAATTTCAAGTACATGGGTTAAATTCAAAAGCAGGAATTTTTCTCTAAGCTCCCTCCCCTGGGAGTCGGTTTTCGCAAAACTCTTTGTTAGAGGAACTCTATTCCATGAAA
Source organism: Trichonephila clavipes (assembly GCA_019973935.1). NCBI lineage: Eukaryota > Metazoa > Arthropoda > Arachnida > Araneae > Nephilidae > Trichonephila > Trichonephila clavipes. Next base: position 426,669 of record BMAU01020082.1, read on the forward strand.
GGAACATACCTCCTAATTTTCAAACAGGTGGGTCTAATAGCTTAAGAGCGGAAATTTTTATCTGTTACATCCCTTAATACTCCTCAGTGTTCCTTGGGGGTTAATTTTCCCAAAAGCTATTTTGTAGTGTATCTCTACTCTATGAAAGGAATATGCTTATCAAATTTCAAGCCTGTACGTCTAATAGTTTAAAAATGGAAATAATTATCTATAACGCCCCTTAAGCCACCGCAACGGCACTTGGGGGACAGTTTTCGTAAAAAACATTTTGCAGCGGACCTCTGCTTCATGAAAAGAATCTGCGTACCAAATATCTGTTGTTGTTGTGGTGGCTAATGCCACCTGTCTGACGTAGTCAGAACGAGGCCCACGAAATTCATCGTGGCATGGGCAAGAGGTACGCCTGTCGTTGGCCTTGAGCACCATACAGGTGACAGTGCTATTTAAGCTCAGTGAAACTTCCCCGAAGGGACGATAGATGGCAACACGACCTCTATCTCCACCTCCACAATTTCTGCAAGTGAACTGAAGGGGAGGGAAATATTCTCCAGTTCCTGCGCTAGTGAATAAGCCCACAAGACTACGGACCCACTGATTTAATGAGCACGTACTCCGTGTGCACTCGGAGGGTATTTGGTGACATCGAGCATCGAACCCAGGCCTTCCGGTCGGGAGTCCGATGCTCTAACCACTAGGCTACCACGCCCCCAAATATCTAGAGTGTGCATCTATTAGTTTAAATAAGGATATAATTATCCATAACGCCACTTAAGCCTTTGTAACGCCCTTTGGGTTTCGATTTTCGTAAAACCCTTTTTTAGCGGATCTCTACTGCATGAAAGGAATATGCTTACCAAATTTCACGTCTGTAGGTTTAATAGTTCAGGAGATATGGTGAAGAGTCAGTGAGACAGTTGCTTTTCTCCTTTAAAAATAAATTACCCACCCGCTTCACTGGGTTTTTAACGATGTTGAATAAATGTATACTGTTTACATAAATATGAATTGTTGATATCTAGCATTAAAAATTCGATTGTATTGTAAAATAAATTTATAGCTGTAACTCTCGCCTCTTGATATAAAAAAGGACATAAATTAAAATATCTAATTTCTATTTATATCTAAAATAGAAATAGAAAGATTTTTTGCGCTCACTTAACCTAATAATCAAGTGGATTTCCACCAAAGCAACTTTCAGTGGATCTCTACTCAATAAAATAAACATGCGTGCTAAATTTCAAGTCTAAATCTAACAGAGCAAAAACAGAATTTTTAACATCAATAGCTCGTTGAGAGCCTTCTTAGCGGATTCCAATTCAACTAAAGAAGCATGCAAACCAAATTTTATTATTATAGTCTTAGCAGTTCGAAAACGGGACTTTTGTCTATCAATACGCCCCAATAACTCTCTCCACTCCCCCCTGCAGTTGATTTCCGTAAAATCCATTCTTAGTGGAACTCTATTCAACTAAAGAAATTCAAAAACAGGAATTTTTCTATAACACGCCTTAATCTCTCGCAACCCCACTCTTTTGGGGATCCGCTTTCGTAAAACTCTTTGTAAAAGGAGCTCTATTCCATGAACGGAACATACCTCCTAATTTTCAAGCAGGTGGGTCTAGTAGATGAAAAGTGGAAATATTTATCTATTACGCCCCTTAATTCCCCTCAGTGACACTTGAGATCAATTTTCCCCAAACTTATTTTGTAGCGGATCTCTACACCATGAAAAGAATCCACTTATCAAATTTCAAGACTGTACGTCTAATAGTTTAAGAATGAAAATAATTATCTATAATGCCCCTTAAGCTCCCGCAACGCCACTTAGAAAGCGATTTTCACAAAACCCATCTTATAGCGGGTCTCTACCCAATGAATGGAATCTGCTTACTCAATTTCAAGATTTTATGTCTAATAGTTTAAAAAAGGAGTTAATTGCATATAACGCACCTTAATTCTCCACAACGCCCCTTGGAGGTCGATTTTCGTAAAAATCATTTTGTAGGGAATCTCTACTTTATGAAAGCAATCTGTGTACCAAGTTTCATGACTGTACATCTAATAGTTTGATAATGGAAATTTTTATCTAGAACGCACCTTAAACCCCCCTAACGCCCCTTGCGGTTCGATCTTTGCAAAATCCGTTCTTAGCTGATGTCTACTCCATGAAGGGAACCTGCCTACCAAATTTCAAATCTGTAGGCTTAATAGTTCCGGAGATATCGTGATTAGTCAGTGAGTGAGTGAGTCGCTTTTCTCCTTTATATATATAGATAAATGCGAAAGTTTGCCTGGATGTTTGAAAAACAGCTGAATGGGGATTTTAATGAAACTTTGCTACAATATAGCTCACGTTCATCAGAATAACATATAGGCTATAACTTATAAAGATATTGTGTGAAGTTTCCAAAATATGACGATAATTGCCAAGAAAGTAGGACAAAATTCTGCCATCTGCAAAACAGCCCGTGACTGCATATATCTATATTTTTTGTGTGAAGCAAAGCTAGCTTTCCCTTTTGTTTTGTCTACGACATGACTCAGTGCGCGCTCGTTTTTAATTTATTCCGTTGATCAGTGTAATCACTATTTTTTATTTCATATTAAAACTAGATTTCGAAGGGAGAGGTGGTGGTAAGATTTTATTATAAAATAAATACAACAAAAAGTAATATTAATGTATTACACTTCCAGATATATATTATTTTACTATTTTAAGCTTTCATTAAACAAATTTTATAACGATGTGTTATTTTTGCTGAGTCGGGATCGGTTTAGGAAAGTGCTTTCAAAAATCGACTGACAAGAGAGTTACGGGGAGTTATAAATAAATAAAAATCCTTTTTGTAAGCTATTAGAGATCTACAGACTTAAAATTTAACAAACATTTTTTTTTTGTTCAGCTGAGATATGCAAAAAGGTTCTGTTTTTGTTTGTTTAATTTGCAATTCACGTAAAATTATCTCATTAAAAACTTCTTTATCCTTCAATCTGTATTGCTTAATTTCTCAATTCACCCGTGTGAAGAACTTGTATACCAGCTCTATAATAAAAATAATATAATATATATCTATACACGAGATTTTCTCTTGTACTGCTACTTCTTACGCAAACGGTCTGGCGCAATTACTTGCTAAATGAACATTTTTTAAATCAATTTTGTCATTTTAAAACCTAAGAATAAATCATTGTTAAAATAATGAATATCTTAGTTTTGTAAGATATACTTTTTCTTCGACCGATACGCGTTTAAATAATTTGCTAAACAATTGGAATGAAAAACTGCGAAATTAAAATAAAATTTCAAAATGTTTTTATCAGATAGTTTTTTTTTCCTTTTTGAATTTTTTTTTCTGTAAATGTAAATATATATCTAGGTTTTCTCTCTTACTCTCTCTCTGTTTTTTATAACTTACACACACACACACACACACACACACACACACACACACACACACACACACACACACACACACACACACACACACACACACACACACACACACACACACACACACACACACACACACACACACACACACACACACACACACACACACACACACACACACACACACACACACACACACACACACACACACACACACACACACACACACACACATATATATATATACATATATGTGTGTGTGTGTTCATTTTTTCGTCGCATATTACATATATATAAAAAATTGCAATCGCTTCAATAGCTGTCTATAATTTTTTCTTTTATTTATTACTTATACAAAAAGAAATTTAATTAATATATATATTTAGGTTTTTTAAAAGAGGTTTATTTCTATTATTTCGTTACTAAATTAATTATACTAAGTAATTAAAAAATGCATCGTCTATTATTTTGGATAAAAATACATTTTAGAGACATTTTTAAGCTAACTATATGTAATGATAGATTGATTCATGAAAATCTGAAATTTATTTCATTATTTTTGTTTCTTAGAAACGAACTATTATTAAAAAAATGATGAAACTTTTTTGTTTTAATCTTAGCATCAGAATCGTTTTCTTTTTATTGCTTCAACTAACTTTTTATTGCTTTTAACTAACGCAATATTGTGTTTTATATGTCATATATCGAAATTTGAAGCTATATCTTATTTGTGAGGGGGAGAGGAAGAGGAAACGATAATTTTACACTAAAAAACCGTGTTATACCGGGCTAGAGAGAGTAAATAGAAACCTTTCTTAAATCGAAAATATTTGGAACAAATTTCGAAAAAGGGAAATTTAATGAAATAATTTTTGAAAACACATCACGCCCATACAAACACACATGAGGAAAAGAGAAAGCACGTGCAAAGCCGGGCCATGCAGCTAGTATGATATATAATTCGAGTTCTTCATGTTCTTTACATGTACATGATGATGATTCTTCAATACTTCTAATAACTTAGTTATTTACAACGCGATACGAATAACACTCTTATCGAAGCTTAAATAAATAGTTTTATTCCCAATAAAGTCAGCATGTTATCTTTAGCCCAAAGATCAATAAATTTTTTTACAAAGCTTCCTTGAAATGAGTATTTTTGAGTTCGCCGGCAAAATTATGAGGCCAAATTTGATTATGTTCGATGGAAACTGTACTGGTTGTTTCGTTGGACGTAAATGCTCAGAATCTGTTATGGAAGGTGTGAGAGAAATACCGAGTAAACTCAATGTCAATGCGAAATGATTCAAACTGTGAAATCATTTTAAGAATTTTTTTTGATATGCCATCGAAAGTCTGTGGGACTTCTTTCATCAGGTGTAACATGAAGAAGCCATCTAAAATTTTAATATAAAAAAATAAGGATTGCCGATTGAACTTGCTTACTTTTTTCTTGAAAACTTTAATTAATTGTGCTTTAACTGTTTTACAAATACTACCATCTGCATAACATATCAATGTTGGTATCGGCGTTAGGGGAAAACCCACTAAATATAGCCATTAAGGCTGTAAAAAACTGTAGCATTGTCGGTATTAAATTCCTCTGGTTATTTAATGTTGTTATATATATATATATATATATATGTTAAGTTAAAATTAACAAGTACAATTAAGACACGTACACTTTTTTCGATGTTCCTTCTACAAAGGTTATTATTCTTTCCTTTTTGCCAGTGCTAAAAACACATTTTATTTTATTAGCCATTATGACATTAAGATTTTACTCAAAACGATGAAAAACAACGACAAACGTATACGATGTGGGACTGACACCATCCGGAGCACATGCGCTGCCACAATTATCGCTATCTTTCTCACGCAGCCAGTGATCAACTAGCTAGACTATTTTACATAAACACAATTTTGATTACAATAAATCGGTCTGGTTATTGAGTAAACAACCGAATTAATGTTTGGCAAATTAAATTTGTACTTATTTATGTGTAAATAAATCATATGAAAATTAGATATTCTAAAAAGGTTTGAAATTAATTATTTTTTTATACAAAATAGCATCTGGAACATTATTTTCAACAACAAAATGTCTGACATTAATAAATTCATGTTGTTAATAACGTTTTAAATTTAGTGAAAATGAAATATTTCTTCCTAAAATTATTTAAAAATTGTAACAAATGGTAATTCTTTATTTATCTCGTGCTTTATATTAATGCTTTTATTAATGCTTTATATTAATGCTCACGCGCGCGCGTACTTTTATTTATAAAAATTAACTGTAATTTTAATTATGGAAAGTTCTGGATATTTCGATGGCAATAGATAAGGAGATGGAATATTGAGTTTGAAGAAAAAAGTCTTGGGTTATATGTGGCAAGAATTGCTGACATTTTTTATTTACGTGTTAACGCTTTGACGAAACGCGGCAGAAAAATGAAAATTTAACCGGCTCTGTAAACCTTACTGTCCCGGAAAAAAAATTACTGGTATTGCGCCGCAATCCTTCTAAACCAAGAGAAAATCCCTGGAAATCGAGAGAGAAAGTGAATCATCCTGACTTCAATTGTCTGAAGAAAAGAAAAAAAGAACATCTATTTCCTGTTAAAAGTTTTTGCAATAGTGTTTTGTGCATTTTTCATATACAAGTGATAGCAATCCTGCTACAGTGTGTTAGTGCTAGGGATAATTTTATTATTTTATTCCATTGATTTTTTTTGGTATTCTGATTCAATAATAATTCTTAATTTTGCTGTATATTAATTTATTTCTTGTGATATAACGTTTCCTGATTAATATTTTGTGAATTGCCCATTAATAATTACTATTTTGCTTAATATTTTACTGATTTAGTATTGTATTTAGGTAGAATTACATGCCTGATTATTTTAGTTTTGTTTAGTATTTTCATTGCATTGAATTTTTGTATCATTACACAACTGATGATTCCTAAATTTTCTTTATATTATTTTATTATTTTAATTAATGTTCCTTGTTGGTATTTTGAATATGCTATTAATTTATTTACCTATTTTAATTGTATTTTGAAGTGCATAATAATTTATAAGATTTTAAAGCTAGCCATATTTTAAAGTGTATTTCCATATCTGTAAGAGCTTTGGTGGACAATAAGGCCTGGACCTTAGTTATTTATTTCATTTATTTGCAACTCTTAAATTCCTCTGTCATGTCATTTCTGGGAAAAAGGAAAAAAGCTGATCTCCTTAAACTTGCTATTGAGTTAGGTGAATATGAGTCGAATGGGGAAGAGCTAAAAATAATTGAATTAAGGACAAAAATTTTAACAAATGATGCTTATAAGGAAGACCCTGAATTTGTGAAATGTATCTTTTAGGGAATCGTATCAAATAGGATAGACGAGGAAAACAAACAAAAAGAGCAAATACTGCGTGAATTTGAGCTGCAGAAAATACGACTGCAAAATGAGACTCAAAGAGTCGTAGGTCCACAAACCCTACCCCAAACAAAAATTGAATTAAAAAAATTGCTACCAACATTCAATCCTGAAGTTGATAACATGGACCTGTTCCTCACCTTATTTGAACGGCAAATGAAGCTATTAGATCTCGGTGAAGATCTGTGGGTACCCATCTCATTGGTGCCCTACCTAGTGATGTAACCTCCCTCATTGCCCGTGAGCCTGAGGAGAAATGCAGGGATTACTCCCACATTCGAGGAATGCTTCTGCAACGGTTCAAATTAACCGCAGAAAAATTCCGAGAGCTGTTTTCACGTCACAGAAAAAACCCGAATGGGACGTGGAAGTATTGTTATTTTGAAATCCGAGCATATTTTGAAGGTTCGCTCAATGAGCTTAAAATTGATTCATTTGACGGATTGAAGAATTTGATGATTGCCGATCAAATGAAAAAGAGATGCTCTCCAGAGTGTAAGGAACATTACCTGGATATCTGGGAAGAACTTATCTCCCCAGAAATGTTAGCAGATAAGCTGGAAGCTTTTGACAACATCCGACGTTCCCTATCCAATGGACCTAGAAGACACGTGAAGGCAAGCGAAATCGTAAATGATGGAAGGCAGGTATCATTCAGGAAACCTGAACACCCTCCCAAAAGAGAATATTCCCATCAGGTGCCAAGTGAGAGATCCCCTCTCAAATGCTATGGCTGTGGGAAACAAGGAGTGATAAAATCTAGGTGCCCCACCTGCAACCTCAATGCCTCACAAAGCACAGACGTAGCAACCAATCACATCAATGCTTACACAGCTCAGACCAGAAGCCCTCGATTGACCCTAATCGACATAACTTTCTGTGGAATAAAGGGACGTGTATCTGACAAGAGTTGCTGACATTTTTTTTTTATATATTCGTGTTAAAACTGGCGCCAACGTCAATATTTTTACCTGTAAGAGAATGATGCTCATTAATAAACTCAACGTTTACCGGCAGCCTGACGTTGTTCGTAAGGGCACAGAGAAAGACATATTAAAGAATCAGCTTTTCTAAAATTCTTTCTCGAAAACGTTGCTAGCTCTAAGACTAAAAAGTTAGGTGAAGGAAAGAAATAAACACGAGTATTAGATTATAAATGGAAAGGTTGTGAAATACGGAAAAGTACCGCTGGAGTAGTGTGTTAGTGTAGTAGTGCGGCGCTAAAGGTACGAAAGACGTAACAGGCCCAGGGGAAAGATTCCTAGATTACTTAGGGTGTCTAAATATCGCACTTTCTTACTTAAGACAAACCGAAAACTTATGATTAAAATAACGATTTCTTCAAAAAAGTAAACAATTCAAATAATCAAAAAATAATATAAACAATTGAATAAATACTTGTTTCTTGTTGTGAACACTTTTAAAAGAAATACTCGCCATGCATACGAAGTATATTTCAGATTAAAATTTATTTTTAACATTTTATACCGAAACAAGTAATATATAAAGAAAAAAAAAATTAAGTCAATTCCTACTTAGATAAACAAAGTAAAATTTTATTTTAGCTACTTTTTATTAAATAGTTACAATTAATTTAAATATGTATTTACCTAGGACAGAATCACAATATTAAGTGGTAATTAATTTTTATTAATTATCATTAAAGTATCGTATTGTCATCCACAACAACCGTGTCTATAAAATTTCAGTTCAACTGAATGTTTCAAAACGTGAGAGAAAAAAAACCTTTTCAAGTTTTGACACAAGCCGCCAAAAATGATGCCAACGTGACTCGCGTTCTTGGAAATGAGCGAGCCGATTGGTTTGCAAAAGCTGCAACCAAGCGCAAAATTGACATTGACGTTAATATTCCTAAATCGTTTTACAAGAAGATCACGAATGAAAGAATGATGAAGTCTTGGAACCAAGAATATTTCATTTCTAATAAGGGGAGCATAACAAAGAAATTTTTTCCCACCATTAATAAGAGACTATCATGTCATCGTTTTTACTTTAACTACAAATTAACCCGATTTCTCACTGGTCACGGTAATTTAAAAAAAAAAACTACCTGAACAAATTTAATTTAGCTCCTTCATCTTTCTGTGACTGTAATATTGGTGGCGAGGAAAATGTAGAACATGTGATCCTTCTGTGTTCCAAGTATGTCAGAGAGAGAAAGATCATAAGACTGGCGTTCAAGAGACTCAACATTAATTGGACACCGAAATTTCACCAATTTCTTTCCACCAGAAGTGCTTTCAATAACTTCTGTAAATTTATTGCAACTGTTTGTAATCCTTCTTAACTTCCTTTTTTTAAATTATTTATTTCCCTTGAATGTGTGTTTAATACTTACTTCTGTAAGCCCCGTGTGATACTTTGTGGTGCACGGGGATTTTAAAATTGTTTTCAATAATAATAAAAAAAACGTGGCTGTATTTGTAATTTTTTAAATAATTAGTGTTAATCAATTTTTAATAATTATAATTAAATTATTGTATTGTCATCCAAAACAATCATGTATATAAAATTTAAGCTCAATTGAGCACTTTAAAATATATTTTATTAACAATTGAATATTGCACCAAGATAAATAAATAAATAAATAGAGAGTGTGAGCTAACACTAGGAATTGAAAAACATCAGACACGTGCCCTGAACAAATTAAATAAACCAAGAGCAATCGGAAGATTTTTAAAAAATTTGAATTCAAATTCATGGTTCGATTGCCTTAGTTATAATTAGTGACACGCTTCTGTACAATTTTAAACAGAAATTCACCATTCCGTTTAATTTAGGAAAGCTTGGAAATTAAAATTTATTTTCGCAAAAAATCCCAATTCTCATTCATAAGTGTTGAATTATCACGCTACACATTTCTTGCTGAATTTCTTTCTTTTTTTTTAATTCGATCTGAGATAAAAGCAAATAAAAATTTCATCGTCAATAAAACAGGCATTTAAATTTGTTTTTTACTTAAAGTAAATACACGCGAATTTCAAAGTTGTCGTTAATTGCTTTTTACAAAACCGAATAATCTATAAAACACAGTTTAGGAAGAAAAATATCGAGGCGATTGTGAATGACTCCTTTGTGTGAGGAAACCTCTCTTTCTCTCCAGAGCCTGTAATAAGTCTTTGGAGGAGAGTGGATAAATAACTTGAAAACAAGACATCCATCACGGTTTTCTTTCCGTCATTTTCGTTTAATGCAGACATCCTTCCCAGCACAAAAGAAACATCCGATATCTGATTCGAGGCTCCTTAATGATTTTTCTCTCGTTGGTACGGTGGAGCGCATTTGATATCATTCTTTAACAAGAAACCGATAAAGACTTCTGATGCGGCGGTTCCTAATGACGGATCAAATGCTTCTGTGAAATCCACGAATCAAGGCAGATAAGAGTTGGCTTTCGAAGCGATTGCGCCTAATGACTGGATGTTGGAATTAGACGATAAAAGCGGGTGGGGATAACATCCTTCGGAAATAAGACAAAGCGCAGCTTATTAGAATAAATTGCTCAAATGGAAGCGGAGTTATGTCCATCGAGAAAATGACATATTCTATTTCAAATAAAAAACATAAGCGGAAGATCTTCCCAATGAGGACTATTTACTATTCGAAATAATGTGTTGTTTGCACACTTTTTTAATGAACATAATTTGCTGATAAAGATATGAAATTAAGGACTCAATTTAGCGTTGCCGAGAATCATTTTGTATTGTACTTCCTAAAAAGGAATTGTTTCTAAATAATGAACTGTCTTACTGCTTGACAAGTTTTGATAATGAAATTGTTTCTTTTTTTTAATACTTAACTTTTTGTAATGATGTCTATGCTTCCTGGAGCTTTGAATGTTAATTGGCTGCATTAAAGTTGTAGACCAATTAATCTTGTTCCGTGTATTAAGTATATCCATAGAGTTCCATTGTCCCATTGTTCGGAAAGAGCTTATATTGAATATTTTTCGTTTATCATACTGCGAAGAGGTGGATCATCTTTTAAGTACGGAGAAAGTCCACGCAATTTATTTTGGAGTAAACCATAATTTATTATGCAACTCCTTGTTATAAAGAGATAAGATTTTCATTGTAAAGGAAATAAATGCACTATTAAATCTACAAAAGCACAGATTCAAAAACAACACAAATATAGAACACATCGCAATTCAAATCGATAATAACAATGGAGCATAAAGCATTCCAAAGCTTCAAAGTCCGCATTTCTGCATTGTCCTTATACGGGCCAGGAAGCACCTTCAAGAAACTTGTTATGTTTTCTCCTCAAATAACCACGTTAGTCTCTTCTGACTTTTTGTAGGAACATCTGTTTCAGCTAACATATTTGGCGACTTCTTTACATTTGTCAACCCTGTTCGTCCCCAAGGTCACTTATATTCTATTTTCATTATTTAATATTCTTCGCCAACAAACGATCTGCACGTTCAAGATACACTTTTCCACAGATAAGGCAAAAATGTCAGAATTTAAAAACATTCAAATTAAATCATTAAGACCTAAGGATATTCGAGAGGCCGAAAAAAACAGGTCTTTTTTTTGGGGGGGGGAGGTATCATAAATACTACAAAATAAATAGAGATTACAAAAATGGGGTGTTATCATCTACACTAATAAAATTCGAAGGTAAACAACCGTATCTATCGTTGTTTGTTTGTATATACGTCTATCTTTTCACGAACCGCACAACGTAGAAACTCGCCAAAGGTACCAAAAGATTGGGCAAAATCCGAAAAAATCTGTTTTTACCATTTATATTCCGATTTTGTGTAAATAGGTAAAAATATATTAATTAAAAACCTTAAGACGCGTAATTGTTTTACTCCTGTAGGTATTTTATTCGGCAACTCAAAATGAAGAACGGCAAGGAGGAATTTTTTTGCAGTTTTTGACGTTCTTAAAAAGTTACCTACTTTTTGCTAATATAATACAAGAAAAAATAATTACAGAATCGGAAAGATCATTTTTTAGCCCCGATACGGTACATAACTTTTTTTTAAAAAAATAATAATATTTGTATTTTTTACCATTTCTTTAAAAATGAGCCAAAATTGCTGCGTTTTTATGAAAATGATCTCTAAATCGTTGCATATGAATTTTTATTTCATGTTAATGAATTAATATTCTATACTAAAAAAGTTCATGCTTTTCTCTTTTAGAATGAGTCGTTTAAAAAAAATGCCAAAGACTTTTTTTTTACGATTTTTCAAAAAATACTTAAAGTTTAAATTAAATATTTAATAACTTCGACAGTCATAAAAAATAATCTCACGAAACTTTTTTTCCGTGTGTAGAACAATGTTATCCGTAATCTGTACAAATATTGAAAAAATATTTAAAATTTGGGATTTTAAAAAAACGTTTTGTGTTTTTCTTCTAATATCGTTTTTGCGAGAAATAAATTCTGCCGTAGTTTTTTTTTACATTTTTTTGTTTAAAAATTACCGTTGTTTGTAATCTATTTGTGAAGCTTCAAAGCCTTAACTTAAAAAGTAAGTCCTAAAAAATCGAAACTTTAACAAAGAACGCAATTTTACGATAGACAAGAGTTTGGCACCAAATGACTATCTTTTCCCCAGTGTACTTGACGTTTGCAGAAAGATTACACTAGAAAAGAAGATGCATATAGATAATGAAAATCACCAGATTTGGTGAGTAAAAAAAGTGAATGTGAGTGAAAAATTTATTTTTGTTTCATTGTCTTAATTCAAAAAATTCGGACCAAAGATTCCTCGAATGTACGCGTAAAACAAGATACCAAAGAAGAATTATTTTTCTGTGAAAAATGTAATGAAGTGTGTGTAATTCAAAATGTCATTCAAGCCTACCATATTACAACGAGTAGGTTAATTTTAACTTCTTTTTATATGAAAATTTTGTGTTCCTTATTAAGAAAGACATAAATTTTGATTGGTACAGCTTTCATTTTCTTTTATGCATTTTGAAAAAACCTTTAATGGCATTCTCGTTATTTCCTTAGAATAACATTTGCATTTTTAGGAAGGTGCGTCATTGATATAATAACCTTATCCTGACCCTTTTTCATACTTTGATTAAATTTTTTTAGGCATTCTATAGAAAGGCTAGGCAAATATGTAATAATTCTCCTACTTCATACTTTGCATAAAAATATCAGGCATTCTATAGATTGCCAGCATTTCATACTTTGCCGGTAACATATATATTAACGATGTCAATACCTGAAATTTTAACGCCTTGTGTACAACGCACGTTGCTTAAGAGAAAGTACTTGTTGTTTTTCAACTCATTAAATTGTCTGAATGCATGTAACACAGTCTAACAGCGGATTTCTAAATAATTATTTTTGCACATTAGTGCAGATTAGGATACTTTAATTATTTTAACTTTCAATTATTATTAAAAGTTCAAATCTATGATCTATACCGAATTATAGACACATTTAATACTAACTAGAAGAAGCCCCCGATGTACGATGACTCGATGCGCACGAATTAAAACTTTTATCCTGTTTTACAACTAATGAGACTACATGTATGCAAAGTGGCATTTTTTAAAGAAATGACGAGATGGTCTTGTCAAATGAGATGCATTTACTGAAAATTCTCAAAAATTTATCAAGAAAAAAGTAATTCCCAGAAATTAAGGAAAAAGTACTCTACCATTTGGTCACTGTAAGAAATGCGTTGCATTGGTTTAATTATTTGTAAAATTCTACTTAATTGCCATACCGTTGTGAGGTTACCAAAAATTTAATAAATCTTCTTTCATTGAGTTGTGTTTTTGAAAGGTACATAGCTTATAATTGAGATATTTTTTTTAGATATTTCTATTTTTGTGTGTGTGAATGAATTGAACAGTTTAATTCAATTTATTTATTGTGCTAATTTTTTGTATGAGCTACAGTTGCAACTACATTTTATTTTAGAATCAGTTTATTAAGAAAAATGTGCCATTCAACCTTTTCTGTCTGTATTGGGGAGCCACAAAAAACTCTTTGCAAGGCACGCAGGCGGTTATTTGCTGTCCCGGGTCTAAAATGAAAGTATCGCTAACCCTTCACTCTTTTTCGAAAACTTAACTTTTTATTAAAACTCGTTAGCTGTCTATCTCGTAACGAAAACACTCTGTGTTACAACATGTCCAGCGTATATCTCAAAGCAATTTTGACCACAGGTTAGTAGAGGCTGAAGTATAGTTTATGGATTACGTTTTCTTTAAAAAGAATGTTGAATTCGGGGAACTTTAAAAATCTCTCTCTCTGTCCATACGATTTTATATATTACGAAAAATATCGTCAAAGATTACCAAATATCGATGCTTTGATTTAACTTACGGTATTCCAAAGGGCTTAAATAAATCAATACAGAAGTGACAGTAAATTTTCATGCAAATAAGTATAGCTCGAATGATAGAAAAGAGCGATGTGCGTGCAGGAATCTCGGCAGCATGTGTTATCGAAAAGTCGGAGAAATATCGAGATATTAAAAAAAAGTCCAATTGAGAAAGAAAATGCAAGGGAAAAAATCGGTGGTTACATGCCATGGTTCCAGAGAGACCTTAATTGAAAAAAGTGAGGAAAAAGTTCATCTCCCGAAGTTGATGCTTCGACTATCGATCCGTAAAGGGATTTAAATGTCAATGGCGACGCCGAATCAGTTGAGAGAGTAATTGAAATTTCGTATTACTTTTTTTCGTATTACTTAAGCGCTTGGCACTGTTACCTTTAGGTTTTTCTTCGTCTTTTTAATATCGGTTTGGAGGCAAGAAATCTCTCCCCAAGTAATATCGTTGTTTGGACAATCGATGTTATTGAAGTTTATATTAAAGAAAATGTTTTCATTTTGAATTTCCACCCTTATGCACTGCAGTCACGTATTAAATATCTGGGTTGTGGTTTTTAAATAGTGTCTCGGTTTTTAATTTTATACAAAGTGCTCTCAAAAGAGGGCATCACGGAAATAAAAGTACAGGGACAAAACACAGAAACGTATCAATCGTTAATAACAATCCTTCATTGTGCTGAAGTCATTGTGCACTTGTGACGAATCTATACGGAACTTTATCACTAACCTTCTGAACCGACCTTTTAAGGAAATTTAATTCCCTACCTATTTCCAATCAACTCCAAAAAGCGGACAGGATTCCTTATTATGCAGATTAGATTCAGTATTTAAGTCAAACGAAGTAGTAAAGTTAGAGCAGTAGGAGATAGATATTGAAACATAGAGTTATAGTGAATTTGAATTGAAATATTGTAGTTGAAGATAATTTGTTCTCATGAAGAATTGAGATTCCGAGTGGTAAATATAAAATTATATTTAAAGTCTCATTAAAGTTTTAAAAGTGAGATTAAAGTTAAATGTTCATTAAGAACATTATTGGATATAATTCTGGGATCTCTTATCGTGGTAAATTCTGCGTGATTGTTATTTAATGAATTGATTAATTAGATTATTAATTAATTGAGTTAAATTAAAAGATATTATATTTAAAACCTCATAATATTATAATTCGGATTTGTTAATAAGTCTTCGATTTTAATTGAGAAAGTTATTCAAATAAAGAAAGTTATTTATAAAAATGGCTACTGGTTCTTTTACGTCTCCTAATTATTATAGTTCTCAAAGTGAGGTCCCCAGAGACCATTACAATGGCGCCCAACGTATAAATCCCGAGAATAGAGTCGGATCCAGTTTTAGAATCATTCCGGAACAATATTTTTCGGGAATTGAGAACATAGATGATTTTTGGAGAATATTGATCATAATCTCGCGTATTATGAGATACCTGCACAACTGGCATGTGCTTACTTGAAAGGTCATCTCAAAGGTCGAGCACTCGACTGGTTCGAAGTTCTAGGTTATAGAGTCATTGAAGATAAGACAACAGACTACGCGCACTTAAAACAGGCATTGTCAGAACAATTTCCCGTGGTCAGAAACAGGTCAGAACTAGAAACGCGATTTTATTCCTCATCACAAAGACGAGATCAACAGCCTTCGGACTTTATTTATGAATTGTTGAAAATTCATAAAATACTTAAACTAGAAATGTCGGAGGAAAAATTAATAGATCACGTCATCAGTCGATTAGAACCCCAAATTTTGGATTATGTCGAAGTTAGACATCCACGAAATACTGCCAATCTCCTACAAATCGTTGATAAATACGAAGAACGTTTTATGCATAGGCAAATCAGAGGTTCGAGTGAGGGATTTAGAAGTTCAAACCCTCATGAAAACAATCGTTTTAATACCCGGCATAGACAGGAAAATTGAGGGAAAACAGAAATAATGAGAGATACGCCAATAATAGCCGACCACAAAGGGAATTTAATCGGTTCGAAAACCAAGGTTTCACAAATAATCACAGATTCGAGGTAGACGCCAAGGTGGACAATCGGATCAACCATTCCACAGTCAAGGCGGTCGACAAAGCGGGTCGAGAAATAGTTCATTTCGAGGTCAAAATGAACGAAGTAGAAATTTAAACTTTTAAGAGATCGATGTGAATATGGAGGTAATCGATCGCGGGGTACGGAAAATCCTCCAGTTTGGGATCATCGGCCTATCAGAGTATCCTCTATAAGAATGACCCCAGTCGAATTACCGTATGTCCCTATTCTATTAAATGAAACCTTTATTACCGCACTATGGGATACGGGAGCAGAGAAATCTTTTATTTCGGAGGAGGTATACCGCAATTATTTTTCATACCGACCTCGTCAAAAGACGAAAGACCGAGTCGTGACAGCACAAGGAGCCCCGTGCAGTCATTTGGGTAGAGTCGAATTACAAATTAGAATCAGGGAATTTCAGAAACCCTGGGAATTCCATATACTTGATAACATGCAGTATCAGTGCATTCTAGGGATTGATTTTATGAAGGCGTCGCGATTAACATTAGATTTTGATCAGAAATCCTTAATCATTCCCGATCATCTGATCAAACAAACGCCTAAAGAGGAGAAACTCGTTGATATTGATCTCACAGAATCGAAACTTGATGACGAGCAACAGAGGCAATTAAAAGCCTTATTTAATAATTTTAAAGGGTTATTTTCCGATCAACCGGGATTAACGCATGTTGTATATCATGAGATAGATACTGGAGATAAAGGACCGGTAGTGTCGAGACCATACAAGTACGACCGGGTCAAACAAGGCATCATCGATTATCACATAGATAAAATGTTACGGGATGGTACAATTTGTCCTATTAATTCGCCCTATGCATCTCCAGTCGTATTAACTCGAAAGAACAATGACCTTCCTCCAGATTCTCCGAGGCGTATCGTTTCGCGATCGATTATCGGAAACTAAATGCAATTACCAAATATCCTCGATATCCATTACCGGTTATTGATGACTTACTCACCAATATACCTCACACCAACGTTATGTCCACTCTAGATCTCAGAAGTGGCTATTTTCAGTTGGCGATTAGTCCAAAGGACATAGAAAAAACCGCGTTTATCACTCGCAATGGCACTTTTGCATTCCTACGCATGCCTTTCGGTCTTTCTGGGGCGGCGCCTAATTTCCAAAGGGCTATCGATATAATCCTCCAACCTGTTATTGGGCGTTTCGTGTCCGTTTATATGGATGATGTTATTATTACATCTCCATCGTTCAAAGACCATATTAATCATTTAACTCAGGTTTTTACCTTATTACGAGACGCAGGGCTAACATTAAATAAAGAAAAATGTCACTTCGCTCGTGACAAACTCAAATATTTAGGCCTGATTATTAGTAAAGAAGGAATCGAAACTGACAATAAGAAAATTCAGGCAATTACGGAAATGAAACCTCCCAAAAATAATAGAGAAGTGTCAAAATTTTTAGGGATGACGGGTTGGTACCAAAAATTTATTCCGCGATACGCAGATATATGCGAACCATTGTACCAATTAAAGAAAAAAGGGGGCGAAGTTTAACTGGTCGGGAGAAGCACAGGATTCTTTTGATCAGATCAAACGCACACTAACGGAGGCACCGATTTTGCAATTACCAAATTTTTCTGAACAGTTCAATTTATTCACTGATGCAAGTGGGGTCGGAATTGGTGCTGTGCTTCAGCAAAATCAAAAACCTATTGCTTTCGCGTCTCGAACCCTTAATAAAGCAGAACGTAATTATACGGTTACCGAAAGAGAATGTTTGGCGGTAATTTGGGCTCTAAATAAGTTTAAAACTTATTTTGGACCCCTACCTGTGAAAGTGATTACAGATCACGCAGCGTTAACGAAGTTAACCAATGGTAAGAATTTATCAAGTAGGATGATCCGATGGGCATTGAAATTGTCAGAGTTTAACATAGAATGGGAACACAGACCTGGTATTCAAAACGTGGTCGCAGACCTTTTATCAAGAAATCCAGTAGACAGTGTCGAGGGATCGCAAATTTCGTGCGCAACTCTTAGAGCCCTCGCAATAAATTCCCGTGAACAATTCATTAAGGAACAGAGGGAAGATCCTGAATTAGGACATATTTATCGATACTTAGAAAACCCTGATGACGGTTCTGTTAATGCGACGGTATGCGAGAGTTGGTCCCAGGACTTCAAGTTAATAAATGGTCTCCTCTTTTACGCGAAGTATTTTTCTAATCTAGGAGAGCTAAGAGTTTATATTCCTGGTTCTCTTCGAAAAGATATAATGAAAGAATTTCATGATTTGCCATTAGCAGGACATCTCGGAAAGAGGAAGACATATCTTAAACTTCGTGACACGTGCTATTTTCCATTTATGAGAAAATATATATTTGAATATGTTTCAACCTGTGACCGGTGTCAAAAGTTTAATTATAAAAACGCGCTACCAGCTGGTCGTTTAATGCCTATAGTTTCGAAATATCCAAATGAAATTGTAACGCTAGACTTAGTAGGCCCCTACCCCGCATCCCGACCCGAGAGATATAAATTCATATTAGTTATAACTGACCACTTCACTAAGTGGTGTGAGCTGATTCCTCTTCGTAAAGCTTCAGCCCAGACAATAGCTAATGCCTTTTTTAATAACTATATAGCGCGTTACGGAGCTCCGATTTCTTTGATAAGTGATAACGGCCCCCAATTTATTTCTGACGTGTTTGAACATCTCAGTCACAGGTTGGACATCAAACATATGAAAACGGTAACGTACAGACCACAGTCTAATCTCACGGAGAGAGTGAATAGAAATTTAGTTCAAATGATAGCTTCTTTTGTTGAAGAAAATCATGAAAACTGGGACCAATTTCTACACGAGTTCGCTTTCGCATTGCGCACGGCAGTAAATGAGACGACAAATAAAACTCCGGCTGAGTTGTTTTTGGGAAGGAAAATCATAACTCCGTTTAGCAAGCTCATAAATGTTACGGAGGATGCGAAATATGTTGGTAATAACATCGAAAGATTATTCGATGAGGCAAGACGAAATATGCAAAAACAGCATAGGTCTTGGGAAAAACATTACAATCGCCGAAGGAGGGATGTTCACATCAAAGTGAACGATTTAGTTTTACTTCAAACACATTTCTTAAGTGCTGCGAGTAAGAAACAGGTGGGAAAATTTATGCCTAAGTTTGAAGGTCCCTATAAAGTTTTAGAAATAAAAGGAAATAATTTAGTTATTTGGAAAAACGGAAGAAATATAACTGTTAATATTGATCAAGTTCGAGTGTACCGACCTCGTCAGTCAGACACAATTAATTCGGATAGTCAGATAGAAACTCTATATGACGAACAAGAAGTTAGTCATGGGTCAAATAGATCACATCAAGGACAGTTTAAAGAGCATAGGAAAACCTCTAGTCAGGAAAGTGAGGGATGTAGATCACGGCAGAGTAACACCACACGGGAGATCCCCAGAAATAAACGTAAAATTAATAGTACTGCGTCGAAGGGCCCAGCTATAAAAAGATCAAAGATATGTAAGAAAAGATCCCGACAAGGATCTGATCATCAGGACCGGAAAAGACACGCTCCTGAACAAAGACAGGGAGTCAAGAGGTCGATCCCTTCCTCGTTCTCGTCCAATAACAATAAGTTTCAAAGACCTAATACCTCTTCACCAGGAGTACAGTCCATTGCAGGTCCATCAAAGTTGCCTGATCGCAGGAATGCTACGACTACAAGTGGATCCCGAATGGAAGTTAGTGGACGTGATAACCAGACCCGTCAAACCAGAGCGACAACGAGAAGACACAACGAACAAGCGGAGAAAACAATCCGGTCGAATCAAACCAATACAAGAAGACCTTGCCCATACTATCTACGGAGCCGTATACAAGAAAAAGACAGAATCCATGAGAACCTCAACAACATCGAAATCAACGGCATACCTAGCAGCATATTCCGCAGAAGAAGCCTCAGTATGGAAGCGATGAATGGAGATCCAGTCCATAGGATTTAACAGACAAAATCCAGGTTGTATTGTTTCATTATCTTCGCGGTACGAACAAATGAAGAATTTTTGCAATTAAAGCAAGTCACGGGCGGACTCTAAAATTAAGAAGACTGACAAAAGTGGACACTACATTGTGTGTGTTTTTTTCTATAACAGAAAGAAAAAACGACTTTTGTGTTACTTTTTGTATTTTGGAGAAAACATCTGTAAATTTTGCATTTGTTTACTTCGATGTATGACTTCGCTAAGATGCGACAATTCATTTGGTTGTTTGTGTTATTTGTTTATTACAAAATGATTATTATATGCTATGTGTGTTTCTATGTATGTTTTGTTTCAAATCTGGTGCCTTATTACGCGGCGAAGTTAGATAGGATTAACCATTAACACTAACTAGCGCATCAAGTTTTTCGAATGAGAAGGCAAAGGAACCAGATATTTATTGTATGACATTCATATAACAAATGTATAACTTCATGTATACTTTTACCTACTTCTCAAATGGATATCAATCTTTCAGGGTAGCTGACCCTGAAGTCTTCGATGTTCCAGTGCCAAAGAAGATTGTATTGTATTTTTTGTATAGTATATAAATCATACTCTATGGGGCTGGTTTTTGCCACCACTAGGGTGGTTTTCCCACGCCCCCTTGCCGAATGGATAGAGTGCAGGGATTAATTTAAACTTGTAAAATATTATGAGGTTTGTCAATTAATTCTAAATCGTAATTTTATCCTTTTTCATTACGGAGGATGTTTCAATAATATACAGATAGAAATTAATATCGTCGGTACTGTAAGACAAAGATAGGATTTACGTAATTTATTTTCAGGACATTTGAGTCCTTCGAATAAATCCCGTTTTTTTTTGGAGGGGTTGTGACGAATCTATACGGAACTTTATCACTAACCTTCTGAACCGTCCTTTTTAGGGAAATTTAATTCCCTACCTATTTCCAATCAACTCCAAAAAGCGGACAGGATTCCTTATTATGCAGATTAGATTCAGTATTTAAGTCAAACGAAGTAGTAAAGTTAGAGCAGTAGGAGATAGATATTGAAACATAGAGTTATAGTGAATTTGAATTGAAATATTGTAGTTGAAGATAATTTGTTCTCATGAAGAATTGAGATTCCGAGTGGTAAATATAAAATTATATTTAAAGTCTCATTAAAGTTTTAAAAGTGAGATTAAAGTTAAATGTTCATTAAGAACATTATTGGATATAATTCTGGGATCTCTTATCGTGGTAAATTCTGCGTGATTGTTATTTAATGAATTGATTAATTAGATTATTAATTAATTGAGTTAAATTAAAAGATATTATATTTAAAACCTCATAATATTATAATTCGGATTTGTTAATAAGTCTTCGATTTTAATTGAGAAAGTTATTCAAATAAAGAAAGTTATTTATAAAAATGGCTACTGGTTCTTTTACGTCTCCTAATTATTATAGTTCTCAAAGTGAGGTCCCCAGAGACCATTACACACTCTATTGTACACGCAATGAACTGAATGCGAGTCAATATATAAAGGTATTGGATACTTCCAAATAATAGCTTTTTAACAAAGTTAAGTTCCGAATTTGGAAAATCCATGGAGGCAATATTTGAGAGTTAAATGTGCTCAACACAATTCCGAAGACCGAACTAAAATATCTCAAGCAAAATTTAGAATAAAAAAAGATTCTTATCAATATGTTTTTCTTAGTTTTCTGATCTTTGTAATCAATCATAATTTAAAAGTTACTTTTTTATATCTATACGCTTCTCAAAAAAGAAAGGAGTGAAGAGAAGATACATTTGTCAATTTACTTCCGCTTCTAATTCAGTGATGCAAAATCAACGCATTAGTTTTTTGAATCACTGTTTATTATCGACGCCCTCAGAAGGAAGGGCAATGGAACTCTTCATTCTGAACCACAGACCGTTGAGAGCGCACTGTGGGTGTTTGCACCTTACTCTAGAAAATAAAACACCCACAAATTAATGTTCTTTGTGGATCCCGATTACAAGAACACTAGCAACGGACTAGTAACCATTACCACTCGGCTACCGAGGTCATTTGCATTTATTGTTTTGATAAACAGTTATTTAAATCTCCATACTTTTGCAAAGATCGGACTTGATCCCGGCGAAGTTGGAGAATTTTCATGATGTAAAAAGCCGACAACGTACGAGTATGTGGTATGCAAAAGCTCCCTTGAGTATATGTTTGGATTGAGGCAAAATTAAATTCCTTTGAGACATCGTCAGAGCTGGAGGACCTCCTTCTGAGTTTGAAACTGGGAGCTAAAATTACTTGAGGCGATTTGTATACCACCTATTTGGGGTCACACTAAAAAAAAAGAGATACCAGCTCCCATGTAATATACTAGATCTGCAATGGTAAAATACCAATCCGCAGCCCTATTAGAAATAAAACAAAAACTTTTACAAATATAAAACTTTGAATGATTAGTTTTATGATTCGGTAACATAACAGTGGAGTTAAAGGGTTAAGCCTCTGACGAATGGCGACATAACATAAAGAAAATTATTTGCAGTAAGGAGTGAATTATGTCATGTCAATTACGTAGTTCGGTCTGAAATGTTTCTCTTCATTCAGCTACAAGAGCTTTATTGCAAAATTTTATCACTTTGTACCCTGCAAAGTTCTGAGGATTTCAATAACTGATATTGCATTATGGCCTCCCATCCGGGCCCCGGAGAAGGCCTGGATGCATAGTGCAGGCGCGCAATGAGGGCACTAAATGTTCTGAGAGGCTGGGTGAGAGGGACAGAGAGTTGGGAGTCCCCCCTCAAAATCAGGGATGTAACCCTACCGTCACCTGCATGGTGCCCAAAGCTAACGACGGACGTAAAAAACTAGAAGCTGAATTTCGCCGGTCTCTATTAGGTGGCATCAGCAACAACACAACATACATTGCATTAGGTAGCATATAATCGATGAAAAACCCTACAAACTATAAACCTCGATTTTTGTCTCAAAGACAGCAATGCCTTTTTTTCAGATTCCTTAATGTTTCCAAAATTTAAAATACTTAATTTAAGACTAGTCAGTAGCCCCTATACTGACAATGTTAAATTGAGCCATTTTAGGAACCTGTTTCACAGAAATTGTTAAAAATAAAAACTTCAAATTTTGGCACTATAATAATTAGGTTTTTTTATTTAAATAATGATAAAATGTTCCAAATATATTGTTTACTTTTTTCAAAAAAAATTCATCGTAGAAGTATCACTTTGAAATTTGTGAAAATAGTCACTTTTTTACGATAACTGCTTCTGAGCAAAATATTTTGGGAAAATCTCCAAGAAAGTAGCTCTATTATATATAGTTACATAATATTTATGTGCAGTAAAATTGCAATTATATTCGTTTTTTAAATTCTTTGAAAAAGGTACACGTAGTTTGAAAACAATCATTTTGAGATAATTGCATTTTAAGTGTAAAAAGGCACTAAATCACAAAAATAATGAATTACAACATGTATTTGCCCTATTTTGTTAAACATTAGTATCTTCTTAATTTTTTAAGCATAAAATAGGAAACAAAAAAGCCTTAAAATGTTCAGAAAATACACATATAGTAATTTTCAGTTTTTGTGTTCAACGAGATTATTTTTAGAATTTTAAATCAATTTTCACAAATTATGTAACAATCTGTGAATAATTTTTAACTTCGATGCATTATAAATATCAAATTTGACCTTATAACATCATAAATATAATGTAAACATGTATCAATATATAAAAGTCATGATTTAGGAATATGTGATTTTACAACGTTAGAAAAATTTTATTATGGATTTGTATGTTCCCATGGAAACACAATTCCTAAAAGTTAGAAATCTCGAAATTTTCTCTAAACTTCACAAAAGATTTCTAAATAAGTCAAAAATAAAACTGTTTTTATGTTTTTAAATGTGAAAATGGTGTATTTTTATGCATGTAACAAGCATCTCGCAACGACAAAAAGCATTACACATCTGAGTTGTTGTTAGTTACCTCTTATTGAAAACCTTTTGAATTATTAAAGCTTAAAAACTTGTCTGAACAATAAATAAACATTAATATTTGCAATTAAGTGAAATATTTAAAACAATCCCCCCAAAAAATCTCATGAATAAATATAGTTACATATCAGTAATATGAGGGGAAAAATTATTACATTCATACACTTTATTCTGAGAAAAACATGAATACATTTTTAAAAACATTTTTGAGAAAATTGAATTTTCACTATAAAGTGTCACATAATCACAAAAATAATGATTTACAACATGTATCTGTCCCATTTTATTAAACATTAGCATCTTTGAAGTTTATTTTGCATAAAATAGTAAGCGAAAAAAGTCTTAAATTGCCCAGAATAGCATTTTTCAGTTATTTTTAACGAGATAATTTCTAGTATTACATCAATTGTCTCAATTCTGTATCAATTTTTGAACAATTAGTAACTTTCATGCTTTAATGATATCAAATTTGTACATAAAGCAACATAAATGTAATGTGAAAAGGTATCAATATGGTTTTTGTATGAATTTCAGATGGTATTTATAAAGATACTCGATTATACGACATTTTGAAAGTTTTCGCTGGGATTTTGTAAAGTTATCATTAGGTTTGGTTGTTGCAGACATTTTCTAAGTTTTAAACTTCAAAAATTACTCTACACTGGACAAATATTTTTTAAAACAGCCAAAATAAAACTATTTTTATGTTTTTAAACGTGAAATTTATGTATTTTTATGTATGTAACAAGCTTCTCGCAAAGACAACAAACATGACATTTGATGTATTATTTCATACCTTTACCTCAGAAACTATCAAACATATAAACTCAAGACTTTGACTATATGTATTAATTTTATATTCATACTGAAGTGATTTTTTTTATATAAATATATTAATTAGTTTTTTCAAAAACAAACTTTTAGTTGAGCGAGTAAATATGATTATTATGAATTTATTGAAAATTGTCATTTTTTGTTATATCTGCTTAAGAATATTTAAAAAATGTCAGTATACACAATTGCATTTAAGAAACAGAGTATTGTACAATTTAAAAAAAAACATTTAGAAAACAATTTTCATAAAAAAATCTTACTTTGTAAAAGTATTATCCTATTTTATTTCTTTACTTATTATATTCATTATGCATTATGCAGTTATAAAGTTAAGATTCATTACGTAAATATTTCTCACCTGGTCACAAATATACACTGCCGGACAATTGCTAAGAACGGATCACAAATTGCTATCTAGCATAACATTAAGCGAGACATGAGGCCTAGTAGGATAAAATATAATTGCCACATTGTTCAGACATTAGAATAAAGAATATTTATTGTTCTGGAAAGTACAAAAGCTGTGAAACATCTGAAAGAAAAAAAAAGTTCATTTGATCTGCGTACGGAGAAATGGAACAATGCATCTAAAAGTCAGCAGGCACCTTAAAGAAAGGTATCAGTACGGGATATGTCCACCGTGGAGTGTGATGCAACATTCCACACGTCGTACCATACTTTGCACAACATTATCCAGCAGCTGTTGAGGCGATTTATCCCATTCCTCTGTGAGTGCACGGATGAGGGTGTTCTTGTTTGTCGGAGGATAGTTTCGACCAGCAACTTGCCTCCCCAAAGCATCCCACACATTTTCAATGGGGTTTAGATCTGGAGAACGCGCTGGCCATACGAGACGTTGAATACCCTCGCTGTCTAGACAATCCTGAACAGCGAGTGTTCGATGACATGTTGCGTTGTCGTCCATATAAACCAGTGTTTCTCAAAGTGTGGGGCGCGCCCCCCTGGGGAGGCGCGATAACCCTGCAAGGGGGGCGCGAGCATATCGAAAAATTTAATGATTTTTTTAAAAAAATAACCGGAAAGAAGTGAAACAAAATACTTTTTCCATAATAAAAGAAATACACAACAACACTGATATAATTTATGTTTATCATCTGGCGTTCTTCTGTTTTAACATAAAATATTACTCGTTAAAAGAAAAAACGAAACTCAGACCCTGAGAAAAATTCTAAGATAAACATTTCATCACTTTAATTATTATTGAAATACTGTATATTAGTTGTAGAAAGAAAAGGAAGACATGATTCACTTTTCAGCCAGGCAGCATAATAAATTTGCTAGTCATTTATTTGATTAACCTTCAAACTTACTGTGGTAGGGTTTCTACATTAGTTTCATCCCATCTTTTATGTATTTGTTTTTCGCATAGGAAATTGTAAATAATGAAGGGTTTTACGATATTTGGAAAGAATTGATTGATTTTTGAAGGATTATTTGGCTAAGATTTATTTTTACGAGTAATCTGAAACATATAAAGCATAGTGAGAAACGTCATAATACTTTTTAGAGCATCCGTATTTTTCTGAATACACTTATAACCAGGCAGCGGTGGCATCTGTGATCTGTATTGAAGGAAGTTGAAACTGATGCATATTATTCATGATTGAGAAATACGATGAACATGAAACGAAAGGAAAATTTTCAATGGCTTCC
This sequence comes from Trichonephila clavipes, assembly GCA_019973935.1. Classification (NCBI taxonomy): domain Eukaryota; kingdom Metazoa; phylum Arthropoda; class Arachnida; order Araneae; family Nephilidae; genus Trichonephila; species Trichonephila clavipes. The sequence continues at coordinate 453,412 of BMAU01020082.1, forward strand.
TAAAGAACTCCATCAACTGAAATATGAAGCCATAAGTGTACCACAAGGTTCAGTTCGACTTGTCAAAAGACACAAGAAAGAAAAAGTTCAACTTGTTATTTGTTGATCACCAAAGGTGTTACGAGTTCGAGCCCATTACCACTAAAGACCCGTCGTGAAAGGGAGAGGTGCACGTTAAATTTTGTAAAGAGCTCAAACGTCCTCTTGTTGGAATGGTGTGGTAGTTAAGAGGCCAGCTCAAGTATCGTCCTCGTCAACCATGGTTCAAAATTACGAGGTCCGTCTCTAAAAGCCCTCGTGTAGCTGAACAGTGCGACGTTAATATTCACTCACTCGATCATGAATGCTCATTAAAACTACAATTACTTGAACAAAATATGACAGCTTTGCCAGCAAGTAACATTTCTGTAATATTAGTGAAAAGTATCTTTGCTTTTCGTCCTTTATTAAGGTCTATCACTTGTCAATCATTTTAGTTCAGTTTTATTGGACTTTTTCTCAAATCATCAAAGAAAGATTGAACATTCTTTGAAAGCCGGTAAGTATACTTTCTCTTAATTAAATTATTCACTGGAATTCCAATTTGTATCGTGTAGAGTAAAAATAATTATAAATAAATGATTGGGGTGACTGAGTTCTCCCGCACTACCATCAGCCTTAGTATCGAGTGCGTGCCTGCTCCCGGGTTAAAACATTTTGAAGTCTTCTCGCTTTAAATATTAAAAAGTAACACAATTATTCTTCATAGGAATTTTATATTCTTTTTCATTACTTAACATTAATTCTAAATGCTAATTCTGTGATTCTTAAAATTACAGTTCTTTTAAACAGTTATTTACAATTATAGCATTTATCTAAAAAAAAAAATCAATTTACATTTTTGTATACAATGTCGTGCACGCAGTTTTACTCTCCTTACAGTTTAGCTATTATATCAAGAATAATGTTATATTTTTAAAAAAAATTAACTCGTGCGAAGAGCCGGTGTTTCAGCCAGTATACGTTTAATGTATCAGTACTGAAGAAGGTATTTTATAAATAATTTCTTAATACTAAATTAATCTAAGTTTAATAATTATCAGTGACTTCCATGGGCTTGTCTTGTAGAGCAAAGTTTTTCAAAGAAAGGTTTAATATCAGATATTGACACTGAGTTATTTTTCTTTATTTAGCTGAGATCTATATTTTGTCTTCAAAGCAGCCACCGCAGAAAATCCTGTTTAACATAGGTAGGATTTTCAAAAAAAAAAAATGGTAATAGTATACGAAGTGCTTTTGTTTTCAGTGCAGAAATTATGATTGAAAATTGAATCGCCAGTATTGAAAGTTTGAGAAACACTGGTGTACTATAAAGATAATTATAAAAAAAAGGATTGGGGTGACTAAATAACCCTGCTGGACCATTAGTATCGAGTGCGCGCCTGCTCCAGGGTTAAAACATGTTGAAGTCTTTTCGCTTTAAATATTAAAAATAATACAATTATTCTTCATCTGAATTTTATATTATTGTTCATTATTCAACATCAATTCTAAATGATAATTCTGTAAGGCTTAAAATTATAGTTCGCTTTAAACTAATTATACTTTGAGCAATCATTTAAAAAAATCATTTTACATTTTTGTAAACATTGTCACGCACTTGGCTTTACTCTCCTTAAAATTCAGCGATTATTTCAATAATGTTTTATTTTCTTATAAATGAACTCGTGCAAGCGGGTACTTCAGCCGGTATACTTTTAATGTATCAGTACTCCATAGTAGTTTATAACTAATTAATTAATACTAAATTAAGAACAAGTTTAATAAGTATTAACGACTTCCATGGGCTTGTCTTGCAAAGCAAAGTTTTTATAAGGAATGCTTATGATTAGAAATTGACCCTCTGAGTTCTTTTTCTATATTTAGCAGATATCTATATTTTGTCTTCTAAGCAGCCACCGTATTTTGCAATAAGTCCAATTTAAAAATTAGAGAATGGAAAAATAACACACATAATAATTATCCTATTATTTTATTTATTTTTTGCTTAAAAGTAGTATACAAAATTTAATACTTATGTTACTAATTTGTATGGTTTATAATTAAGATCGCCTTTTGTAGCTTTAGCATCAAAGTTCATTATTATTGCATTCAGTGCATTATTAATGTATAAGGGGGGCGCGATAAAAATTGTGATCGAAAAGGGGGGCGCCAGTATTGAAAGTTTGAGAAGCACTGATATAAACAAATTTATCACCGACAGCACCACGGAAAAGACGAACATGAGGAAGTAGAACTTTATCAATGTATCGTTAGCCCGTCATAGTCCCATTCGCAGCCACATGTAGGCAGTGCGGCCATTGATCATGATGCCGGCCTACACCATGTTACTGCATGTCGGATATCGGTCCTTTTCCTGATATTTTCTGGACGATAAGCAGTACCATTCTTGCGCCAGATCAGTTGGCGTCTACAATCCGATGACAGACTGAACCTACTCTCATCTGAGAATAGAGTCCTGTTCAGTCCAATTGTGATGTTCACGACACCATTGCAAACGGGCAGTACGGTGCTGTCTGGTCAATGGGACACACACAACAGGTCTGCGTGCGTATAGTCCTCCTCCCCTCAAACGTCTGGCAACAGTTTTTCGGGAGATCTGCTTTCCTGAGGCAGCAAGAATCTGACTTGCCACCTGCTGAGCTGTGGTGCTCCTGTTCCCTTTTGCTGATAGGACGATATATCTGTTTTCTGCAGGCGTCGTACTTCTAACACGACCTCCCCGTGCCGTCTACTACACATTCCAGTAGTTTTAAATGACTTTCACAGCCGTGAAACAACGCTGTGAGCGATGTCGAACTCCTTGGCAACATCTGTTATTTTTCGCTCTTCTTCGATCTTTCCAATAATTCGGTCACGCATAAAATCATCTATGTTATTTCGGGAAGACATGCCAAAAATTTTAAGTTCGTCTATTAAATCTTTCCTGTAAAACTTTGACTTGAAAAAACAACTGTCCACACGTGTCAAAACCTTTGAAGCTCTTATGAACGCTATCACGTGATGAACAGACGTGGGGAAAAAAATTGCATACTCATACTTCTTCTTACTAATATTCCGCACTTATTCTAATTTTCCACATTTTGCTTCCTTTTATTTTGTGGTTGCTATGGATGATAGTGTTATCCATCGTTAGCAACTGTCCAGCAGTGTATATCCTAATTTTGTTTCTTTTTTAACACTTTACTTAAACACGCGAAGATTTAGTAATCCTTAATTAACTAATTAGAAATGAATTTCAACTAAAGAAAAGAGCTAAATTTTAGTAAAAAATGCCTACACATTTTAAGTATTACATTTACTAAAACCCACATGAAAATCTGCAGTTGCCTCCAAATCCTTTTAGCAAATGTATTACAGTTACAGTTATACAATTATGTAAAATTAATTTCGGTATTAAAAAATAAAAAATTAATCGAGGCTTTGCAACTTTTCCCCAGTTTTTTAAAGGCAATGTTTACATTTCTATTAGTCAAAATGGGCGAGGTAAATCAGCTGATTATGTGTTTTTAAAAATCATTTTAAAATACTTTCAATTCATATAATGGCTTGTATTTTATATCATTGGAAAGGTCTTGATTTGGAGATTTTAGAAATATCACAAACTCAAAATCGATTTTTAAAAGGGCTACTGACTGCTCTTAATAAACAACAATGTATTTAGTACCCTGATATTATGCAAATGAATTATTTTGTTCCCCAATGCGAAGCACCACTCTATCTCAATTATAACTTCAACAACCGGATCTTCCCGAGATTGCTTCCAATTCTCGAGAATAAACCGGTTGTCAAAAGATTTGACTCCTCCTGTTGTGCTTAAGAGAGAGAGAGAGAGAGAATAACACTTCTCTGAAAATTTCGAATCTTTTAATTCAATTCAATAACCAGTCAACTCTGCTAAAAATGAAATTAGGAAATACAAGTAGGGAGTCGGTCCCCCTCAAAAGAAGGAAGTGCAAAGATCAAAGGGTCTCGAACATGATTGTCGTTTAAAAGAATGGAATGGTTGGGATGACGAACTGCTTGTCGAGAGATCAAAGACACAACTCAGAATGAGAATTTCAATTGCGGTGTTTTCATTCAAGAAGCAGAAATTCTCCAAGGTGGATAAGGCTTTATTTGAGGTTCTAGATATACCCACTCTAGTGGTGAAAAGAGTAGACAAGATTTCTCAAGTCATTCGGAAATTAGATGTAGGCGAATGGTGACTCTGTTTGTCTTGAATTTTCGAATAGATTGCACGTATGATATGTTAGAGAATAATACAGTTTGTGTTTTTGTACAAGAGAAATTCAGTGGCTAGATAAATATAAAATGATATTAAAAGCGTTATGGCACTGACTCCTTTGGTTATATAATTGGAATGGGAATGTTTATTTCTGTATAGGTAATCGCAAGATTGAAGGAATAGGTGGATCAGATACAAAAATGATGTTCAATGACTATAAGAGAAAAATATACCTTTACCTTATCAAAGTCTCTTTAAGTCTTTTCTCAAGATTATCTTCCTAAAAAAAATTAAAATCCATTTTTTTGTATTTTTTTACATAAATTACATTTTGCTTTCCCTAATGCAATAAACTGATTTATTAATATTGTTTCTTCCTATTCTTTTTTTAGCAGTTAAGAAGCAGATCCGGGTATAAAATGAAATGCATTTAACACAAAATCACACGAAATCAGTAAGTAATCGAGTTACAAACGATCGATTTTCTTAGGATTGCTTCAAAATAAATGATTAAATAAGAAAATAAATGAGGCGAGGGGGGAGAAATTATATTTTTCAGAAATAAGTGGACCTGTTAACGATTTTGACTTTCGAATTTTCGAAATATTTTTTTTTCGTAAGGCAGCAACGAGTGCTCACGTTTCGCCTTTTTTTTTCTTTCTCAAATAAGCCCCGTAGATTAGTTGCTTGAGTTTGCAGACCAGAATCTCGAAACCCGGCATCCAAAACAAATTAATTCCCAGCCTCAAAGTGCTTGGAAAAGATTTGTGAACGAAATAAGCACTTCCGTCGGAAACCGGCGTTAATTACTTTCGACAACTCTTCGCACTTCCGAGAGTTATGAAGTTATCTCCCAGCTAAATGGAAGGAGGCCCTTTCAGAACCCGGGCCACGGCGATACAATTTTCCGCTTGCTTTAAGGCACGCATAGTTGGGAAACATGATGCAAAATACAAACGAGTATCGCTGTCGCGACGTTTCAGACGTTACAACATAATAAAACCTCATCGCAAACAGTCTGTTTATATTCTTGTCCCGTTAAATAAACTAATATATAATTGAAGTAAGAAAAAGACACACATTTTTCATTGTAAACTAAACATAAAACTCTCGCAAGTCAAAAGGTTCTCCTTTAAAATTTTATAATCGTAGAATATACTTAAACATCACTGCTTCACTTCAGCCCTTATGTTTAAAATGATGAAGAAAAATAAAATAAAATTTGAAAATTATTTTATATTGGAAAACAAGAATTTTAAAATGTATTTAAATTAGAAACTACACACATAAATTAGAACAATAGACTTTCGTAAATGGCCTTATTCGATGAAATTCAAACTTATGTAGTTGTTTAGGCAGAGTGAAATAAAATAACTCGTGTGTGTAATTTTATTAATTTATATCCTATTTTAATCAATGTTTATTATTTTCTTTTGTTCAATATTTAAATATAAATCAGAAAATGACAAAACCTTCTAAAATTCAATAAAAAATTACAGCTATGTTATGAAATAAATAAATGGCATACAATTGCAAGATGCATCTTTCAAACATCCATTTTCAGTGTAAGACAACACAGTAGAAGGGTGATCTCCAGGAGTTAACACATTAAAAGCGCAATGATCACACTACAGAATAAAATAACAAGTTACTGGACATTAAAATGGTTGGCATTTTAGTTTAGTGAATTAAGATTCTGTGCTGTGATGGGGCAGCGGAAGGCTAGTGGTCAAGGTAAGAGATGTTATGTTGGCATTTCATGATTTCCAGCCTAGTACCGCTAAAGACCCGCCGAATAGAGTGGGCGTTAAAAAATCGAGGCTCAAACGTCATTCCATCGATATGGTTTGGAAGTTAAAAGAGCAGCTGGCCACAGATCAGGTTGTGACGGGCTCATCGCGTTTTCTACTAAAATCTCCTCTTGGGACCTTCGGGGCCGAAAAAGGCAAATTCTTTCCAACCAAATCCAGAAGCGAAACATGAACATGCAAATTAGAAACCTTTTAAATAGCAAAAGTTTAACGTAAGCGCTTGACCTATTGGGAATTGATTAAGCTAGTCTGGTTTAAGGGAACCAGGACATGCTCGAAAGAGTAAAATGCCAAAATTAAGACCCTTTGTTTATGAGACATATATCATTTAAAATTTCCAATAGAGCTTAGATTTTTTTATGTCTATAATAAAGATAATTTTATTATTCTGTAGAACTACAAAAATAACTTTTTACTCCAAAAGTTTTTTTTAGTACTTAATTTAAGTAATACATAATTTTTGAGAACTCGTAATATATACTTATGTTTAGGTACCATTTTTAAAAAAGTATCCTTTTTTATGCAAAATATTTTTTACACATATATAAAACAATACATAAAATACAGTGAAACCCTTTTTTTAGTAAAATTTTAGTATAGTTTCTTTAAAAAAATTATGAAACTTTGAAATTTGAAATTTTTTTATTTTTCTGCTTTTTTTATGCATAAAACAATTTTTAAAAAATTAGGCACTATTTTAATAGAAAAAAAATTAGGTTCACTATATGCATAGGCACCTTGTATAGAAGTATAAAAAATCAGGAATCATACAGTGCAATAGTTTTTTTAAAAATGTACCTAAATGCAAAAAAATATGCTTTTGAGAAAAAGTGAAAAAACTAAAAAAAAACAATATTTTCACATATTATACACTTAATTAGTATTTCCTTGCCTATTTTTATATGACTAATAATAATCCTTAACCATTTTCTAGAGTTACAAAAGTAATTTTAAATTCATATGTTTTTTCTTCCCTTTGTTTTAGTTAACATGGACATAATTTTCGAGATCTTGTAATACATATTTTCATGTATAGGTACCATTTCTTACAAAAATATTCTTTGAATATACAAAAAAATTTACAAATATATATAAAGTAACATATTAAACATAATGAATCTGTTTTTAACTAATTATATTTATATAATTGCATAATTTCTTAAAAATAATCATAAAACCTTAAAATTATGAAAATCTTAATTTTCTTTTTTTTTTACATATAAAATCAATTTTCAAAAAATTAAGACACATACTAAAAGATATTTTGTTCACTGTATGCACATGTATCCTGTTTAGATATATAAAAGGTTTCAAACAATATGCTACAATAGTTTTTTAAAGTGTACCTAAATTTAAAAATATTAAACATTCGAGAAAAAATATAAAACTTAACAAAAAAATTTCTCCTTACATTATAGATTTGATTAATATTTCCCTGCTTGGTATTCATTTTCTTCATCTAAATTCTGTTTATCTATTTTCCTTTTTAAAGACCTTCTTTTATTTCTGGCTTCCAATAACACTTTATTTACTATACGTTCAGCCTCAAAAATTCGTTTATCAATTATAAGTAAGGCACGTTCCGTGTTGTATCCTGGTTTAATGCCCAGAGCTTCAAAGACTTTTATCCTACTTACATATCCATCGTTAAAACAAATTACAGCATCCATAACTCCAAATTTCAAAGTTTCAATGCCAACAAAAACTGTTTTAGGAATTCGCTCCCAAATACATTTGTTAAAACTTTCATTGGGATTTTGTGTTCTTCCATGAAGGCACTTTTTCAATAAGTCCTTATCTGTGAGATCCCGAAACACTTTTTTCACTTTCAATAAAATTGACTCAGGTAAAGAATGCTTGTGAATATAAAATTCTCCCGTAACAATGCTACGGTTATAACCGCACCAGCTATCCTCACCAAGAGGACACAAAGCGTGTTGAGGATTATCCTCACTACTTAGTTTATGAAAATAAATAGCCCATATGGCTCTTTTCATGTCCTCCACAGATGACAAATTTTTACGGATTGCTAGCCCATAATAATGTTGGATTGAGTCCACTTCTTTAAGCGTTAGCCGTCCACGTCCCGAAATATTTTTCCCATCTGATAGCTTAATGCCTTTGCTCATTTTTAGAATGTTTCTCAGCCTTGTGCCCATACGCTTTTGCACATGGCCAACACATTCTAATTTTTCAACTTCTGTGTCGCCATATACTTTTGCTTCTTTTATAGTAAGAAATCCTTTTGAGTCCCCATCACCAAGATACTGCGTATAACATGCTTTTCGTGATGTTTCAGATCGCTGAAATATACTTAATACCCCCCGACATTCCATTCCCCCACTGAATCCTTCGTAATTTTTAGCACAATTTTCACATGGTTTTTTTACCCTTACATGAAGAACAATATTTTGTGAGAGCTTCAAAGTCGATAACCTTTCCGTTCTCAACAGACGTAGCACATACAACTTCGTTCAATGAAGAATAGCCTCTTTTATGCCATGTGCCATCCACAGCCACAGCTATATTTGAATTATTATCATTCGCTATGACTGCTTCGTGAACAGCTGCATTCATCGAGTCTTCACTAATTGTTTTTAAAACATTTAAAAACAAAGAATTATGGCGTTCAAACTTTGCAGGTGGTGGAGGCAAATTCATAAGCCCACAGAATATTCGAGCAGCAGCTCCACCTTTTCCAATAGCTCTCATTCCATATGTCAATCTTAGGTTAACATCATAACATTTATTTGATATTTTTGATGACATTGTACTCGTCGATTCTCCACAGTTGTGACAAATTATTTCCAAACTCACAGCTAAACCTCTACGACTTTTTAAATCTTCTCTCAGCTCAATTTTCTCTGAAGAACAGCAATATTTACAACATAAGAGATTTTTCATAAGGGAAGATAATAAATCCAGTTCAACGATTATGTTTACATTTTGAGAATCTTGTTCTTTTAGTAAATCCGGTATTTTAATTTTTCTCCTAGAAGCACTTTCCACGGAATTCAAAAGCAATTCTTCAGTCGATTTAGACTTTTTATGTTGATTGCTACTACACTTCCTTCTGCCAAATTTTTTTATTCTTGGCATAATTACTCGTTTAAAAAAAGTTAAGATACTTTTAAAATCTTATGAATATTAATAATTATAAGTAAAAAATAAATATTTCTTACGAAAATTAATGTAAAATTAAGTAGTTGTATGCCTCAAGAAACTTCGGAATAGACGAACTCGATTCAAAACATTGCCATAAACCGAAATTTAAAGTAAGAAATTTTGTCACACAGCTTGGAACAATAGCTCACGCACAAGCGTGGCTAAAAAGTAGCGAGGTTAACATTCAAACGAAAAAAACAATCAAAAGTTAATATAGATAAAACACAGGGGAAACTACATATTTAAAGTTCAAAGGGGCGTGTCAAAAGGGGCGTGGTCATTTATTTACATTTTTATTTTTCATATTTTAGGGCTATTTTATCAGCAAACATATAAGTATTATACATTTTTAGATTCAGAAAAATAAGCACTATTTTTTAGAACTAAGATTGAAAAATCGATTATTTGAAAGTATATGATGTCCCTGTTACCTTAAGAGCGTGAACTGAAAGAAGAGTAGAAAGCCGTCGTTGAGTGTGAAGCTATCCGTGACAGAACGATCAAGTCAAAGTGGATCCAATTCCACACGACATAATCTAAAGACATTGAGGATCCGAGAGGATTGTGATTAAACAAGAGATTAAAATAGGATCATTCTAGTATCTATTAGTAACCGTGATATAAACAGAGATTAAGAATAGACGGGAAAGTGAAATATAGTGGTTAAGATCGCGATTATTTGGTAATACGTATTGTGTGTTATCTCACCTCAGATCCTCTAAGTTATGACATAAATATTATCATTGTTAGTGTTTAAGTTAAGATCTTAATAAGGACATTTTAAGATCATGACAACGCCTGGTTCTTCATTCAATCCCACACCTCTAGGTCACGAACATAACTTAGGAGTACCCACGGGTGAATACTTCGCAAGGTGTCCTCCTCGTCACTTGACCATGATTCAAAAATAACAGGTCCATCAACAGAAGCTCTCACGCAGCTTTACAGTGTAACCATATATAACTCTCTCGTTGACTCCATACTGTGATAACGATTACGTTCTGGATTTCACAGTTGTAATGAAATATGGACAGATTTTGGTAAGGTCAGGAGTTCTCTGTATTTGATTGTTTTTTTACCGTTAAAAAAATCGTCTTTAAAAATACGTATTAATTCTTCTTAGAATGTACAATTTATTATTTTCTTTTGTCTCAAAACAACTGATATTCCGATTCGGATGTTCATTGTACTTTCAAATGCAAATTTCCATTTTTTTAAAGTTAGTTTCTTCCTTTGAACGGTACAAGAGGGAAGTACAATTTATCTTCTTTTAAAATGATTTTTAGAGTCCAAGAAAAAAATACGTGATGATTGAGTGAATATGGACGTCGCACATTAAGCTGCACGAGGAATTTTGGCAATGGAATTCATCATTTTGAACCGTGGTCAAGTGATGTGGACGCCACCTGAGCTGGCATCTCCTCTCCTAACTTCCACAACATCCCAATAGGAGGATGTTTGGGCCTCGACCTATTTAATTCGCATCAGCTACTTCTACATGATAGGTCTTCAGCGGCACAAGCTCGAACCCATGACCATCACTTCACAGTACATGATATACAATGAGGCATTGTTAAATGCTTGATTTCAATTCATACCGAATGTTATGAATTGAAACAAAAACAACATGTAACTGTTTGAGAGAAATGTGGACTCTACACATGAATTGATTCGAAAATACCGAAAGCGATGAATGAATCGTCATTTTAAACATCTGTCACGGGACGAGGATGACACTTGAACGGGCCCTTGGCCTCATAAACCATCACTCTTCGTTCACTTGAAGACTTACACCCACGACGGATTTAAAATGCACCAGCCCCTCTACACGGTGAATCTTCAATGACACTAAGGTTCGCCTTGCCCCACCGGACGTGAGTTTGCAACCACAACCATTAGGCTATCGAGGCCACAGAAAATCTGCGAGAAAGAAGTTTAAAAATTGAGGATTGTAAAAAGAACGAATAAGTACGTTCGAAAAGCTAATTACGATATCATTTCTTTTTGATATGAATGATTCGGAAAGAAATATTCACACACATACACACACACAAGAAGGACAAGCGTCTTGAGTGCTTCTAAAACACAATCACTTCATGTGCAATATATTATTCCAGCAATATATTAAGTTTTTTTTTTTTTAATGAGGCTGCATTTTAGCAACTTAACCTTTGCAGACACAGCAAGTCCCCAAATGTTAGAGCCATTTCGTGGTGACACCATCTAGTGGCGACCTTACTACCAAATTTCGACGCATGAATTAATTTGCAATTTAAAAAGAGACAATGTATATTTCTCTGTGATCTTCAAAAGCTTAGTTTTCCTTCGAAAGAAATTGAACTCTAACAAAAAGTTTGGTGCTTTTAGAAATTGCGTAATTCACATTTTTTTAATGTTGAGATGTTTTATTGTTTGACTAAGATGCAATATTTCTTACGAAAAAAAGTTGGCGTTTTTTTTTTTATTTTTTAGAAAGCTATTACTCTGTTGTTACTAACGAACGACTATCTATACAAAACAACTACCATGGGGATCACTATGAGCGGTCGCAAAAATTCGCAAATTTCACCAAGAGGCACCATAACATTTTTTCCCAATAGTTTTGTCAACTGATGGAATTATTGGTGAATTGGGAATAAAATTTGTTGTGTGTGTATGTACGATAAACATTAAACAAACGCAAATCCTTGCACACAAAACATAATCTAGTAAATAGCATCTCAGAGTTGCTGAACCAAAGATTATTCTTCAAATGCATGAGGAATTTTAATTTTTCTTTCCATTACGATTTTTTAATTACTTTATTTCTTAATTTCGTTTTAATTTTATGTTCAGTTCTAAACATAAAGGAATGAAATTACTAAGCAATTTGCAATTATTTAGCTTAAGTATTAATAAATGTCAAAAAAGAGAAAAGAAAACCAGCTCAAGAGTACAAAACAAATACCCTTCATAATGTATTTCTTCACACCAATTATAAATTCAAAGTATATTTTACAGGTCATGTAAGGATCGTTTGAAAGTTATGCAGCCTACATTAAAAAAAGACCTTTGTAGAAACGTTGGTTTATTTGGAAGCAATAGTATAAGAAAAAATACAAGAGAAACAAGGAGACGAATATAAAATTACACTATTAAAATGCCTGGGATACACTTCCTTGCTATCATATATGTCGCAGGATTATTGGGAAAAAATTAAAAGAGAGTTATGAGACTCATAAGAATTCAATTTGCATAGCAACCGATGGTTGGAAACGTCATGGGAAAGTAGCACTACAGGTGCAAGAAACGAAGGGACTCAAGACTGAGATCATCTGAAATATTTATTTGTATATAGAAAGTGCATGTCTGTGTTAGATGATATGTAAAAATGTCACAAAAGATGTTCCAAGTTTATACCATTGCTAGCTATGCATGAGTTACATCGCCGGACCATGAATTCGGGGACTTTCTAAAATGCACCTGGATTTTGTTGGATATCTGTAGCTGAATTCACACGTGTTCGATCACACACTTTACAGTGCAACCCAAGGAAAAAAATCCGTGTTGTTTAAATCAGGAGCGCGATGTGGCAAGGGAACCTTCCCCCCACCCACGGCAAATCCAACGGTGACCAAATACGTGACTCAAATGTTGATGAATAGTTGCGGTACCGTAGGGTCTGGGTTCGAATCCCGGGTAAGACATGGATGTTTGTGTTGTATTATTTATCTTCTTTGTGATGTGTGCTTTACGCTTACTTCTATATAAGTCCCCCGTGTGATACTTTGTGGTGCACTGGATTATAAATGTTCTCAATAAAAAAAATGTTGACGAACACATCTGCTATAATGGAGAGATGTCCCACCATGTCTAATGGTGCCTTATACAATGGTGCACAGGATCAAATAAGTTTGGTAGCAGCTCTTGCAAAAAGATGGGATAACATGCAGGTGCTAGAGATACTGGCAACAAATAAGGCCCAACCAGCACTGAAAAGCAATGTTGTGGATTTTCGTCAGCCCATCAATTGTAGTGTTGAAACGCGTGAAGTATTCCTCATCCGTAAATAAAACGTAGGATGGGAAATACGCTTGTTGTTGACATTCGTTGAGATACCACTCATGAGATGATCTGGGAGGAGCAGTGACGGTACACTTTGAAGAACTTACTCTGGCACGCTGGTACTCGAATTCCTTCCAACAAAATCCAATGCATTTTGTTCCATGCTGGAAGTTGGAGTCGCTTGTGGCCCATCCTCACTATCCCTAAGCATATAACGTATAATAGCCTGGTCCAGAGTGGCGCCGGCGTACGAGGTAGTGCCATGTTGAAGCATCATCGTGTTAAATTAGGAAACATCTGGCGGCCCGCTGCATCTCTCTGGGAGTATCTTTCGCGGTGCAATCTTTCTGCCTCTCACGCATTTCCTTGTGCCAATTCATAAATCAGGTGCATATATACTGCTCGGTGTTCGCAAAAAGTTCCATACACCTCTGTGTGCAATGACTGCGGTAATACAGGCCTGTTTCCTTCGATGCTCTTGAGAACAACGTCACTTAGCGTCGAAGGAAGATGTTTCCAACCATGAGTTGCTACGCAAATCAGAATCCTTGGGATGTCTTCTCCCTCCCCACAAAGTTTATTCAAATAATCCCGGGACTCCCCATGGTTATAACTTCAGAAAAATTCTGTTTAGCTGCAATTACTTTAAAACAGAATTCAATGTACGTAAATCTAATTTCAAGTATTTGTAAAATTAAGACACGCCAACTTCATTGAATGGTGGCTTCGAGTCTGGAATTATTAACAAGTAATTGAAAACTTTAAACAGTAAATATTTTTCTATTAAAGTATCATTATTATTCCCCTGTTTACTTTACACTAAGCGGAGGGAAAAAAATGTCGAAAAGGAAAACACATAATTAAGAGTCATTTTTCTTCTTTCAAACCTTTTATCTATGCAGAAGGGATGTTTAATTCACCTGTCGAAGAAATAAAAGCCCTCCACATATTTCTGTTCCAAGTTTTTGCCTGAAAGAACCGGAATTTTTTTATCCCTTTCTTTGTGCACTACATAAATAATAGCTGTTAAAAGAAGGGGGAAATGGGCCTGGAAAAAAGGGAAAATAACGAGTCAACACGAAATTTTCATAAAAGGGAAACTTCAGCATTTTATCTGGAAAGCAGAAATCTTCCTTCAAAGACGCACTCTTCAGTTCTTTATGATCGAAAGAAAAACTCTTTGGAAAGCCATGGGAAAGAAACAGAAATAGGAGAGAGATAGAGGATGAAAAATTTAATAATAGCTATGCCTTTTTCTTCTGCTAAAACAGAAAAAAAGGATTAAAAAATAAAGCCGTACTACTTTGAGTGTTTTATCTGTTTTTTCGACTATCAAAGGAATAAATAGTTTCAATGAAAATTGGAAATTATAGAGATTTATGTAAAAGAATTCGAAATAAATGCATCCGTGCTTTAGTTATATTTCAGTACGGTGTAGTTGAAAGTCTTGAACACAGAACGTTTGATTCATTTTATTCTACAACAGAAATCTTTCAATATTTTCACGGAACATCATTGGTATCATAATATAAATTCACTAATAGAAAATTATACAAAAATAATTTACTGTTGTAATATATATATACATTTTTAAAGACATTTCGAATTTAAATTAATTCTATCAAAGTAATTAAAAAAGCTAATTTTATCAATTACTTAATCTCGTAATTAATTTATCTGAAGATTGCTTTTTTCAAAAAAAAAGTAGTTCATTTATTTCCTGAAGTACTTCCCCTATATTTTTATATGCATTATAAATTTTAGTTGAATAATTAATTTAGATACTCAGTTTTTTTTCCTCGAGAACGATTTCTTAAAGCCATTATTTATTTTTTGTTTTGTTTTATAATTAACCATAGCGTGTTCGAATAAATGAACAAAATTTATATAATTATTAATCTTTATAATTTAATTGAACCAATTAAAGTTGAGAATAAACCATCGAGAATTTGTTGCATAAATATATATTTATGATAAACAAAATATAATAAACTTGTACCCTTATATATTTTACGTATGACTTTTTTTATTTCTTTAGAGACTATTTTCTTTAAAAAAGAGTGGATAATAGACTTGCTTATCAAGTTTTAGAACAACAAATAAACTGCGAAAATGTTAAATACTTTTAGAGAGAGGTTCACTCGATCCAACATGTTACTGGTGTAGCTTTATTTGGTTGCAGTCTATTAACTAATGAGGCCATGTTTTTTTAAAATTTAGTTACACATAGTTTAGTTACTCATGAACTCAAAGCAAAAAGTGATAAATAACACAAACACCCATGGGCATACAAAAATGGACAAAACCGTTCTTCTTTACATGCCAGAGATCTCAGCTTTTAAACCTTTCCCTACCGAAAGTGGATCGAATGTTCAATAATCATATGATTCCCGTTGTTTAATACACTAATACACCTTTTAGGCGTTAAACTAAAATGATTGATTATCACATACTATCTTGTAGCACTCCAATAAAATCCATCCAAAGAAAATTTAAATGTAGAATTATTGAATATATGTAAGGTTCTACAAATGAATAAATCAGGGTACGAAATATGTGTTATCACTGAAAAATAAACATTGCCATATCAAATACGAGAAAATATTTCAAACGAATAATTTCTTAAAGTACTATTCCTCCATCCAATAAATAAACTAACTAAAAGTAGCTGGAATGAGTGCTTGCGTAGTTTCATAATACGAGAGGTAATTCCAAGAGACCAATTAATTGTAATGCAAGTTGATAATAGGATCTCTGACTTACGCTAGATTACTATTACAAAGACAGGGTTTTATCATTAAGGGGAATTAGTCTTTCCAACAAATGATTATCACAATAACTGGCATTAAAACGGCACACAAATCGATCGTGCATTTGTTTGATTCCAATTAATACAATATCAGAATGCATTACAAATAATGTTGAAAAATTAATTTAGAAATTTCACAATTGCCGCTCGGTCCATCAGTTCTGACGGGTAATGTATAAAACTTGAAATAACGAGAGAGTATTTATTTGGGTCATACACAAAAACAAAATATTACTTTCGAATAATGCATCCTGCGAGGTTGTTTTTTATGCATAAAAGTACTTTTATTTAAATAAAGTAATTTACGTTAATCTCTTTCAAATTTCTAGCTTTGGGCTGCAATGAACTTCCACTGTTAGAAGCAGCGATGAAATGCATCTTTATTATTTGTTTGCGCGCAGCTGGTCCCTCGTCTTCTGCTGGTTTTTCAAACTAAAATCTGCCCTTTTTAAAGGGTAGTCATTAAATTTCATAGGAAAAAATAATTTAATTTAATAACAAAATGCTATATGTATATATATATACATATATATACATATAGCATTTTGTTAAAACTCAATTATGGCGATAGCAAAACATCCTCATACACCAACCAGCGACTGGCTGCTTCCGAAGGTAATTGATTCATGCCAATTGGAACAGCTTCCACACATTCGCGCACCAAATCTCTTCTAACTTCAATTATTTACAGGAAAATATGTTAGGACTTTTATCGGAGTACGTGAGGCATGTTTTCTTTAAATGCATTTTTTTGAAAATTACTTGAAATAAAGGAATTTATAGATCAGACCATATAGGATTTCAAAAGAGTAAATGAAATTGTACAAGTTTTTCAGAGTTAGTTCCTCAGAAAAAATTATCATAAAGAAATTATCCTTTTGTTCATATTTCGGGTTCAAACTTTACAACTCTTTTAATATTAATATTTTCGGGCAAATATATATATATATATATATATATATATATGTCATATTTAATTCATCTCTTTAACCAATGCCTTTACATGAGAGAGCAACCTATAGAGGACGAGTTATTAACTGCAATGTTTGGTAAAGAAGATAGCAAGTGCGCTATTAGTTTTCTTTTGTAGATACCATAATTGGATCCGGAAATTCCGTTAATGCTAAAGCCAACTATTTTACATGAAATCAGGAAAGGAACTAATATGTGTAAACATACGCGCTGCGCTTGAAAGCTGTAAAAGTAGTAAAGAGAGAACCAAAATAAAATGTTTCATAGAACGTAAAATACTTTAAGGTTATCCGACTACGTGCAAATTAAATAAATCAAGTAGAATAACTTTTTTGTGTTTTTTTACATTTGTTTCATAAGTTACATGAGTAAGAAGATCAAACTATTTAAAAGCACAATATGAAGCATAACTTCTGAAAATATATATAAAACATTTTACGTAAGAGGCCCAGTCTGAAGAAAATATATATGAGCGATTTTTCAATATTTAAACATTTAAATGGTACATTGCTATTCATTTTTAAATGACCTAAAGGATAAAAGATATTTTACAAAATTCTGAATGTTTTTTCTACGTTAGTATATGGCATCGCATAAAAAAACATTTGTTATACTTTCATAAGGTGATTTTTATGTTTTGTGATAATGCAATGATATTTTTTTAAAAAAAAATACATAAAAAATGTCAAATACTGCGGAAAACATACACACAAAAAAATTGGCTCATTTTTTCGGCAATTTCTGCTCTTGTTTAAATTTTTTAAAAGGAGAAAAACCCTATTTGACGTAAATCACATTTTAAAGTTGGTAACTGCATGTTGGAAATGACATCCATATGCTTACAGTAATTAACTTTTGTACTACTAAAGGGAAAACAAAAATCTTGGTATTTTTATAAAGCTGATAAATTAGCCATTGAAACTAAACCACGACATCTTTGACGAAAATCGCGATTTTGAGGTAGTCGAGTGACCAAATGTTTATTAACGACGCCGTTTTAAAAAAAAAGTAACGGAGGGGCTTTTGGCAACGGACGTAGTTTTGAGCCATGAGCAAGTGACGAGAACAGTGCCCAAGTTGGCACCCCTCTCCTAATACCACACCTCATCCATGGATGGATTTGAGTCTCGACAGATTTAATATGCATCAAACAATCTATCCGGAGGTTTCAGTTGTACCAGGACTAGAATTCGTGAAACGGCGGCTATTGTTCTTGCCCATAATCACTAGGCTGCTTTAACCGCTAGTGTAAGGTAACCGAATGCCGGTGAATAAGAGAATTTGAAAAGCTTAGGGAAAGAAAATGAAATAAATGAGTTCTTTTACAGCAAAATATGTTGAAAGAACAAAACAAAAAAAAAAGAATACAAGCTACATTATTTTGTTAATCTTTTTCTACGGGATTTTTACAAACCACAAACTTGTTTTCTTTTATTGTGCACTAAAAGTTCAATTTACAAATCTGCAGCTTAAAATAACTGCCGCCCTACATATTGTTTTGTGTATGATCTTTACCTATATAATTCGTAATTCACCGAAATAAACATAAGTTTTCAGAAAAACTAGAACTGTTACTTCTGAATGAGCATTTTAAGAAAGTTGAACGACAGATTACTTTTTAAAATTACAAACAAAATTTCTGAAACCTTTAAACATTTAAATATGATATATATCTCACTCCATTCTCAAGAATTGTGAACTCAATAAGATTTCACGTGATTCTTTCTTTATGTATTTCAACTGGAAATTTCATACTTGGAGAATACAATGCGAAGATATATTGCAGTATCAGAACCTTTTAAGTTATTTTGCCCCCTCTTCTGAACTCAAATAGGGAACGACGCACTTTTTCCTTCCCCAGTGTTCCCGCCAGCTGCTGCTGCAATCGATTGTGTCAGGCGGTTGTTCATTACAAGTTGGCTACATGAAGAAAACCCCTCTAAATTTTAATACCCTTCCATGAAACGGGTAATATGCAAATGCGTCATTCGTCTCTGTAAATTCACATTCGAAAACTTGTCGGATCGTGGGGGGATACGAAACTCGATTTTGAATAACGATATTTCATTGAAGTATTTGTTTCTTTTTCTCCAAAGTTTCTGAGAATTCATTGAAGATCAAATTCGGAAGCAAATTAAATATGCAATCCCAACGAGGGAAAAGAAAGAATTTTTAACAAACTTTCAATACAGAACAAAATTTAGAGCAGGATCGAGTGGTGCAAAACAAGACGTACAGCTATCATAAAGTTGCCATGGTAACTTATTCAAATGCGGCTCCCACGAATGGGAAAATTGAAATACTCCTTAGTTCGAAAATATATATATATATATATATATATATATATATGAAGAGTAATTTTTCTAATTATCACAAAAACATGATCGTAAGAAACGAACACAAATAATGCATTACAAGAGAAAATCGAAAGCAGACAAGTAGAAGAGAGCTTGAAACATTCAACATGAATGTCAATATATAATTAGGCTGAGGATTTCTTTAAGTCAGTTTTGTGACAAGCCTTCTTCCCTCCTTTAATTTATAGAACTGGGGGAAATCTATTTATTAAAAATAAGTTGACCTACAGATTTCATCATACAATATCAATAAAAAAAGAAAGAAAAAAGTACAGAGGCACACATACATAACATTATAAGAAATTTCATATATATGTAGAAAAGATATAACACACACCCTTAGTACTATTAACTTGATTACTAGAATATATTCCAAATTAACTCTAACTTTAAGCAAAGTTTAAAGCGAGACATCCCAGTTAATTACATGTGGAAATGTGGTTTTATTAAATTTAATGTTGATACATATACACCTTTTAGCTGCATCACACCCATTGATTATTTTAATCATGTTGAATTACGAGAGGAATTATTGACCAGTACTCCCAAACATAGAAACCATCCGGAATTGCTCAGACCACTGGCACATGAAGTAATAAATGACATACCCGATCAAGTCTTCATTATTTACGCAGAAGATAGTTGTTCGAATAAGAGTAAAGCAGGGTATGGTATATTTAGTAACACTCCTGGGAATAATGTTAAAATCAGCATCAGGAGTTGTAACCATTGTTCCGTCTTTAGATCGGAATTCATTGCTATTAGTGGTGCTCTCGATCATGCTCTCAACTCGAAAAAGGACAGTATATGGATCCTGACAGACAGCAGAAGCTCCATCCAATATTTGAAGAATTGGCCAAAATTTATGGACAGTACTGGTCTAGGTTTGGTCAGAGGAAAGAAGTGTGTCTCACTTTGGATACAGTCACATCTGGGAACGAGGCAGCTTATGAGCTGGCTGCTAGGGGCTGTCATCTCCATAGCCCCAGTTCATCTGTCTTGAGCCCATCTGAAATGCCTTCCCTCCCCAAAGCTAAAATGAATCTGACTCCTGCTTACCACTGGTACGCAGCTCAATGTCCTGGCCTATCTCTACAGTGCAGGAGATCCAGGGCTCTTCAGACAGCTTTGGTGTGCTTTAGAAGCGGTGACTTTTGTGCAGAGGGTAAAGTCTTTCTTTGCATGTCCCTCATTCTTCTGTCCATCTTCTGGAGTACTGGGGCATTTCCCTAGGGCAGTGGTTTGGAGTTTAAGAGCTGGTTTGTGACCTGATTTACATATGCAATTAACATTAAATTCCATTTCAGTAACACAAATACTTTCTTACGTACTTATAAGTACTCCTTACCACATTTGAGGTGAAACAAAAAGAGTCCTTACCAAAGACTGTAAGCATCGACGTTACAAAATTCAGCATACACAGTAAGAAAAAGAGGCATAATAAATAATGCAAGCTGTATAAAATAGCACAAAAAACAATTGAAATGGCGCAGAGCACGTTGAGTGAATCTAATGGAAAACTGAGGATACAATCGATCGTTAGATTGTGTTCAAGGTTTAACC
Source organism: Trichonephila clavipes (assembly GCA_019973935.1). Taxonomy (NCBI): domain Eukaryota; kingdom Metazoa; phylum Arthropoda; class Arachnida; order Araneae; family Nephilidae; genus Trichonephila; species Trichonephila clavipes. The sequence goes on from BMAU01020082.1 coordinate 474,400, forward strand.
ACGTTCAAGTACCATGGATGACGCTTGAACTGGCCCCTCATATTCCTGAAATTTGCACACTACACCATTGTGAAAACATTAAGTCACGACAGATTGAACGTGATCAGGTCCATATCACGACGAGTTTTTAGCGGTTTCTTGCCTTGACTGGAGATAACTTCTTATGTAATAGAAAACAAAATAACAGAATTTTTAAAAAAAATTCTTATTATTATTTGTTTATTTGTATATATATTGAAGGTAAACTGTGTAGATGTAGTAGATAAAGTTCGCTCTGAGAAAGAAACTTATAGACAATACCAATGCAATTATTCGATCGTACACACAATTTTCAATTCTAAATTCTGTTTACAGAGTTGTTCTAATACAGAATTTCTCCTCCATTGGTAACCTTAGCTTGATGTGCTGGAGGAGCTTGAGTACTCTGACAACCCTGGGAGCTATGCCAGTGGTATTCTAACTACCGGTAGGGTTTCCAATGCCAGGCAGTTCCTCGTAGGAAATGTGTCAGACTAAATGGGATACCACCTAGAGCTAAGTCGGTCCTCTATATATATTTAGGTGCTCTAGTCCAGAGACTAACAGAGGCTGCATCTTTTCTCCATCCATGAACAGTACACCTTCTATCGCTATTGCTGCATCGGTCGTCGCGCAGTCAAAAAAGGACAGCGTTCCTGGTTTAGGAAGAGAGCCAGATTCGATAAATTCTCCAAATTCTTTAAAGATCATACAATTCAACATTACTGGAATTTAAACAAGGGCAACAAGAATTAAACTTGACCACGTACTTGAGTTGGGACAAGCCAAAGGTGCTCAAATTATTGTTCTGCAGGAGACTAAGCTGAAGACAATAATTTCCCTCAAGATCAAGGGATACAATATCTTATGGTTAGATAGACAGAATATGAGTGGAGGAGGTCTTGCATTCCTTATTAAGAACATCAATTATCAGAGTATAAATATCAACAGAAAAAATAATTGATGGATCTAACTTTAGGATCCAGGGCATTAGGATCATCTGGATAGGGAAACCTCTCAATATCTTTAACATGTATCATTCCCCTGATCTCAAAAGTCAACCAACTGATCTTCAAGATTTATTCCTGTGGATACTATCTGTCTAGGTGATTTAAATGCTAAACACCGCATTTGGGGCTGTACAACAAACCCGAGAGGAAATGAATCGCTTGACATTATTGATGACAAGTGCTTTTCTTTTCTCAATGATGGCACGGCTACCCATTTTTCATGTAGTTATAATACGAAAAAGAAGCTCTAGATATTTCAATCGCCAGTTCTGATCTTGGGTCTAGTTGTAAATTGACTCTTCTGGAAAACGTCGGGTGTGACCACCTTCCTATTTTAATTGAACTAAAAAAGAGGCAACTAGTGCCCACCAGTAATAATAAACAATGGATTTTTAAGAAAGCGGACTGAAAATTCTTTGCAGAGGCTGATGATAATGGAATTAAGAGCATACCTCTCAAGGATAGTGTTGATTTTAAATGGTGCTTTTTTAAAGAAATGATCTTAAGAGCAGCCAAGAAGTACATTCCAAGAGGTAAATTAAAGAATAGGAAACCCTATCTTTACTTATCAAGTAAATCACCTCTTCTGCACCCTCTGATGGAAGAAAGCAAAAGGATCTTTGAAAATAGGGACACTGGCAGAAGCAAGCATGTAAGGATTGAGTTAAACAAAATTAATGCAAATATAAAAATACTTTATGTACAAATTAAACTGGATAAATTGAATGATCTATGCTTAGGTCTTGACTCAAGAACATCTAATGGAAAACTGTGGAAACTTCTCAAAAACATTAGCAATGAGCAACCACAAGCAGAACAATGTAATACAGTTCTGAGTGAAGACGGAAATTTAGTTGTAAATGACGAGCAAGATGCCTATCTAATAGGTTTGCACCATCAAAAAATCAGTAGACTGAACTTCTCAGTCGAAGACAGAAACATCAAAATTAGGGCTAGTCGTATTGTCCATGGTTGACGCAGTGATATTCATAGAGGAATATCCATTTTCAATAGAGATTTCAGAGTGAATGAACTCGAGGCTGCGATCGATGATTCTTGCCTAAATAAATATCCTGGTCTCAATGGTACTTCACGGTCAAATGATTGATCATCTTGGCCTGAGTGGAAGGCAGAGAATTTTGGACATCATCAATTATTCCTGGAACAAGGGGAAGCTTCCTCGAGACTGGTGGAGAGTGACCGGCATTTCTATTAAGAAAGTGGCAAATCTGATGGTACCCCTGAGAGTTAGCGACCCATCGTCTCAACCAGTATTGCTTGCAAAATAATGGAGAAAATGGTTTTGAGAAGACTCACTTTTCACCTGCATTCCCACAATCTTCTCCCGAAGGATCAGTACGGTTTGAGAGAGACATAGTACTACAGATCAGCTTTTCTACTTCTGTCAACAGATTAGAGATGCTCAAAATAGGAAACCTACTAATCACGCTGTGGCGGTTTTTCTGGACTTATCCAAAACTTTTGACAGAGTCTGGAATAATTTTCTTGTTATCAAACTGCATAAAATGTTTGGTATTGGAGAAAAAGCCCTACCCTGGTTTTACGATTTCTTGATAAACATACTTATCAGAGTGAAGTTTAATAATTCCCTCTCCAGGAGTTTTCGTTTTTTCAAGAAGTGCCTCAGGGTTCAGTTCTAAGCCTAACTTTGTTCTCGCTCAACTTATCAGGCATTGAGAATGTTGTCAAGAGGAAATGTGAGGTCGGCGTATTCGCGGATGATATTGTTCTTTGGAAGTCGGATTCTGACTTGACGAAACTGGAGAGAGACATTAATCTTGTCCTTGAGGACATTCGGAATTTCACTCTAGACTACAATCTGACTTTTAACCCTACCAAGTCTATGGTTAGCTTCTTAAAACCAATAGAAAGCTATATAATTTCCAACCTAATTTCTTTTTGTATAATCAACCACTAACCGTCGATAAACATCCAAAATATTTGGGTTTCGTATTGGACCCTAGAATTCTGGGAAACAAACATATTGACAATATTGTATTTAAGGCAAGAAAATGGCTCAATATCTTGAGATATATATCTGGACGTGATTGAGAAGCAGATTCTGGCACTCTGAGAAACACGTACATCTCACTACTCAGGTCCATCTTGGAGTATGGCGTTCCAGTTTACTGTAGCGCCTCCATTACAAATCTTCAGAAACTTGAAAAGGTCCAGCTCAGTGCTGCTCGGATCATCACTGGTCCAGAAATGTAGTTCTTTTACAGGCGGACATACAGCTCCACTGCCTTAGGAGACATGCACGTCTAACAAAATACTACAAGAAACTCAGAAATTTGGATTCTCGAAATCGTACTTCAGATTACTTCAAAGATTGGTGTAATAACCAGAAACTCAGAAGAAACAGTCCCTTCAGCTAAATGATTTCTTTTAACCTTACCATTGCTGCTGTGGAAACTCATTATCTGTCACAATATCTTGACCCAGCGGACGATCTTGATGGGGTCTTTTTCCATCCAGAATTACCAGTACACGTGAAAAAAACGAATAGACCTTCCATCCTATCTAGAGCTAGTTGTTTTAGAGCAACTGAAACTTTCTGAAGCAACTAGCTCTAGAGAGAATTGGAGACATACCAATTGACGCCACTCAGGTTTATACGGATGGCAGTAGAGTTGATTATTATCGATCCGCCAGGGGAATTTACATCAAATCGCAAGACCATATCTTGAGAATCCATAGAAGAAATCCAGACGGTTGCTCAGTTTTTCGCAGTGAGCTAATAGCCATTGATGAAGCCCTTGATTCTCTTGCATCTCTTCCAAATGGAAAAGAAATTTGAATACTGTCTAATAGAAGTGCAATTCATCACTTGTCCAATTGGCAAAGTGTGAGAGATAATGTTGGAGTGTCAAAACTCATCAAGTTAAAAATACTTTCCACATCACATAAAATTCATCTGCAGTGGATTCCCTCTCACATAGATCTAGAGGGAAATGAGATTGAGGACACTTTGGCCAAGGTTGGCGCTTGCGAGGTACCAGAGCCGTCAGCACCCCACACCTTTTTGGAGTTTTTTCTCTAGAGCTAAACACCAGAATAAGACCGCTTGGATTGTCCCCCATAGCACCATTGGTATCAATGTTCTCGTCCTGGAGGCTCTATGGCTCACGGCTTTACAAGGCAGGATCAAACTCTTCTAGCCCGCGTTCAAATGGGCCATCTTAAAACAATGAAATTTTCCGAAGGATGCAAGAGCTTTGAAATGTGCACGAACTGTTCTGAGCCGGCCTCGCTTGCTCACATCCTCGAGTCCCTAGGACTCACCAAGCGGAATTTAGCAGACGATCCCTTGCTGGTGTTGGATTTTTTGAAAGTGTACAATGTTATGGATCTGGTCTAGCACTGTTGACTAACGGGAGCATGCAACAGCAACAATACAGACTTTATTTCTGAGCAAAGTTTCCTTTGAAATGAAGCTTCAGATGAGTGAGGCTATGAACTGCAGCTCTGTAATCAATTACTAACAAAATCGAAAGTACCCAGTTCGATCAATTTGAAAAGAAAAATAACGTCACGAAGGGGAATTGCACATTAAGTATTACTACTAGTACATTAAGTTATGTAATAATTTTACATAACTATAAAAAAACGATTAATGAAGAATAAAATAAAATTTATGTAAGGATACATTATTATTCAAATGTTTACTAGAAGAATATCCATTTGAATGAAAAGTTTGGTTCAAATATTCTTTTAAAAATAATGAAGAAATTATTTTCATTGAAAATGAGTAGGAGACAAGTAAACGGATAAAAGTTTGTAGATGAATGAAAAATATTATTTTTATCTTACACCAAAACAAAGAACAAATATGTTAATAAAAAAACAAATGAAAAATATTTGTAATAAATATTTTTATATCTCTCAATGTGACAAAAATTACGTGTGAAAGATTCCTCGAAAAAATAGTATACCAAAGAAAAACAAAAATAATTATTATGCATTACATAAAATAAGAAGCGTAACTAAGAACTAGTCACTGAATCATATATAAAAAATCAGAATATTGAGAAAGTCTTTCTATAACTCAGCTACGAAACTAAATCAAAAATTTTCCAGGAAGAAAATCACGAAAATCCCAAACTCTTTCTTGATGTCAGTACAAGAAAAAATCAATACTGAAATATTTTCAGATCACAAAAGAAAATATTTGTTCGTTAGATTTGAATGCATTATATATATATATATATATATATATATATATATGCATGAACGCATAAAAATATAAACTATATATTGAATACATGTATAAAAATAGAAGTTATTCCTTTAATTTATATATTAAAGCGAAATATAGCTTACATATTTACAACATAAAACATACTAAACATAAAAAACAATTTCATGTAAAATCTCCATACATTTCCTAGATTTAAAAAATTCATCCACTCCGAGTGAATGAAAGAGGCAGAGGTAAGTTGAAGAGTGCGACAAAATGAAGAATAGTTTTGTTTGAATTTTTCCTACACAGCTTTATGCAAATTATCAGCTGTCCACAATGCTAGATGCTTAAATTTGGTTCAAATAAATTCGTATATTTTGTCTCGCGTGTTGTGGTTTTCAAAACCTTCTTTTAGATTAACGGTATACTAGTGGTCATGGTCACGGATTCGTAGCCGTTGTATCAGGAGTGAGATCCTTAGTGCAAAAGGAGTGACGCATGTTACGCTGGCATCTTGTGGAAAGAGGAGTAGGGTGCCTTCGCAACTTCGCTTTTAAACACCATTGCTTCTATCTGGTGCATTGCTTCCCTAAGATCAGCAGACGTCCTAAATCCGATGCGAATTTGGACTTGTCTGTGAAGGATATAGAAGCGCCTTCTTTTCTGGTCCAAGAAACATGATCCCTTGTCCAACCTAAAGGCACTTCACTGTCGATGATTCAAGGGAACACGCACGCTCGCTGTCCATAAATTAGCATTATCAAGGCGTTTTCATCTCATAGAAGCAGACATGTTTGCTGGGGATGCGGCAAAATGACATACAAAGAGCTGATGCGCAATTATGTTTATTCACCCTTAGAAAACGCGATCCCTTGCAAATTTGTCGTCTCAATCTTGTATTTGTCATCTCTATATATAATCTTGAAATTTCGATTGACTCTACAGTTGTTGGACCCCACTGGGAGTCCTTTTCAGACGTTCTAGCGCCATCCACTTCTGACAATCCCGGTTTTACCCATCCTACAGACCACTACTCGAGCGAATAGGATAAATGACTTTTTCTAGACCATTCTAGTATCTTGTCAACGAAAAAACCAGTATCTATTGAAGATCATCCATCTCGTACACAGAGTACACAAGAAGTTACAAAAGTTTAATGTTTGCATATTTTCTTCCACTCATATAGATGTTCATTTCTTTAAAATAAAAGTTATGATTATCATTTTCCACATACATTCATTACTATCATTCATATTAACTATGAACTTTACCGCAAATCCTTCTATTTTAATGGTGAGAACGAAAACCTTATGCTTACCTTAAGAGGTTAATGGAGTTGGCGAAAAAGTAAATATTGAAAAATAGACAGGGGTGTTAGGCTTTTTTTAAGACATATATTTTTATTTAATAACAAATAAGTAATAGTGCCACAATTATTTTAAGTTTTCCGAAGTGATAATGTTACAGCGCAAGAAAGCATTTCCTATCAACATGATAGTAATCCGCTCGATAATGATACCTAATGTAAAGCAAGGGACATTAAGCTCTACTGTCTCAAGTATAACAGTCTTTCTGAAACGCATCTCTACTATCGCATGAAAGTAAAATTTTAGTACTTTTAAAAGACGTGTAATTCAGAGGAGTGAAATGATGGACTGGATTTACCCTCACCCTTAAGAATTGAACATTACTAGCCACGCAGAATAAATCTTTTATCACGTAATAATCCGCTAAAATCTAGAGTATATTAAACAGTTTGATATAGTATGCATTATTATTCACATTTTATCGCATTATATAGAAAGTGTTCTTGTTTTGAATATAAGTGAGATAGGGCAAGAATTACTATCTGATCTCCAATTATAAAAATAGACTCCATAATTCATATTTCTGCTAAATATTCCAGATCCGTTGCTGTTTAAATTAAATAGTTTACCTACATAAAAATTATAAATTATTGGTCGATAATAAGTACACGTTAATAAGACGTTCATACACAAAATCAGTTTCTTTTATTTATCTCAAATGAGCGAAAATCAAATACTTAAACCATAATTCAAAGAATGATTGTGAGTGAATAAAAAAATTGGCGATAAACATGGAAGAAAAGTAAATGTAAAGAAAATGGGTTTTGTATTTATTTACAAAGCAGAACGTGTAAAAAGGCTAAAGTACTTATTGTAACGTTTCAAGATATCCTAAGCAATAATAATTTTTTATACACGAGTAGATTGGACTATTTGTATAGTCAAAATATACATGCGTGCTGGAAGGGAAGAAATTAAAATAATTGTTTAGGACAAAACGAAGCAGTAAAAGAAGTATTTTGTGTGTGCGTGTGAACAATTTGTTTTGTTTAAAATGTAGTTGATGAAATTAATTTTTACACTTAAAACGAGACGAGAGATAATTGGCATTGTGTTTAAATTAAGCAGAGAGTATAGGAGTGAGAATGAAAGATACAATTTTGTCACAATGGTCGTATAATAAAAATAAAACTGTTGCGTTGTGACGAATCTGTACGCAACTTTTCCATTAATATTCTTAGGCGTCTTTTTGGGGATTATAAATTCGCGTATATATATTTCCAATCAACTCCAAAAAGCCAACGGGATATGCAAAGTAGATGGGGTATTTAAGTAGAGCGTTGTAAGATAGTAAGAATGAAGGCTATTGAGCCAGCAGCAGTAGCCTTAAGTTTGGAGAATTCAATTCGATTGCAATATTGAAGAGTTACGGTTAGTAATCTACGAATACATCTTGTGAAGATACCTAAGTATTTTCAGGTGATATACTATAGTTTATTATCGCTTAAAATAATCGCTAGTTTAATGAAATTAGTTTAAGTTAATGAAAGCTAATAATTCGAGTTACGTGTATTTCTCGGACCTCCTATTTCGGTAGACCTTTTTGATCTGACGCGTAATTATTGATTAATTTCATAATTCGTAATTTAATGTAATATTAAAGGTAAATCCCTTTTGTTTAACGTAACATAGAAATATTATAAGTTATTAGAGTTTCTGATATTTGAATCGATATAATAAATACAAGTTATTATAATACAAATGGCTCTTAGTGATTCTTTGCCTCAAATTAATCTTGGTGTACAGGGGGAACCCAGGGGGGGCTCTAATAGCGTGTAAAAAGCATTGGTGTCAATTGTTATATAAGTAGTGAGGTCAACAGCCTGTTCCGATTTAGATTAAAAAACTGTAATATAAATAAAAGGATTTAACGGAATAATTACATAAATACTTTCCTATAATGGAAATTTGTATTTTTCACAGTTGCAACATGATCCAAACCAAATTACGATTATGTTATTGTCATTGTTCATATAGTTAATGAATATAAGTTTTCTACGAATTAGCTAAATGAAAGGTTTCTTTACATTGCTTATGCAAAAGTCAATAGCACTGGAAAATTCCTTAGAGATGCATTCGTTTTTAAGTGCATCTTACTATTTCTTCAGTCACTTAGCTGGAATCGTTAGTAATATTTATCAGTCAACCAACTTATATAAAAAAAGCGTTTAAAAAATCAAAATATTTTATTTTTTTGATACTTCTTTTCGAGTTTCTATTGCCCTTTAGCGCAATGAAAAGTAATGCTTAAAACATTCTCTGAATGAGACATTAATGCCTGGAGTATTTTATGTAATCTAAACTTTTAAAGCGCATCTCCAGTTTTTCTTTTGCAAGCACTCGGTGCACTGACTAGTGCATGAAGCAAATGCTTTCAGGGATCCAATTCAACCAGCAAATTGATGGATTTATCTCCGTGTTTGAACAGTCATGTGCCTCAAATGGAGAAAATTTAATTGCTTATAAGCAGGTGAAAAATCAGAACTTATATTTGTAAATTTTCTCCTTTCTATCAATCTTGGCACTACAAAAAATGCCCGCTGGAACTCGTGAAGGAGCATAATTATTCACACTCTGGAAACAACCACTAAACATGTCTCTGAGATTGATCAAATCCAATTAGAGCGTGCGCCGTAATCATTCGTAAAAGCGTGGAGTGGGCCAATTAGCATCGCCTCCTTTCATACGTGCAATAATTGGCGAAGACTTTTGTTTTCTCTCTTCCCAAAATGAAGATAATTGCATTCTTTTCTTGGCGTATTTCAGAGGAGGAATATTAATTAAATCGAAAGAAAAGGATCGGAATGCTAACAGATGGAGGGAGATCGATAGGGGGCCACCATTCTGGGGAAAGACATTATGGAGGTTTTTAAAGTATTGTCTTGACCCGAAATAGAACATATCTATATGCGAAGAAATAGTATTCCTACTGATTTAGAGTTTACCATAATACTTCAAAGTTACATAGAAGGTGCGACTAACAAGCATAATAAAAATAGAAAAAAAAGTAACAATGTAAAGAGTCCCAGCAAAAATGAGCTTTATTGTCTCCGGGGAATGTTGACCGGAAAAATATCTCCATTTGGGCAAAATGCTAGATTTCGTTATCAAATGAAATTGAGAATTATACTCTGCCTATGCCCATCGTCCCTTTTGTGGAAAATAAATGTTTCGTGTGTTTAGTAAATGAAAAAAATAAAATAATTTAAGAATGAGAACCCGTTGGATTATAACCGAATACTGCAAAATTTCCAAATCGTCTGCATTTTCTGCAGACGTCGAAAACTAAACGATTAGTATGGTTTCGGGTCTTTCAGCACTCTATTTTTCCAAAAGAAAAGGTAATCAATCAATCAATAATTAGTAAATCATGCTAAAATAAATAAAAACGTTGGATTACACACACATGTCTGTGTAATTATTCTTTATTTTAATTTCCTTCGTAGAGATTTCTGTTAATTTATGATGGTTTTGTAGTCCCCAAGACATCGCGTCGTACTGAATTTGTTTCTGTTATTCGTCTACCGCAACCCCCGGTCCACGTATCAAAGGGAAGAACATTAAACTGTTGCCATTTTATTTAAAAAGGCGCATTTCTCTCGGATGTGCGCAACTTTCCACGGAAATCACTTTGTTCTCCCCTTTATTCATTTTTGGTGTAACTATATTTTAGTCTGAAGTTATATTTAATAAATTAAAATTGTTAAATCAAAACAATCTAAAATATAAGCGATCAACGTGTCCCACCCTCAGCGGAAAAATTATCAAACGTTGACCGGTCCGTAGCGATAAAAAGGTTGCGGAGAACTGGTCTAAAGGGAAACACAATCTTAACCGTTACTTTATCCCAAAAAAAGTGCCACGCAAGATATTTCATGGCGAGATGATGCAATCCATCCCAAAGTCCGATTCCCTCAGTGGGGGAAACCCAGGAATCCTATGCGTCAGAAAAGTTTTACAAGCTTCCGGTAATAGAAGTAAATTAGCGACAATCTTTGTAACAAAAAGGAACAACACTTTTGTCCATTCAAACTTGTCCCTGCACATTTTCTTGCTAACTTTTCATTAATTTGTGAAATAAACAACCTCTTAACGATGTGGCTGTATCATGTTTTATTTCAGAGAAAATATTACATATATAAGCATAGTTTTGTGCATGCACGGATACATAAAAACTGTAATATATTCAGTCTTCCTCTGTTCTCTAGATAATTTCTTCGCTAGGTTTACCTCATTTCTGGTGGATGTTTACAGATACCCGCCTTCGAATACACGCGCCCCTTTCACAACTGAGGTGAAAAAGGATTCTCCATCGGGCCAGTTATTAAGTGCTCATACTATTGTTATTGCTAGTTGCGATTCACTGGAGAGAAGGTTCTGTTTTTGTTGCTGTTCGTCTAACAATGCTAGACAATCTCCATGGATCCAAAAAGTTGTAGAAATTTTAAAAACAGAAGAGGTTCCAGAAGAAAACACGCACACCATCCTTTTTAAAATCCAAACAAGTCAACGTGTGGGCAGGGGATACCAGTTAAGGATAACACAGTGGAATAACTTCTGAGCTTGACAAAAAGTGAGAGTTTTTGTATGACCGCTCCTAAAGAGCGAGAAGGCCGTCTGGTATACTTCCTAGGCATATAAGCCTGAATCAACCTCCTCTATTTCTTCCGACGTACCAAGGATGACTAGGCTGAGCTCTGTTTAGTTCATATTCGATAATTCTCTGAACGTAACAGACTCAGAAGGGCTCACACCCTCCTCAGCCACAGTCGTGGACAAGACATTGGCTTTCTCAGTACCATCAATCCCCCCGTGGGACAGTACCCACTGAAAATTAACGCTATCGTTAAAAGAAATCCGTTCAAGAAGATAAAGGATATCAAGCTGGTCAGGTTCCCTAAATATATGCAGTTGGAGAAATGCAATATATCTCTACAGTGAGATGATTTAGAGAAGTTGCTTGTCAAGTTGAATATATTGTCGCTTTTTTATGATTTTCTGAGTGATATTATCTTGGAGAAAAATTTTCATTCACCATTATAATTTTTGCCATATATCCCCTGTTATCTTCAGTTGTCTTTAGAATTGATATCATAAGCAATGGAAAATATAGTTCAAATGGATGTGTGTGTTGGACATGTTTATGCCGAATCCATTTATATCTCTAAATTAGAACCCCAAATTAATTTTTTACGATGATCTCATTGAACAGGAAACTCATCAATTACTTATTTAGTCCTCATCGCAAGTGTTTTCATAAACACAGCTTTCTTTTTGGAAGAATTTGAAGCATGCTACCATTGCATTACATGTTATTGTACGGAAATCATTGAAAGTTTTCTGAGTCTTTTCAGATATTAAAAAGAGCACACGGAATCGAAACAATAAAAAACTCATAACTCCTCAAACGGAAGACGATTTTTCATCAAGGCCCTGCAAGAGCTGAAGACGATCCTAGTAGTGGCCAAAACCGACGAATGCATTAAGCGCATACGCTGAAAAGAGTTGGAATTGCTTCATGATAATGCTCCTGCACTTCGGTCATTATTGCGAAAAATTGCCATGCAAAACATAATGCTACCGCATTATCTTGAACTAGTTCCAATTTTTCTTACCTTTTCCCACAGCTACGATGAATTTGAAGGGGCAATGTTTTGAAATTTCAGAAAAAAAATTTTATTTAAGTGCGTCGAGACAGCTGAAGCAGAAGATTTCAAAAAAGAAAGTTCCAGGAGTATATTTACTCATTATAAGAATTTTGAGAAAAATATGTAAATTCCCAAAGGAAACTGTTTTAAGGAGATGAGTAGTTGAAATGTTTTAAATGCAATAAATTGATTTTTACTTTGACACTACGAGAACTTTTTGCCTTGCGTGTGTGTGTAGAACTTTCATTTTCATATAAACAGAAGTTATCTGAACATGCTTGTTTATACTTTTTTTAAAAAATACTCAATGAATTTATATTAATAACAAAATTCTCTGAGTAATAATTAGCTTCTTAAATATAAAACTTTAAATATCTTTAAATGCCTTTAATAATTAAGACTAGTCAGTAGCCCCTATACCGACAATATTAAATTGAGCCATTTTAGGAACCTGTTTCTCAGAAATTGTTAAATATAAAAACTTCAAATTTTGGCTGCATAATAGTTATAAACTTTTTATTTAAACAATGGTAAAATGTTTCAAATATATTGTTTACTTTTTTCAAAAAAAATTCATCGTAGAAGTATCACTTTGAAATTTGTGAAAATAGTCATTTTTTTACGATATAACTGCTTCTAAGCAAAATATTTTGGGAAAATCCCCAAGAAAGTAGTTACATTATATAAGTTACATATTATTTATGGGAAATAAAGATTGCAAGTATATTTACTTTTTAGATTCTTTGAAAAAGGTACACGTAGTTTGAAAACAATCATTTTAAGATAATTGCATTTTAAGTGTAAAAAGGCAATTAATCACAAAAATAATGAATTACAATATGTATTTGCCCTATTTTATTAAACATTAGTATCTTCTTAATCTTTAAGAATAAAATAGGAAACAAAAAAGCCTTAAAATGTTCAGAAAATACATATATAGTAATTTTCAGTTTTTGTTCAACGATATTTTTTTTAGAATTTTAAATCAAGTTTCACAAATTATGTAACAATCTGTGAAGAATTTTTAACTTCGAAGCATTATAAATATCAAATTTGACCTTATAACATCATAAATATAATGTAAACATGTATCAATATATAAAAATCATGATTTAGGAATATGTGATTTTACGACATTAGAAAATTTTAATTATGGATTTGTATATTCCCATGCAAACACAATTTCTAAAAGTTTCAAAATTCAAAATTGTCTCTAAACTGTAAAAAATATTTCTAAAAAAGTCAAAAAAAAAACTGTGTTTCTATGTTTTTAAGTATGATATTGGTGTATTTTTATGCATGTAGCAAGCTTCTCGCAACGACAAAAAGCATTACACATCTGAGTTGTTGTTAGTTACCTCTTATTGAAAATCTTTTGAATTATTAAAGCTTAAAAACTTGTCTGAACAATAAATAAACATTAATAATTGCAATTAAGTGAAATACTTAAAATATATTGTTTAGTTTTCTCAAAAACGTATAACATAAAAATATCACTATGAATTTTTTAAAAAAATTGACATTTTTTGTTACGATATATGGACTCCAGTCAAATATTTTGAGAAAATCCTCAAAAAACTCACATGAATATATATAGTTACATACAAGTAACATGAGGGGGAAAATTCATTACATTCATACATTATATTCTGAGAAAAACATGAATATACTTTTAAAAACATCATTTTTGAGAAAATTGAATTTTCACTATAAAGTGTCACATAATCACAAAAATAATGATTTACAACATGTATTTGTCCCATTTTATTAAACATTAGCATCTTTGCAGTTTATTTTGCATAAAATAGTAAGCGAAAAAAGTCTTAAATTGCCCAGAATAGCATTTTTCAGTTATTTTTAACGAGATAATTTCTAGTATTACATCAATTGTCTCAATTCTGTATCAATTTTTGAACAATTAGTAACTTTCATGCTTTACTGATATCAAATTTGAACATAAAGCAACATAAATGTAATGTGAAAATGTATCAATATGGTTTTTGTATGAATTTGAGATGGTATTTATAAAAATACTCGATTATATATATATATATATATATATATATATATATATATATATATATATACGACATTTTGAAAGTTTTCGCTGGGATTTTGTAAAGTTATCATTAGGTTTGGTTGTTGCAGACATTTTCTAAGTTTTATACTTCAAAAATTACTCTACACTGGACAAATGTTTTCTAAAACAGCCAAAATAAAACTATTTTTATGTTTTTAAACGTGAAATTTATGTATTTTTATGTATGTAACAAGCTTCTCGTAAAGGCAAGAAACATCACATTTGATGTATCATCTTATACCTATATCTCAGAAACTATTAAACACATAAACTTAAGACTTTGACTATATGCATTAATTATACATCTATATTTATACTGAAGAGAATTTTCTTGAAAAACATATTAATTTGTTTTTTTCAAAAACAAACTTTTAGTTGAGCGAGCAAATATGATTATGAATTTATTGAAAATTGTCATTTTTTATTATATCTGCTTAAGAATATTTAAAAAATGTCAGTATACACAATTGCATTTAAGAAACAGAGTACATTTATAAAAAAACATTTAGAAAACAATTTTCATAAAAAATCTTACCTTGTAAAAGTATTATCCTATTTTTTTCATCACATATTATATTCATTATGCATTATGCAGGTATAAAGTTAAGATTCATTACGTAAATATTTCTCACCTGGTCACAATTATATATCCTAATTTTGTTTCTTTTAACACGATTATCTTTTTCAGTTACTGTAAATTAAAGTCTGAAATTTTACATTTAACATATTTTGAGAAAAATCCGTGAAATTTTTAACTTATTAAAATGGATATACCTCATACATTTTTCTAAAAAAACTATCTACATTCATAACTAGCTTCACCTTTTATATTAATTCATACGAAAAGGTATGGTTAATATGTGCAAAGAAAACAATATTTTAAGGGTTTTTTGATAGAAACAAGATTATTGCTTACTCCCCCAATCACTTAAATATTTTAGTTCTCGCGCAAAATATTTCATGCCAATAGTCATAAAAAAAACAAAAAAAAACGTACTTTGAAAAGGCTTACTTTATTTAAAATTAACATGAAATGATAATGCATAGTTGGATATTTACTGGCTGTAACAATTTGTACCAATATATCTAAGTTAATTTGTTAAGTTATTACAAAACTCACTCAAAAATATTTTCGACGGGGTATTTTTTATAAGATAGTTTACATTCTTACGTAGTATGAAAGTTTCTCTTTCGTTAATGTGTAAAAGGATCTGTTTCAAATTCTGTTTTCGAAGACAAAGTCATTGAAGTGAGTGAAATTTATTCAATAAATGGAACACAAAAAAGACAAGGCTTCACTGAAAAAGTAAGTAACAAGCAGGATTCATTAATGGAATTACATTCATCGAACTTTTAAAATGGTGATAAAAAAAAGAAAAGTAGAAATACGAAAACAATAGAATTTGCACACAAAAGGAGAGATCATGAAGAGATAAATCTCAAAAATACGAATAAATAAATACATCATTTAAAAGTAACTTAGTCCATGCATTAAAATTAAAATAAATCGACAACTGAAAATACTTTTTCAACTAAACAAAAACACTCGACATTACACATGATTAACGTCATCAGCGTCATTCCGGAGGGGAAACAAAGAATTAATTTGTATTTTTTTAAAACTTCCTCGTTTTTAAATGTGCTTTGCCTTCAGTTTTTTGTTTAAAATAATAAAAGAAAGAATATATGACAAACTACGATTTCTTTTCGGTGCATCACACGAGCATGTAGCTTGTAGTAAACTACAAGGCAGTTTTTGCTCAAGTTGGAGTTTATTAAAAGCTATTGTAAAATAACTAAATAACTCTTCCATAAATAATTGTTTGATGAACCTATATTTTCATAAGGTACATGTAAGTAAAGTATAAAACTTATTTTAAGTTCTTGGAACGGAAGGGAAAAATAAAACAATTTCTTTTGCAGCGCCATTTTTTTTCTAGGAAAGAATTTGTTAAATGACAGTTGAGAAACAAATGTAACGTAAAAACTGTCTCGTCTGTTGAGCATTTTTAAAAATATTGATTACATGGAATTCCCTTTTTAAGCCAAAAAAAGATTTAGTGAAGTGGTGTAAGCATGGGCGTACACGCATCTTGTTAAAAAATTATTGTAAAATATTTTTAATTACTTCCTTAGGCTCAAATATCCGCATACGTGCAATATGGTAAACAATTGGTGTGTTATGCGTCTCTGATAAGAATCTCACCACAAAGTTTAAGGAAAAACTTTTTAATTCAATACTATATTATTTTATACAGATTTTAACGCAAAGAGTTTTTTCTACGTGTAAGTGTTAGAAAAAAAAATTGAAGCGTTATGTGTACTGTTTGCTTAAAGATTCTATTTTAAAGCATTTATTATTAGCTATCAAGCAACGTCTCATAATTTCTAAATATATATCCTAAATACAAAAAATACGTACGTAATTGATTTCCGTATATTTCAAATTTATAATATGAAGATGGATTGAAATGTTTTAAAACTTATAATTTATTGACACCGCATTAATTTTAACTTGGTACGAGCAATCTCTTAGTAATGGATGCAAAACTTTATTTTGAATTTTTTTTATGTGACTTAAAAAAAAAAAAAAAAAAAAAAAAAAAAACAAGTAATATAAAAAAATTAAGTCAATTCCTACTTAGATCAACAAAGAAATTTTTTTTATTAAATAGTTACAATTGATATAAATATGTATTTACATAGGACAGAATTACAACATTAAGTGGTAATTAATTTTTTATTAATTATCATTAAATTATCGTATTGTCATCCAAAACAATCGTGCATAAAAAATTCAGTTCATCTAAATGCTTTAAAAGTGAGAAAAAAAAATATTTTCAAGTTTTGACGCAAGTCGCCAAAATGGTCACCAAAAATGTTGCCAACGTAGTGTATTTACAATTCTTTAAATAATTAGTTTTAATCAATTAATTTTTATTAGTAATAATTAAAGTATTGTATTGTTATCCAAAATAATGATGTATATAAAATTTCAGCTCAATGGAGCACTTTAAAATGTATTTTATTAACGATTGAAAATTCCACCAAGATAAATATATAGAGAAGAGAGTGTGAGCTAATAGTAGGAATTGAATGAATAATTAGAGATAATATTGAACTATTTCTTGTGAAGCACACGCGAATCATTCCAGAAATAAATCGATGTTTTAAGTCTTGATTTCACGTAAAATCCGTCTTGCAAAATCAAAGGGAATGTTTCTATTCATTAACTTTGACTGGGTTTCAAAAACTGCATGTGATGAGGTGCAAATTTTATAAAGTTGATTATCAGCTCGGACGAAGTCTTAGTCTTCTAAAAAGATGCTATTAACCACCTAAAAAACACCACGATGAAACAAGCTTCCAAGCACAAAATTGTCTCTGAGTATACTATGATGATGTATGCAAATGATTAACATTTTGATGCAGAGCACACCATGGTTTCCACCATCAAAGCGATACAAAGAGAGAAAAATGAATGCTGTTTTCAAGCTTTTGCTTTTTCGTGCCATGATTTTGCATGGGCAGTTTCAATATGCTACGTTGAAGAATAAAAAAGTGTTACGAATAAATTTCAGCGTTCGAACAAGGAAGAATGGTTAAGACAGAGAATGGGGATTATCTTACAGAGAAATCGGGGATTACATTAGGTGAGCCTAGTAAACATTAGGACGAAGTAACGGTGATGCGAATTCGCAAGGGATGAATGCAAAAGGAAAATTCTGACCACAAACACCGAGTGCTGCAGGTTGTTACCACTTTATATGAGGACAGGCATATTACTGTGCGAATAGCAGAATGGAACAAAATTACATCCAGAACCATGGCACGACAAATATGGTTCGTTGTACAGCAAATGGTGAGGCGTCCATTACTGCGATTCCATTTGGCTCAAATATCTTACCATCTGTAATGTGCATTGAATTCCAGGCATGGACAACCAAATGCTATTGTCTTTTACGACTCATGAAAAATCATGAATTTGCTTTCGAAATCATCATAGGTGAACTGTATGGAGACTCCATGGATAGAGGATGCTTAACTGTTGCCTTTGCACCGTGGTACTGGTCTTTGGTCTAGTATTATGGTTCAAAGTGGCATTATATTCCCCTCCGGGACATAATGCCCTAGTAGTATCTCTCCGGTGTTTGGGGGCTCGTCTACAGCCGCATTCGAATGAGTGACCATTTGCTATGTGGAAGTTCTATTTGTCTATCAGATTGCATTTCTGCCTTGGGTTGCATGTTCTTTCAGTATATCGTCAATATAACTCATCTGTTATATTATTGGAGAACAATGGGTCCAACATGCACTACTTAGGGATACATCAGATCGATTAACTTTACAATATGTGCAAACAACTCCCGATACCATAACCTAACATAATACATCCAAAGCTTCTCTCATTTAATGTCGGGGTGTGTAGCAGACGTTAATGGCAGTTAGTATTGATTTCCCACACAATGCTTTTTTTACTTCCCAGAAAACTGTATTTTCAATTATTTCTCTAAAACATTTAGTTTTAGCAGTGTGGTTCCAATTACTCAGCTACAAAATTCATGTGTTTTGATTTTTTACAAAAACAACTTTATATATATATATTCTAAGCATTTAGTATTTGAGATATTTATATATTAGGTTGGGGGAAAGAAATCCATTTTTTGCAAGAAAATCAAGACTTTATTTAACATGCTTCCGATTGTCCAATTTGGATCAAATATGCACCGTTTTGTTGTATAATTTGTTGCCATTTTAAAGGTAGCTTCAGAATGTCTCTCTCATAAAAGTATTGGCGAAAACATTTAATAATCTCTCTCTCTCTCTCTCTCTCTCTCTCTATATATATATATATATATATATATATATCTTCACACTCTTCTCTTGATTCCAATTTCTTGTCACTCAGGAAGTTTTGCAATACGAGAAGAAAGTGGTAATCGCTTGGTGCCAGGACCAGACTATATGGTGGATGCATTAAAACTTCCCAACCAAGCTCCCAGAGGTTTTGGAGAGTAACTACAAAAGTGTGTGGCCTGGCGTTGTCCTGATGGAATACGACACATCTTCTGTTGGTAAATTCTGGCCATTTCTGGTCGATCGCTAGCTTCAAACGGTCCATTTGATGACAGTAGAGATCTGAATTTAGTGTCTGGCCATGCGGAAGAAACTCCTTATTAATGATACCTTTCCAGTCCTACCAAATACACAGTGGAACCTTCCTGGCCTATAGTCCTGGTTTGGCCACCGTTTGAGCTACTTCACCGCACTTTGACCACACGATCGTTTTCACACAATATTGTAGTACGTGACCCATTTTTCATCTCCAGTCACCATCCATTTAAGAAATGGGTCGATTTCATTACGTTTAGCCAAGGCTTCGCAGATGGAAATTCGATCAATCATGTTTTTTGGTGTTAATTGGTGTGTCATTCAAACATCGAGCTTCTTTTTGAATCCAACTTTCCGCTAATGGCTTAAAACTGCTTTATGATCGATCTTTAGCTCTTGGGCGATGCTACGACTACTAACATGTCAGTCAATTTCGATAATTTCTCTGATTTTATTGACATTATCGACAACGGGTCTGCCTGTGCTAGGTGCATCTTTAACATCAAAAATACCTGAACGGAATCGACGAAACCAAAATTGCACGTAATTAGCTGTTACTGTATCGTCACCATAAAAACATTCGTATTTTCAGCCCCCAGGCTTGCATTTTCGCTTTTATCAAAGGAAAAATGTAAAAAGGACCGAATTTTCTCTTTGTTGACTTCCATTTTTAACACCCTGTAACTCACAACTGAATGAACCAAACAAAAAAAGTAAAAGAATTTTTTAGTGTGAAATGTCATCTTGACAACGAGCATAAATTTGAAATTGTTTGATCGATACTTTTCGAGTTATCGACACTACAGCCAACTACCGAAAAAATAATGGATTTCTTTTTCTCCAACCTAATATATATAAGCCTATTCAAATTATGCGTGTTCAAATGCCTTTAACAAAACATCAGACCATAAAATTGTTTTTCAATGCCTAAGTATTATTAGGAAATTTTTTTAATTGAAACTACGCAATGAAATTTAATACCGTCTGCATTCTAAAAAATATCCCCTAAGTACATTCTAAAACAATGGAGAATAAGTTCAATTTTACGAATGTTTTTTTCCAAATCCTGTTCATGCTGAACGAGTAAAATTTTAATTCTTCAAGACGTTTATCAACTTTCTATTTCCAAATAATGATTTCTATGAAATATCTCATACTACTTAAATAAAAACAAATAAACAATCTTTACCTTTGTATTAGGAGGATACGTTCTGGCAAAGTGATCTTTATAATCTTTATTCGCTATATCATCTTTATCCGCAGAGTCCGCACATTTCTAAATAAAAAAAGGTAGTGACATTAAAAGATTTAAATAAATAACAGGCATGATACTGTTAAATGTGCAAACTCATTAATAAAAAAAACTGTTTTCAATACACATAAATTCCAGATGTAAATAATTTAAAATGAAAATTTAAATTTTAATAAATACGAATGTTAAAAATATTTACACTATATATGTAGTATGTATAAAAGTTTTAAAACTTAACATAACGGCATCCTTTTAAACTTACACACAGCTGCTTAAAATTTTGCAGTGCATTTCAAAATTGAATTTCAAACTATAAATTCTAGCAAACAATATAAAAATATCATATAGTTACAGAATAACTTTATTATTATCCGTAATGAAAACAAATAAAATTCATAGAATACATAAAAAGGAATTTAAGAATTTAGTTTTATTTCAGAAAAAATTGTATAACACATTTCTCTCTCTCTCTCTCTCTCTCTTTTGTTAGCCAATTTGTATAAAATAACAATGATAAATACAGAAATACGCATAAAAGTCATTTAATCTTCAGACTATTCAATAAAAATAATTACAACTAACACAAAACAAATAAACATTTCTATTAAAATTCTGCAAAAGTTTATTCTTATAATTTGTGTCTGAAGTTGTAAGTGCAATAACTGTTTCATGTCGTCAATAATTTTCTACTTAAAATACTTTATGATGTGAATACTTTTCCTTAATTAGTATTTTTTGAAAGATGATTTTAGTGTATTAAACAAATTTCAGATTCGAGAATCATATATTTCTGATAAATTAAATTCTTTTATTAATGATTAGTTAATTTTTCATTTATGGACCACGGAGAAAGAATTTACCTTTGTAAAATAATTTTTAATTATTCTTTCAGAAAACTATAATATTCTATTTCTATTTTATGAATAAGCTATTTGTTTTCCTTCTTCGTAATTAAAATATTTTTGTTTAAAATATATTTTGTTGAAATAAGAACGAATTTTAAAAATGTATTTTAATCCCTACAATATGTTTCCTTTTATGTGACTGAAATTTTAAAAGGGGTCATTTTAGCAATGTGGAAGATTTATACTGTAAAAGATTCTCGAAAGCAAATTAATCCAAATTTAAGAATAATAATCAAGTCAATCGAGTTGAAAAGAGTCGTTCTTTTAAGATGGGAACACGAATTGCGTACGGTACTAAAATTGCAAAAGAAAATAATTTCCGCGAAAAAAAATAATAAGCTTATTTATGAACGAAATTTGAATTTCCTTCTCTTTCCTTCCCTCCAATAAATAGAAGCGCCTTTCATTATTCGAGGAATGCTGACATTTTCATAAGAAAAACCTTAACGGAAGCTAAACATTAATTAATATTTGCTATCTGATTGCCGATAATTTGAAATGTTGGGAAGTTAGTGCATGTTTCTAACAAATAATATTTATAAATTAGAAATTAGCAAACATCAGAACACGAAAAAAATTTTCCCTTCAAAGCAATTGTTCGAAAGTACGAATGATTTTCGCGAAATTTTCGGATTAATTATGACAATTTTAATATTGCTTTTCATTCAAAGGAATCAAATAGAAAAGTTCATTTTCAATTGGCCTCGAAATTTTCTGAAAATAAGCACTTAAAAATATCTTTTGATTAATTACTTCACTATTCAAATTGGGTAATTCATATTATGTAATAAAATAAGGACTATAGGGTGTGTTTAGAAACTATTCCCTCAGTAATAAGTTTTATACGAATCCATATCAAATTTGTCAGTATTAAATTATTGATTATTTTATCACTCTTCTGAAGATGCATAATTTCAGAGCATAATACTTGCTTAAACTGCGCGGATGCCGCTCCATGTCCCAATCAGGGCTTAGACTCCTCCAAATTAATTTGAGCAGTATAATATATTTCAAATCTATAAAGTTTTGGATTATAAAACAAAAATCTCATAGAATAATACATTACATTTCAAATAGAATACAATAAAATACATTTTAAAAAATAGTAGTCGATAAGGACATATATTCTTAAAGTGATAAGCGATGGAATTTGCTACTTAAAAGAAATAATGTAATTGACTCAGATAGAATTTATATCACCTTAATATGTATATTCACGTTTTGAAAATGATCTACGATTTTTCAAAATTCTGTATTTATTAGTTATAGATTACGCTCTAAAATGTATCGTAAAATTGAAAAATGAACTGAGATCTATATATAAGCTATCCTAATCTCTCTCTACTATTCTTGTACACATGTAGTACTTTGTTGAATTTTTTTTATTTTGGACTTAACTCGGTCCTACGTTAGCTGAAAAAAAATCTACGTATATGATCAGGAACAGAAAAATGATCATAAATCGTTCATTTTACAAGTATTTGGTAGAATAGACACCGTAGATTACAGATAGCAGGCCATTTTGCTACGATTTGTTATAAGAGAGAGGAAGAGAGGTTTACTTACTAAATGCTAAATTATATATGTACGGACACACTCTCTCTCTCTTTCGTCCTAAATTTTTGATCTTTCATTCACTAATTAGACGCGTTTTAAATTCAAGGGATATTTTTCCAACACAAGACTGAATTTAAAGCAATAAAATACGCAAATAATTTTCTTTCGATGAAACCCGACCTTCAATTGTTAGGTTTCACGCCCATCATCATTATATAAAGCGGCTTCTTTGTGCAGATACTAAAATTACTTCTTTCACACAAACTGTTTCGAACAGTAAAACAAGTGATATAAAAAAATATACGTCAATTCCTACTCATATCAACAAAGAAAATTGTTATTTTAGATACTTTTTATTAAATGGTTACACATAATATAAATATGTATATACATATGGCAGAATCGCAGCATTAAGTGGCAATTAATTTTTATTAAGTATAATTAAGTTATTGTATTGTCATCCAAAACAATCGTGTGAATAAAATTTCAGTTCAATTGAGGACTTAAAAATGTATTTTATTAACGATTGAAAATTACACCAAGATAAATAAATAAAGAAATATATAGAGAGTATATGAGGTAATACTAGGAATTGAAAAATCAAAAATAGCTAAATACTTTCAAAAAATCTTTTTTAATTTGACGATACTCTGTCAAAGTAGTAGATCAAATATGTTTACTGCATACAGAAATCGAAAAGAAACGTACTGGGAAAGGGTGGTGGGCAAGTTTCGAGAGAAACTCGACCGATGTGTCAGAGAAAGCAGTCGCATACTTATTGCCTCTTCCTGTCTATTGTGTTTGATAATAGATTTATATGTATGTAAATATTGTAAATAACAGCCTTAATAACAATAAATAAATAAATTCCCTTGAGCCTTACACTGCTCCTACTTATTCGCCATATGCAAATGCGTAATAAGGTTCAATGAAATATCTCTATCAGGATGCCATATATGAAAGCGTTAAATAGTTCCAATGCAATATAAGACATACAAACTTTGAAAATTTAAATGGATAAAAGAGAAATTTATTTTTATTTACAGAATTAGTTAAACAAATGTAACTGGTTCAAATGAAATAAATAAATTCCCTTGAGCCTTACACTGCTCCTACTTATTCGCCATATGCAAATGCGTAATAGGGTTCAATGAAATATCTCTATCAGGATGTCATATATGAAAGCGTTAAATAGTTCCAATGCAATATAAGACATACAAACTTTGAAAATTTAAATGGATAAAAGAGAAATTTATTTTTATTTACAGAATTAGTTAAACAAATGTAACTGGTTCAAATGAAATAAATAAATTCCCTTGAGCCTTACACTGCTCATACTTATTCGCCATATGCAAATGCGTAATAGGGTTCAATGAAATATCTCTATCAGGATGTCATATATGAAAGCGTTAAATAGTTCCAATGCAATATAAGACATACAAACTTTGAAAATTTAAATGGATAAAAGAGAAATTTATTTTTTTATTTACAGAATTAGTTAAACAAATGTAACTGGTTCAAATGAAATAAATAAATTCCCTTGAGCCTTACACTGCTCATACTTATTCGCCATATGCAAATGCGTAATAGGGTTCAATGAAATATCTCTATCAGGATGTCATATACGAAAGCGTTAAATAGTTCCAATGCAATATAAGACATACAAACTTTGAAAATTTAAATGGATAAAACAGAAATTTATTTTTATTTACAGAATTAGTTAAACAAATGTAACTGGTTCAAATGAAATAAATAAATTCCTTGAGCCTTACACTGCTCATACTTATTCGCCATATGCAAATGCGTAATAGGGTTCAATAAAATATCTCTATCAGGATGTCATATACGAAAGCGCTAAATAGTTCCAATGCAATATAAGACATACAAACTTTGAAAATTTAAATGGATAAAAGAGAAATTTATTTTTATTTACAGAATTAGTTAAACAAATGTAACTGGTTCAAATGAAATAAATAAATTCCCTTGAGCCTTACATTGCTCATACTTATTCGCCATATGCAAATGCGTAATAGGGTTCAATGAAATATCTCTATCAGGATGTCATATACGAAAGCGTTAAATAGTTCCAATGCAATATAAGACATACAAACTTTGAAAATTTAAATGGATAAAACAGAAATTTATTTTTATTTACAGAATTAGTTAAACAAATGTAACTGGTTCAAATGAAATAAATAAATTTTCTTGAGCCTTACACTGCTCATACTTATTCGCCATATGCAAATGCGTAATAGGGTTCAATAAAATATCTCTATCAGGATGTCATATACGAAAGCGTTAAATAGTTCCAATGCAATATAAGACATACAAACTTTGAAAATTTAAATGGATAAAAGAGAAATTTATTTTTATTTACAGAATTAGTTAAACAAATGTAACTGGTTCAAATGAAATAAATAAATTCCCTTGAGCCTTACACTGCTCCTACTTATTCGCCATATGCAAATGCGTAATAGGGTTCAATGAAATATCTCTATCAGGATGTCATATATGAAAGCGTTAAATAGTTCCAATGCAATATAAGACATACAAACTTTGAAAATTTAAATGGATAAAAGAGAAATTTATTTTTATTTACAGAATTAGTTAAACAAATGTAACTGGTTCAAATGAAATAAATAAATTCCCTTGAGCCTTACACTGCTCATACTTATTCGCCATATGCAAATGCGTAATAGGGTTCAATGAAATATCTCTATCAGGATGTCATATATGAAAGCGTTAAATAGTTCCAATGCAATATAAGACATACAAACTTTGAAAATTTAAATGGATAAAAGAGAAATTTATTTTTATTTACAGAATTAGTTAAACAAATGTAACTGGTTCAAATGAAATAAATAAATTCCCTTGAGCCTTACACTGCACATACTTATTCGCCATATGCAAATGCGTAATAGGGTTCAATGAAATATCTCTATCAGGATGTCATATATGAAAGCGTTAAATAGTTCCAATGCAATATAAGACATACAAACTTTGAAAATTTAAATGGATAAAGAGAAATTTATTTTTATTTACAGAATTAGTTAAACAAATGTAACTGGTTCAAATGAAATAAATAAATTCCCTTGAGCCTTACACTGCTCCTACTTATTCGCCATATGCAAATGCGTAATAGGGTGCAATGAAATATCTCTATCAGGATGTCATATATGAAAGCGTTAAATAGTTCCAATGCAATATAAGACATACAAACTTTGAAAATTTAAATGGATAAAAGAGAAATTTATTTTCATTTACAGAATTTGTTAAACAAATGTAACTGGTTCAAATGAAATAAATAAATTCCCTTGAGCCTTACACTGCTCCTACTTATTCGCCATACGCAAATGCGTAATAGGGTTCAATGAAATATCTCTATCATGATGTCATATATGAAAGCGTTAAATAGTTCCAATGCAATATAAGACATACAAACTTTGAAAATTTAAATGGATAAAAGAGAAATTCATTTTTATTTACAGAATTAGTTAAACAAATGTAACTGGTTCAAATGAAATAAATAAATTCCCTTGAGCCTTACACTGCGCTTACTTATTCGCCATATGCAAATGCGTAATAGGGTTCAATGAAATATCTCTATCAGGATGTCATATATGAAAGCGTTAAATAGTTCCAATGCAATATAAGACATACAAACTTTGAAAATTTAAATGGATAAAAGAGAAATTTATTTTTATTTACAGAATTAGTTAAACAAATGTAACTGGTTCAAATGAAATAAATAAATTCCCTTGAGCCTTACACTGCTCCTACTTATTCGCCATATGCAAATGCGTAATAGGGTTCAATGAAATATCTCTATCAGGATGTCATATATGAAAGCGTTAAATAGTTCCAATGCAATATAAGACATACAAACTTTGAAAATTTAAATGGATAAAAGAGAAATTCATTTTTATTTACAGAATTAGTTAAACAAATGTAACTGGTTCAAATGAAATAAATAAATTTAATGTTAAAATTATACACGAGCCATTAATGGAACACGGAAAAGAGAAGATAAAAAATTAAACCAATCAAAAATCGTCTGAACATAGATCGTCTGTTTTTATTTCCTTTTTTGATGGGAATAATAGTAACACATTGCTTACTACAGGAAACGTTGTTGCTTGTAGGTACTCGATTCACTAGGATAACGAGTTTCAATAAGAGAATAAACGATATGGATGACTCACTACTCAATGAAACGACTCTCTAAATAATGATTTCTCCTTCTCAAATTTTCCATTAACTACAGGAAATTCAAAAAATTACGAGGATCTTTTAGCTATGAATATTTTTAGATACCTCTATGATATTCATTTATTTTATTATTATTAAAATATTATTGTGATTTATTATTATCAAGATATTTTTTAGAGTTATTATTACTAAGGTTTGATATTATTAAGAGTTATTATTACTAAGATCTGAAATTATTAAAATTAATTATGACTAAAATCTTATTATTATTAGGTATTATAAAATTATTATTAATCAGATCTTATTATTATTATAGGTATTATAAAATTTTTTATTATTACTAAGATCTTATATTATTATTTTTAAGATACATTGAGATTTAATATAATTACGATATAAGATTAAGGTATTACTAAGATATAATGATTGTTTAAATCATAATTCACAGCTATATTGGATTGACTGAATTGTGTGTTAAATAAGAATAAAAATACATTTTAAAAAAATCAATTCACTAACTGGTTTTGAAAAGAAACATCTCTTATAAAAGCGATCTATGTATTTGTTCATTACATTTTGGGGAGAATCAACTTGCTGGAGAAGGCTTCCTCTCAACATTTTTTTCACTCTAAAAGAGTCCCAAACACAGGAAATTAAAGAGAACGATGCTTTTGATGCTGCCGAATTATGTTTATCATCCGGAGAGAAAAAAATTAAAACCTTTCGAAAATGATTTTTTTTAAATCTCTTTCATAAACAAACGTAGTTAAAAAAATATGTGATTATTTTCACCAAAAAAGAGGAAGATTATTTTTTAAATGAATTTAATTTTATACTTTCCAGACTTCTTGTTTTATTTTTGTTTCCTTTCAAGAAAGGAAGATGGTTCTATTTTCCTCGAAAGTGCAAACTTTTAAAATGTTATTAAGACAACAGGGATGGATATCAAAGGTTTAAATAATATATACGTCGCTTAAATGCCATCAAATTACATTAAAAAGGAAGACTATTTAAAATATGACGTAAATAGATTAAAAAATATAACTTCAGTATATAATTTACTTTCTAAGTAAAATTTTAAATATTGTTATCTGAATTTTTATTGTAATTTTTAAATTAGTTTATTTTTATTATTGAGGTACACAAATATATTTCCAATCAATCTGAAAATACTCTTGAAAACACTATATATATATTTAATAACGCTATACATATTACTAATTCTGATCATTCTCATTTTCTAAAGTTAATTTTCTGCACATACCTCTTCGCAATTTATACAGTTTCTTAGCTTTGCATTTTAATATTGAATATATGATGAAACATATGATGCAATGCTATACTTTTGTGAATCGGTTAAGTGTCCTAACAAAAAAATTGGATGATGAGCAAAACTTTAAAATGTTGAATCTTTAACATTTTGTTTATTATTTAGTCTTTTGAAATTACGGGAATTTGTATAAAACAACCTTATAACTTTCTAAATGTCTGAAATATTTATAATCCCTTAAAAACTATTTAAAATAAAATAATTATTCTTCCCAGTGCAATAATAATTATTTTCTTTTAGATAAAAGCATAGTTATTTCAAATAGGGAAATATATTTTCTAGCGGACTCATATATTAGATCTTATACACATGCTTTTTGTATAGCTGAAGATTTGGAAATACATATAATATGACTTTCGCATGAAATTCATATAAATGTATGAACCAATGTATGAGCACAGCTTACATATTTAAAAAGAAAATGCACCAGTATGGCGCAGAATACTTTTAATAATTTTCTACTTTATGCAGCGCGCGGAAATTACTTTTAAATTTTTGAAACATTTGACCATATAATAATCCAAACTCTTTAAAGATTGCAAAATATATAATTCTTTATCTTTATTGGCCTAAAATGCAATATTGCATTCCCAAATTTAATCTCGCTGGTCCTTGCATCCAGAATGTATCAATCCATTCTGTTCTTGAAGATAACAATGGAGCATAATTGGGAAGGGAAGAAAGAGACGTCCGAATCAAGCAATCCAAACACACAATAAACAACAGAGTTCAACCAATTGATTGGATCCAAGATCCAGCAGACGGGTATCACATTGTCCTTTCTAAAGAACGCAGTTGAATAGGATAAAACTATTTTTCACTACTGAAGGGAAGACTAGATGAACATCCCCTCACTCGCTCTTTGTTATTCGACTCCTGAGATTAGGGTAGGATTCTTCCATTCATTAGTAACCAGGAAGGACCTATCGAAAGAAATGAATTAAAACAGATAGTCAAGTTCCCGAATCTGATAACACTCAGTAACTATCTATCCATATGATTAGAATCATTTTGAAAAAGTCATTAGGAAAATTAAATGTTCCAAGTAGAAATGAAAATGATGTCCATCTAATGATAATTGCTTAATTATCCGTTTCAGGATAGCATTTTGTTTCGAAAAAAAAACAAGTGTGTGTAATATGAAAAAAATATTTTTAAGCCAATTCCTACTTAGACCATCAAAGAAAAATTTTATTTTAGCTGTTTTTTATTAAATAGTTACAATTAATATAATTATGTAGATAAATAGGACAGAATCACAGCATTAAGTGGTAATTAAATATTATTAATTATCATTAAAGTATTGTATTGTCATCCAAAGCAATCGTGTCTATAAAATTTCAGTTCAACTGCATGCTTCAAAACGAGAGAAAAAAAACCTTTTCAAGTTTTGACACATGTCGCCAAAAGGGTCACTACGTCACTAAAAAGGATGCCAACGTGGCTGTATTTGTAATTCTTTAATCAATTAATTTTATTAATTATAATTAAATTATTGTATTGTCACCCAAAATAATGATGTATATAAAATTTCAGCTCAATGGAGCGCTTTAAAATGAATTTGATTAACGATTGAAAATTCCACGAAGATAAATAAATATATAAAGAGTATAGTAGGGATTTAAAAAGAATATCATAGCACTCTTAATTCGAATAACTGTGAAGACCAAAGGATTAAAACAGTCCTGCTAAAAATCATAACTTGAACTTTAATTTCAAATAGCATTTTATTTAAAGATTGAATGCGGGGGGATCCTCTTCTTCTGTATCTAACAGCCAGAACGTTTTTCATCTCGCGTGCACAATTTGCATGAATTGTTGTTGCTTGTTGCACTTGTCTGACGATTTCAGATCAAAGCTCACGAAACTCATCGCCACAAAGATCTGGGATAGTGAACTAAAGGCACGCGACACAATATTTAAGGCACACCACCGAACAAAACAGATTGCATTTTAGTTCAAAAACATTTCTGTAATTGATTCTTCAATCAGGGAATTTTCAGCGAGATTTTCTCAGTTCAAAGAATAATCGGAAACGCTCAAGTTTATTATATACCCAGATGGGACTTCCTTTGATAAACTGAACTTGTCCCAGATCATTGGCTTGAAATTGAAGAATTTGAAATGCAACCTATTAATTTCGAGTGTAGTTCAATAAGAAATCAAAAATTTATTGAAAAAAAATTTGAAACGGTTTGAAACAGAAAGATTAACAAGAAAAATAAGTAAAAATGTTAGTAACGAAATTTCGGAAACATGGAATTCGATTCCAGATACATTTAAGATATCCGACTACCCTAAAATCATGATAGTTTCAAAAATTGACAAAAAAAACTTTTATGATTTCATTTTATAGACCATCTTATTAGCTTTAAAAAATAACCAAGTTTTTTTTTATTTTTCGTTCACTAGAACAGAAGTTACAACTGTTTTAGTAAAAGCAGATGACCCTCCCGATTGGTAACTGCCGACCGAAAGTGGCATTCTGAAACCAAAACTGAAAGCTTTTTCGGTTTCTTTCCACTTTTTCAAAAATATATTTTGAAGTATATTTTAATATTTTGTTTAAACGCTATTAAACGGCCTCACTTATTTTTCTTTGTAAAATGAGTTCTCACATCTGGCAATTTCAAGATATTTGTTTATATATATTTACTTCTTAATATTCAATATTACTGCTAACTTTTTTTTTCTTTCTAGTTTTTATTGAAATAAGTTCATTTTGATTTTCGTATTTTATAAAATTGCTTTTTAACTATCCTTTAAATTTCTGCCATGGGACATGGGCGAAAGTTACGTCAGAAAAAGTGAAAGCTTCGTGGTATTTTCCACACTACTCAAATAAAAGTTTGTGATGAAAGTATTTGCTGTCTGAAAAATTGGGAAGAGGATTAAGTGACACTTTATTAAATGTTGATTCCGGAACTCTTTCTGGTAATAGAATTTTCGACATCGAAATACTCATATCAATATTCTCTATTAT
Source organism: Trichonephila clavipes (assembly GCA_019973935.1). NCBI lineage: Eukaryota > Metazoa > Arthropoda > Arachnida > Araneae > Nephilidae > Trichonephila > Trichonephila clavipes. The sequence goes on from BMAU01020082.1 coordinate 506,075, forward strand.
TTCTTGTTCCTATATCAAGCATTAGTTGATTGAATGCCAGTGAATTATTAGCTCGTATTACTATTTTATAACTATGGGAGTTTCAGTTTTCGACAACGAAAAAATTAGTATCGATTCAAGTATTCTTGCTGTGAGTGAATCAGAGCTAATTAATACCTACAGATGTTCTAGAAGTCAATGAAAAATATGTTATTTTTAACATAAGAGTTTTGTGTAACATAATTTCGTTATTATGCTGTCCTGTGTGTTTTGAAAGAAAAGTTAGTGTTGTGCAAGACCGTGTGTTTGGGTTAGCTATGAATATAACTTTAAAATGAGAAAATGGTGATTATTCCTTCTCATTCTGCACTTTTGAGAAAGTAAACAAATGGCATAGTATCAATCTTGCATTTGTTTTTGGTATGAGAATCATTGGTAAATCACTGTGGCCAAAAAACTTTGATACTGCTATTGGTGTAGATGTATCATCTAAGAAAGCATTTTATTTCCTGGGGAAAAAGTTTGAATTTGCTGCTAGCAACGTAGCATGTAATACAGTGAAAGAAGCTGCATTGGAAAACAAAATAATGATGAATTTGCTCAACATGGTGTGTCGGTGGATGGCAATGAAAAGGATATTTCTCTTAGAATGGGTATGTGTCTGTTATCTCAATAGATACTGGGAAGGTGTTAGACATTTAATTTATGTTAAATGAGTGTGTAGACTTTGCGATAAAAAAACAAAGAGTTAAACACCACTCATAATTGAGCAAAATATATAGGGTCATCCGGGGGTATGAAACCCCAGGCTGTTTATCGTGTTTTCGAACGATTTGTCGAAATGAGAAAATTACAATATGTAAATTTTTTTGGCGATGGAGACTCTAAGGGGTATCACGCTGTAAAAGATATTTATGGTGAGAATACCGTAACAAAATACAAGTGTATTGGATACATACAAAAACGCGTCGGAAAAAGACTGAGGAAACTGAAATCCAAACGAAAATGTTGAAGGAGGCTGAGGAAAACTGACGGATGCCTTTATCGACAAGTTACAAAATTACTATGGCATAAATATCCATGACAATGTGCGCCAGCAATTTAGTTCAATAAGGGATTTCAAGAATTTATAGATACCTTGAAACATTTCCGTGTGACTGCTGGTGTAATAACATTGAAATGTTTTCAGAACTTGATGAAAGTTTAAACGACATTCTCTGACTGTGGCAAAAGTTGCCAGGAAGAAAAAATAGATTAGTTAAAAAGAAAAAAAATACTTAAAAATGAGCTGATAGAAGGTGTAAATTATAGAATTAGGGACTTTGAAGTAATTGTGTAAATAAAAATATCTGTGATAAATTGTACTAAAAATGCATTTTTCTCAAGATTTCTTTTTCGTATATTTTGAAAATTTCGAAAATGAGAACTCAAAATATTACCATTTAATATCTTTGAAACTTGGTACCATTTTTTCTCACAGTGTTTTCTATGGCATGAAGTAAAATAATGATCATAACAAGAATAGTTTTTAAATTATGGCCTAGGATTTGTGTAACGGTGTTGTAAAACAGCAAATTTCTTGTATTGGCTTTTCGGCTAGCTCTGGAATTTTAATTTATTTATACAAGCAAAATATTTTACTTCACGCTTTAGATATATACATAATAATTCTTTTCATACTAAATGTATACAAATTGGGTCGATGGATTTTCATGTAGAACGTTTTTAATGTATTTAAAATTTCTTCGAAATTTCCTACAAATTCACCAATTTTCAGAAATTTTAAGGATTTATTGCAAATATTACATAAGCATAGTTTTTTTATATATAAACTGAAGATAAAAAGGGTGTAATTTTTTTTTCTAAAAGATGTTTTTTTAAAAGAGGTCTCAGAATGTATTCGTATACCTTAAATATGATTCACCGTAGATGTTATAGATACCAGCAAACAATATATGTATATATATACAAAAGAAAGAGAGAAATAAAAGGAATTTAAGTTCATCCAGCCTTTTTACATACAATCCCTCATATAGATATATTAGGCATTCAATGAAAAACAAATGCAATATCCCTCATCAAAGACAGTTTTCCATGGCATAATGTATTTAAATATTGAACTGAACGACTCTAAATCGTTCTTTTTCGAATGTTCTCATTTCCAACACAAATTTTTAAGAGAGGAAAAAAGAGACAAATGCTCCTGAAAATGATGTGTCCGAAGCAAATACAAAAAAGCTCCAATTAAAAACTTCTTTTCGAAGAATATCCAATATTTTCTTTCTTGAAAAAGATTTATTTGAAGGATGTAAAGATATTTTCCTCAGAAAGCATGTAAAATGGTGAGACCAATCATATGTTCAAGAAACAAGGCAAATAAAATAAAAAAAGGGAAGGGGGGAGAGAAAAGGAAATATCTGCAAACAAGGCCACAAATAAAAGATAACAAACCCGAAGAATCGCCAAAAAAGAAAGAGACGTCCACTTATTTTTTTTTGCATTGCTAGAGATCTAAAGTAGTAATGAGATCTTTTCCGGCAAATGATCAGCTCTACAGCCAGAACAAGATTTTAGAGTAATGCTGTAGTACACAAGAGAGCACACAAAAAGTGGAGTTTGTTACTCCTTTTATTTCCTTGTTTGCGTTTCTATGCTGGCAGTGATAAGAAAGGCCGCCTTACCTGGAAGTGACAAAAATCCCTTTTTTTCTAAAGCTTTCCTTTGGGACGCCCCAATTGTTTGCTCAACGGAACCGATGACTTTTTGGGCGCCAAAGCTCTTTTGTAGGCTCGAACTGTTTCTTGATATAAACAATTCTTTGAATGAAGCTCGGCTTTTACCAGAAACTTTCATACAGGGACTTCATTGTTGATGATATTACAGAACAAACAATGCATAAAAGTATGAAGGGTCTAATTTGAAGTGTAAATATATTTTTCCTTTACAAAAATTATAAGATTGCTATGGTTCATAAAACGGAAATATCTCCTAAACTTGGACACGATTCACAGAAATGGGATTTAAAGATTAGTAAAGGAATTCGCGAATGAGTATATATAAAGCGGGTCTATTAAATATAAAATTTCTTAGGTAATAGAGACTGTAGTACATCCAAAAAAATCGAGCTTAAAAGCATTAAAATGAGCTAAAGCTCTCTTACGTGCATAACAAATAATCTATTATACTAAAAATAAAATTAACTTCTTACTACTGTCAAAGTCATCTCTTAAGCAATTCCCAAATTATCTACTAAATAAAAGCTTAAACTATCTAATAACAGCTAGCAACAATGTCTACGACACAATTTCCAAAATTATATGCCTAAATATTATATCTTAATTAGCTCCTGAAGTCGTTTCGATTGCTTTATTTCAAAAGATTTTTGCATTCAGCCTACATTGCAATATTTTATTTTTTGTTTGGGGAGAGAAACAGTAACAACTAAAATCATCCGAGAGTTTTCACAAATCAAATTAGTGGATTTCAAATCAAATCCACTATTCTCGTTCTTCTATTTTGCAAGATTCATCTTAATTTAGAATGCGCAAGACCATTATGTTTTCTGTTTAAACCTGTTGAGTTCATGCCTGCAACAGAATTTTTAAAGAATACATTTCGAGTCAAATGCCTCTTTGAGATAAAAGTTAACTTTCAATAGTTGAGATGTCTAATAAGGACTCAGGGGGAAGACTTGAATATCTAAAAGCTATAACAAATTATTCATCTCGCAACCGTTAGTTACGGCCAAGTACATACTTAAATATATATATTACTTAATATACAGCTTGTGAAAAGTATACTAATTGTAGAAAGTGTGTACACACTTCTGCAAAGTATGTATAAGGTAAGTAGCAAGTTGATGCATACAGTAAAATATGCCATTATATGTATAAATATGTAGTGAGTAATTTCTATAAAGCTTGACAATCATTTTAAAAGTTGGTAGAAAATACGTATATCGTTTATTTAAAACAATAATGGACTATGATTATTTTAACAACAATAGTTCGCTAATTTTCTTAAATTTAAAATAAATATTTACAACACATTATTTGTTTTATGGCATCCAGACACTACTACATAATTAAAACTATCTTCTTATGTCTAGTTTAGAACTAAGGCGCAATTTACTGACAGACTACAATTTAGAAATCTCGAGTATACAACCTACCCTTTAAAAAAAGTATGGTTCAATTTATGTCACAAACAAGACCCATGATGCTATACTCGATTGTATGAATAAGATGTTTATATCATTATAGTTTAGAAAAAAATGTATACGATTTATGGACCAACAAATTGCTACAGAGAGAATCACTCTTAAAAATATGGGTTGCTCTTTTCCAAAGAATAAAAAAGCGTGATTTGTATTCCATACAAGATTTTTTTCTTTGCTATTTACTCCCGAAGGACGCAGATTTGTGCTCGAGCTTCGGGTTTTTTTTTTAAATCATTTTCATGTTTGAAAGAAAAAGTGCATTTTCTTTGATCTTTTAGTATTTTGTGGAGGAATAAAATATACTAGAAGCATTTTCAAGTTTTACGAGAAAAATTTTCTTTGCTGTAATAGTAAAAATATTATTCGCACAAATGTTTTATGCTACGTTTTGTTTTTGACAGAATGTTGCAAGTTGTTATGTATTCTAATAACTAAATATTTCTCATCATCCCATCTAGTTTATAATACTTTTTGTGAGAACTAAATATTTTACTTGACATTTAATACAAATGGATAAAAACTTAATGATAATTTGCATTGGAGAAGTTACCATCATTTTTCTATATTATATATACTTGAAACAAACATTATATTTCGCTTAACTTAAGAAACTATTCAATGGTGGCTTCTTTTGAAAAAGGAACGAAAGTAACCATTTTTAAAAAGAATGAACTTTTCGAAAATACGAAAGAATAAATATTGTCTTTTTTTAAAAAAAAACATTTCATCTTTCCCTAATACATACATAAAGTAACAAATTTAGTTAATAAACAAAATACGTCAATTATATTTTCCATTTTGTACAATTATTATTTTTTCCATACTATTCCACAACACGATTCAGTGTGTATTGTTCAGTGTAATATTTATTAACATTTTGCGAGTTTTTTTAACAGTTTCACATTTGGCAACTTGTAGAAATGATAGAACATAAACAAGAAACTGATTCGCCAAATCATCAATGAGCTGATTATGACTTTCGGATCATCAGAAATGCATAAAAGTTTTAATTATGTCGTAACATACTTGAAAGCACATTTCAAGGTAGGACAGTTTACAAAAAAAAAATTGTAGAAATATTTCTATTTCGACAACTTTTTATACTTTAGATACATCATTCTGGAAAGAGATATTTTTATCAGATAAATGTTCATAATAAAAAGAATAAGAAGAAGAGAAAAGTCGTGTTCCAGTTCAATCCCGTTTCATTTCTTTCATAATACATAAGCTGTAGTAACTATAAAATAAACAGTTGAAAATTTTAAAATTATAGAAAATGACTAATACGCGATATATTAATAGTCCATAATTCATATTAAATACAAATGTAATAAATCATATAGAATAAACAGAAATGACAAGAAATTTTGTTAATTTACTGTGAAAGTTTTGGTTTTTAACTCCTGTTTTCATGTACAACTTCTGCCACTAAAGTTCGGTGAACCAAGTCAGAACGGCCTATCTGGCAACACTGGAGAAACAAGACACTGCACTTGCGTAACGGCAGGTGTTGACCATCTGCTCTCCCCATTGTTCAATTGAGCGTCGTTTATGTTCCGTGTAAGACTTGTTTTACTAAGTGCTTGTTTAGTGCCTTTGTTCTTAACCGAGAACAGGAAAATGAAAAAATAAACAAAACATCAATTTAAAGTTTTGTTTTAAGCAAGACACCGGTAGAAAATTGTTCGATACTGGTACATGTCTGTGAAGATCGAGCACTATATATGAAGTGTGTGCACGAGTGGTTCGCCCGTTTTCGAGAAGGCCGGGAAAGTGTTTCTGACAACTCCAGTAGCGAAAGACCGATGTACTCCTTCAGTGACGAAAACATTGAGAACATGAGTAAATTAACTACGAAAGATCACGGATTAGCTGTGCGTATGCTAGTAGAGCGATGAAGGTTCATTAAAAAAGAGCGACAAGGTTCATTAAAAAAGAGCGACAAGGTTCATTGAAATTTCGATCCCTTTCATGAAACGTCTACGCAGGGTAGGCACCACAAGGTTCATGGTTTTTTTGTTCTCAACAATTCTCCCCTTCACACAACCAATATTGTCAAACAATTCCTGGCAAAAAAGGGGTGCTGCAAATTGAACATCCAGCATTCTCACCAGATCTCAATCCATCGGACTTGTTCCTATTTCCAAGACTCACATTCCCTTTGAAAGCTAAGAAATTTGACGATATTTCTGACATTCAACGAAACGTGACAAGATTTTTGAACTCCATCTAAAAAGAAGATTTCTTGCAAAAGGACATGATCTAAGTCCAGGGTGAGCATTACGTCGATCGCGATCGATGGTGAACCGCCAAGACATTTTGGGGTGACCGCCTGAAGATTTTAGCAGTTAATAATTATATTATGAAATATTCAAGATTGGCTGAAGTATGCAGATTATATAAGCATTTACTGACTATAACAATAAAAATTAATTTTAGATAAAAAAAAGTTTCATTTTTTATGTGTTTTGAATTGTTTGATAATAAATGCATCATTTGATAGAAATATAATTGTGGCTATTATTATTATGTTTGTATTTTGCATTTTGCTTTAAACGCACTTTTGAAAGTGTTATAAAGTTTTTATTTTAGTTCTGTGTAAGTACATATCTCGTATTTATATGTTAATTTATAATAAATATTGTAGACCTTTTCCTGTCTCACCACACCTGCGACATTGGGCATTGGCGCACACAAGAAGTTTTCAAGGGTTGGAAGTCTACCATTCTAGTATCATACAACAATACGAGCAGCCAAACATATGCTTTAATTTTGTAGATTGTCGGGAACAAAAAACAGTAAAGAATAAATTACTGAATAAATACTCAGTATTAAATAATAAAAAAATTATTATTAACAATTATCTAATTAAGTTTTACGAGCTGTATATACATGGAATTAAAATCAATCGGTAAAAAAAATCAAGGGTTATGGGGACGATCCGGACCAGTGCCCCCCTCTTACTTTGTGTGCGCCACTGACATTGGGGGGGGGAGAACCGCAACAGCTTGAAAAATTAGAAGTAGACCGCACCCTGGAAAAGTCTGACGACCCCTGATCTAAGTGGTGCATAGTTATGGGAGATGGCTTTTTCGAGAAGGACAGTAAGGTAATTTCCGTTAATGCTACGGGAAAATTTAACAGATTTTTATTAAATCGATACATTCTAAATGAATATACATAAATCAAGTGCATGTCTTGAAATTGAAATGTGAAATACGAAAATTCAAACAAGACTCAGGAACAATCTCAAAAATCGCGTATGTCTTAATATAACAGTCGATGCAATGCCTCTCATAGGATAATGAGCTAAGTGTTATAAAGCGTCTGCAACGTAAACTTATTTTACATTAATGTAAACAGGGCTCCTTACGTGCTGCAATCACATTTAATGCATACATTGGTGACAGATTAAATGCACTCATTATGATGTTTACGAAAATAAAAACCCTTTTTTAAACAGTTAAGACATTCAACCACATTATTTTTTGTAGCAATACAGAGAAGATGACTCATAAATAAGATTAACTAACTAATGTGGGAAGACGACTGGTCCCACTCAAACCGACCGTTGTTCAATAGACCATGAGAACCAAATCAAATTAAGGAAAAAATATAAATATTAATTGGCTGACGAATAAATGAACAGAAATTGCGCAAATAAACTTATAATCGGCCAAAGTACTAAGTGTATTTTTTCTTAGATAAGAATGCCAAATCAGACGAAACAAAACAATTAAAAAGTTAGCTAATGAAAGAGTCATCCTCATCGAAGACATTATTCGGTCAGAATTTTTTTTTTACAATAAAAGAGTGTTCCTATTTTCTCTCTCTGATAAATTAAATCAGACAATTGAATTAGGAAACGATCTCCGAGGTCGCCGACCCTCATTCGATAGTAACATTTATTTTTGTTAAAAATGAGCACAACGTTCGATCTGCATTAGTTTAAAATCTTCATTAAATTTTGGGCCTGTAATATAATTCCTTAAGCACGCAACAGAAGACTGTACCCAAACGCATTGGATCTATGAAGCTCATGGGTTCCATTAAATCCCTTCTCTTCGGTTTCCCTTGAATACACCAAAAAGGATCTTTTGGAGTCACATCAAATACACCAACTGTCTGAAATTTAGCTGTAGTTACTACTGATATATATTTCGACTCCATTCATTCAAGTTTGCATTGTCAAAGCAAAAGAGGAGCGTGGAGGCATTGTCTTCGGACAATCCATGTAAATCGCGGCTGCTCTGTATTAATTGCCAAAAGGCTCATGAGGCATTTTTGATTAGTGCATTGAGGCACTAATCATTCTCTAATACCAAAAGAGGGTCGTTTAAGTAGTTGGTAGTGAGTACTCTTTTTCCTTGGAAGAAAGAAATACAATAAAGTGAGAAGTGATTCTATACAAAATCAAATTCCACGGGTTAAAATATTTTCCGATTCCTCACAGAATCGTGTTTAGCTAACATGTAGGATAACCGATTGCTTTATTTTCATTCCTATAGTTTGAAATATCGTTAGATGGCTCTGTTTCAATAGCGGTGTCGTATCCCCAACAGAGTGTTTGAAACATAGTGCAAGAGTAATGTTTTTGGCGTTGTATGAAAAGTTAGGTAGTTAAACTCTCTTTCGTAGTTCTAAAAAAAAGTTTTTACTAAAGATTAGTAGTTAGTTTTATGTAGAAGTATCAACATCACAGAGAAGGGGAGAAAGTTTTAAAGGTTGCTCACTTTCAGATTGGGTTGAGGAAACTGAACAGCCATATACTAATCTTGAAATTAATTTGCACCCTATAAGGAAAGCTTCAATGAATTGATATTTATAATAAATTTTTAATACAATTAAAAAACATACAAAAAATTATATAAGCAAAAAACCCGAAATAGTAAGGTAAACCAGACATAAGATTTTAGAAAAGACATATTAGAAATTATAAAATCACAGAATTTTTATAAAATTATATACACTGCTGGCAACGTAAATGCAACACCCTGAAGAAAGCATGCAAATAAAATGAAATTTTCAACATGCACTGGCAGAGGTGAGATATGCAAATGATTAGAATTTCAGCGCAGACACACATCACGTGCGTCTGTGGCGCCACCTCAAAGCGCTTTTTAAGGCTTGGAGATTTCGACGATTTCTAATTCGAACATTGTGTTTTTCTTGTGGTTTTTTCAAAAAACGATCAGTTATGTCTCGTAAAAAAACAGCGATCACTTTTTGATCAAGTATCCGAATTCGACAGAGGAAGGATAGTGGCCGATCGAGATATCGTGGATTATCTTTCAGGAAAATCGGTAGTCGTGTTGGACGAAACCAAACAACTGTAATGCGGATATGTGACCGTTGGATGCAAGAAGGATGTGGACATCAGAATGGAATGATGTTGTCTTTACTGACGAGACAGTCATCTGTCTGCAAAACCTCGATGGTCGGATTCGACGCTGGAGACACCGCGGAGAAAGTATGCTGAACAGCTGCGTTATGCACCATCACACCGGTCCTGCACCAGATATTATGGTATGGGGTGGTATTGGATATCCCTCTCGCACTCCTCTAGTACGCACTGCTGGTACTTTAAACAGCCAGCGCTACATCTCCGAGGTGTTGGAGCCAATTTTCCTTCCTTACCTTCAGGGCTTGGCCACATGCATATTTCAACAGGATAATGCGTGACCACACGTGGCAAGCATTGTCTCAAATGTTCTTCGTCAATAACCAGATTGAATTGCTTCCCTGGGCGGCTCGCTCTTCGGATGTGGCCCATGGTTGCTCAACGATTGACCCAGATTATACCCCCAGCTGCCCCACCAGATCAACTTTGGCAACGTGTGGAAGCTGCTTGGTCTGCTGAACCCCAAGAACACATCCGAAGTCTGTTTGAATCAATGCCAAGGCGTGTGACTTAGAATAGCTATATATGTAAATGTATACATTGTTGGACACACAAAATGCAACACACTGAAGGAAGTATGCGACGATGAAATATGCAAATCATTATAATTGTAGAGCAGGTTCAGATCATGGGCGACCGAAGCGCCATTCAGAAGCGCTATATAAGGAAATAACAGATTGGTAATTTGAAGTACGGCAAAAAAATTTCTGGACCTAAAAAAAATAACTGTTTTTTTAGTTTTGGCTAAGCTGTTTACCTATGCCTCGCGGAAGACATCAAGCGTCTTATGACCATGTTTCTGAATTCTACCAAAGAAGAATAGTAGCCTATAGGTATTGAGGATTATCTTTCAGAGAAATCTCTCAACGTGTTAGACGAAACTAAGAAATTGTGATGCAGATCTGTCATCACTGAGTGCAAGAGGAAACGACGGACCGACTGGTTCGATCGCCTCCACCTCATTTCACCACTACCCGTGATAACAGGAGGATTGTGTACATAGCAGTGTTGGATTGTGCAGCTACATCACGAACCACAGAACAACACATCCAGTCTGTTTCGCAACATTCGGTGTCTGATCCTACCATTCGACGCCGTTTGCAGCATCCGCAAAGCGTTCATGGCTTCGTTAACTTTTTACTGGAAACCCCAGGTGTTAACGACGCCAACGGTGCGATGAATGGTGGACATGGACTAAGAATGGAACGACATTGTTTTTTCTGAGGAATCCCGATTCTGTCTCCAACATCACGCTTGTCGAATTCGAGTTTGGAAACAACGCGGTAAAAGGCTGCGGAACTGTTGTGTTATGCATCACCGCACTGGTCCTGCCTCTGGTATCATGGCTTGGGATGGTATTTGACTTGACTGCCAAACCCCTCTAGAATGTTTTGTTAATACACTGAACAGCCGGCGCTACATCTGTGAGATGTTGGAGCCCGTGTGGTTCTCTCATAAATTCAGCGGTTGCCACCAGCCCTATTCTAACAGGATTATGCATGACCACACATGATACTCATTGTTCAAGAGTTCTTCTGTACCCATCCGATTGAATTGCTTCTTTGGCCTGCTTGTTCTCCCGATTTACCACTGATCGAAAACGAGTGGTCACTGCTTGAGCAACGACTGGGCCGTGCAACACCCCCCGCTGCTACACCCGATTGGCCCTGTGTTGAAGTCACATCGAAGCCGCTTTTATGGTATGTCGAGGCGCGGGGCAGCGGACATCCATAGAAACCCATGTTAAATGGCGTAAGTTTAGGTACCGTTTTGACAGGAACGACTCACTTATCATAAATAACATTTTCACAGTGGGTCGTGTGTACTAACAAAAACACTTTAACCAAGTGTTTTGTCTTTTTGTTAAAAATTTAGTTAGTGTTGAATTTTTAAAAAAATTACCATTTTTTCCCTAAAACTTGGTTTCAAAAAGTCTTATTCCCTCCATCAAAATGAGTCCTCTTATTAATTCCCTCCATTAAAATGAGTAAACAAGTTAAAAGTCTGCTCACTGGAAATTTGAGGATTATATAATGCGTAGTTTTTAAGAAAAAGGTAAATTAAGTGAAAATTGTTACATTCTGAGAAAACAGGCTTTAAAGTAAAAATTTCAAAGTTTTTGAGTATTTACTTTTTCTTAGCAATTTCCAAAAGCATATGAAGCATTTTTTTAACTCTGTGCTTATAAAAAAAGACTTTTTCTTTTTATTATTTTTAACAATTTCGACTTTTTGGGGGATCTCAAGATGCTTTCGTTTGTGACGGGCTAACGCGTCTTTTCTTTAACGTGTTCTTTGAGGCCAGAATTAATGACAAATCCTTTCCAACCAAATCCAAGAAGTAAAGTGTGGTAGAAAGATGCAAATTAAGGAGCTTTTAAATATCAGAAGTTAGAGTAAGCGGGATGACAATTAGAGAAATGTAAACATTATCCTGGGTTCAAGCCTGAACAAGTTGGAAAACGTTACGAGGCGAAGAATAGTAATCGTACGTGATAGAGATCTATTGATCAAGGTGCATACCATTGCACTCGAGTTATTGAAAGGTCTCATCTAGGATAGTTGGGATCGTTACTTATAAATACTACGACAAGGTAGGTTTAACTATTTAATATTAGGATCTGTAATAGTATTGTCATCGCGCTCAAGCGAGTCTCTTATTGATAGTGGTCCAAGTTAGGTTAATTCGGTATTATATAAATTGTGTGTTTTGCCACCGTAGGGTCTCTAACATGTATTACTATAATCTCATTTCTTAAAAGCTTATAAGTTCAAAATCTTAATAAAGATACATTATAATTATGTATACATCTAGTGTTTCCTGCACCTTTAGCTCACGCTGATACTCAAAGAGATGTCCACCCGAGGGGGGATATCACATTGGCACCCAACGAGATTTAATTTATATGACCCCGAGATAAGAAGCGCGCGAGCGGGTTGAATGTTTTACCAGAAGTGTACTTTTACCGGTCAGAGAATGTTTCCGAGCTTTTGGAGGGTATTGACAATCAAATCAAATTACTTGAGATACCCATTGTTTTATCGTGTGCTTATTTGAAAGGTCATCTCCTGGGGAGGGCCCAAAATTGGAATCAGATATTCGGATCAACGTTAGTGCAGAATACCGCCATGGAATTCGCACAGCTGAAAGCAGCATTGTCAAAAGCATTCCCTGCCATACAAAATAGGAAGGATTTAGAGACCCGTTTTTACGCGTCTGAACATAGACGGAACCAGGAACCAACGGATTTTGCTTACGATTTATTAAAATTGAATAAACTTTTAGAATTGGGGATGTCAGAGAAAGCCTTGGTAGACCATATTTTTGTTAGATTTCAACCGCAAGTCCAAGACTATGTGGAGGTTCGAAATACACAAAACACGGTTCAATTGTTGGAGATCTTAGCTAAGTTTAAGTAAAGATATTCATTCAAGGCAATACGGGGTTCGTGGAATAGTGATAATGTGGGAAGACGAGGTTGGGATGAGCGTAGGATGTCTAATGTTGATGACAATAGAAGAAAATGTAGGAATTCGGAAGATGTGCGTAGACAGAGTAATGACAGAAATGATTATCGGATAAATATGAGAATAGCCGTCAAGAAAATTAATGGTTCGAAAGCAGGAATAGGTTTCGGAAGGATGATCGAAGATTTAACGATAGGGGATACCAGTTTAGAAATGGAGGTCAAAAGGACTATTTTAGTAGAGGGGACCACAGAAATAGGTGTTCGAGTGAGAATTTTAGTCGAGGCGATAGGAAGCAAAGGGGACGATTAAATGTTTTGAAAGATAGTGATGTTCAAAGTGATAAGACGCAGTCGGCAGATAAGGTACCGATTAAATAATTTCTGCAATATGCATGTCTCCAGTGGAACTCCCATGCGTTCCTATTTTGTTAAATGAGACTTTTACGAAAGCGTTATGGGACACTGGAGCGGAGAAGTCATTTATATCGGAGGAGACATACCGAAAATATTTTTTATAATCAAGTAAAGAAATCGCGTAGTCAGGTGATCATGGCACAGGGAGCTAAATGTCAGAATATTGGAATTGTGGAATTGAATGTTCGAATAAGGGAGTTTGAAAAACCTTGGTTATTTCATATGTTGGCAGATTTGGAATGCCCATGTATTCTTGGAGTAGATTTTATAAGTGTATCAAAGATTATTTTGGACTTTGATCGGAAATCGTTAGCAATCCCTGATTCGCAGATTGATAAGGAGGTTAAAACGTTTGAGGAAGAAAAAGTAGAAATAGATCTTTCTAAGACAAAGTTTGATGAAAAACAGAAACAGGAGTTGCAGAATTTGTTTAATAGTTTCCGGGGATTATTTTCAGATAAAACGGGGCTTACACATGTTTTACATCATGATATTGACATGGGAGATAACCGACCTGTGGTTTCACGTCCGTATCGTTATGATAGGGTAAAACAAGCGATACTTGATTATTATGTAGACAAAATGTTGAAAGAGGGAACCATAATTCCGATTCATTCCCCGTATGCGTCACCAGTTGTGTTATGTAGAAAAAATAATGGGTTACCACCGGATAATCCGGAAGCATATAGATTCGCCGTCGATTATCGAAAACTTAACGCCATTACAAAATACCCCCATTATCCATTACCCTTAATAGATGATTTAATAATGAACATACCCAATACAGCGATAATGTTAGCTCTCGACCTCAGATCGGGCTACTTTCAACTGGCAGTAAACCCTAGTGATATAGCTAAGCCCGCGTTCGTCGCGAAGAACGGCACTTACGCATTTTGCCGTATGTCATTTGGCTCGTCAGGGGCGGCTCCAAATTTTCAGGCCATCGATATACTAAAACCGGTGATTTTGAAGTGTGTGAACGTCTATATGGATGACGTAATTATATTGTTTCCATCATTCACTTAGAATATTTACCATCTAGAGGAAGTTTTTCGATTATTACAAGAAGCAGGGCTAACATTGAGCAAAGACAAGTGTAAATTTGGTTGTGATGAATTAAAATATTTAGGTTTAATTATTAATAAGAATGGAATTAAAACGGATCGGAGAAAAGTTCGAGCTATAGTCGAGATCAAACCCCACCCCGAAATTCTAAGGTGTCCAAATTTTTAGGTATGTCCCCGTGGGACGCGAAATTTATTAAAAATTATGCTGATCTTTGCGAGCCCCTTTATAATCTTAAAAAAAAACTAAGGAAATTTTGTTGGTCAATTGAGGCTCAGAAAGCATTCGACGCGCGGTCACGGTGGTCATAACGAAACCACCAGATTTCAAAAAGCCTTTCGAGTTATTTACGGATGCATGTTCAACAGGTGTAGGAGCTGTTCTAAATAAGGAGCAGAGACCAGTAGTGTTTGCTTCTCGCACGCTTAGTAATGCGGAGAGGAATTACACTGTAAAAGAGAGGGAGTGTTTAGCAGTGGTTTGGGCTCTGAATAAAGTCAGAACATATTTAGGTTTTCTGCCGATTAAAGTTATTACGAATCACACTGCGTTAACACATTTAACGACTGGTAAAAATTTGTCAAATAGAATGACCCGATGGGTATTAAAATTAGCAGAATTTAATATAGAGTGGAGCATCGTCCTCGAACTCAAAATGCGGTGGCTGACGTTTTGTCTAGGAACCCGGTTGAAAGTATAATAGGAGAGAATGTTAGTTGTGCAATAATCAGGGATTTGGTACTTTCGTCAATAGAACAGTTAATTGAAGAACAAAAAACGGACCCAGAATTAGGTCATATCTATAAATATCTAGAAACCCCAGAAGATACATCGGTTAATGCGATATTATGTGAGAATTGGTCCCGAGATTTCAAATTAATAGAAGGCTTGTTGTTTTATGCGAAATATACAACTTAAGTGAAATGTTAGTTTACATTCCAAAGTCATTAAGGAATGAAATAATGTGGGAATTTCACGACAAGCCCATTGCAGGTCATTTTGGACCCTTTAAGACTTACCATAAAATAAAGGACGTTTGTTATTTTCCGTATATGAGAAAATTTATTGATCAATATGTCTCTACATGCCACATGTGCCAAATTAATAATTATAAAAATGCTTTATCAGCTGGTCGATTAATTCCAATTGTATCCAATTATCCAAATGAGACAGTTACGTTTGATTTGTTAGGTCCGTACCCGACATCGAGAGTGAGACGTAACCGATATGTATTAGTAGTTACGGATCATTTCAGCAAGTGATCTGAAATCATACCCCTTAAAAAAGCCTCGACTTGAGTAATAGCGAATAATTTTTTTGATAATTATATATCGCGTTTTGGAGCTCCAGTAAAATTAACAAGTGATAATGGTTCCCAATTTGTCTCCGATATTTATGAGCATTTAGGAGAAAGATTAGGCATAAGGCATGTGAATAATGTTGTATATAGACCTCAGGCAAATAGAACTGAACGCGTAAATCGCGAGCTTGTGCAAATAATTGCAAATTATGTTAATGATCAACATGATACATGAGATCAGTTCTTACGTGAGTTTGCTTATGCTATTCGTGCAAAAGTGAAAGAAAAGACGGGAAAAACCCCAGCAGAATTATTTTTAGGTCGAAAGTTGATTACACCATTTCAGAAATTAGTGATGGTATCGGATGGAACTGAATTTGCAGTAGGAGATATTGAGAGATTGAGTAAGCTAAATGAAACACAAAGGCTAAACATGAAAAATGGGAGAAGTATTATAATAGAAGCAGATGTGATGTGCAAATTAAGCTGAATGTTTGGGTCTTGATAGCAACGCCTCCTTTTAGTTCAGCAACAAAAAAAGTGGTAGCTAAATTTAAACAAAAAATTGAAGGTCCGTATAGAGTATTAGAAGTAAAAAATAACAACGTAGTAATATGGAAGGCGGTAAAAAGGTCAACGGTTAATATCGATCAAGTTAGGATATATCGTCATAGGAAATGTGACGAGATAGAGATAAGAACTAGTAGTTCAGATAGCAATAGTTCACGCCATGAATCGAGTAGTTTTGACAGAGTACAACGGATATCAAATGAATCGCAGTATGGTAGAAAGAAGGGGTAAGATGTAATGCGTGAGTCAGAGGAAAAAGGGATAAGTTCTAAGAAAGATCAGAGTGAAAGACACACAGGTAAGACCGATAAGCGTGGACCACTTATCAGATCAACACCTAGCTCTTGGTCTGAGACCAGTAGAAATATTTAAAAAAGTAAGAAGGAAAATATAGAGGGTATTAACGATCACGTGAATCTGAATCGGGAGGACCAGAAAGGAAGATTCAGAAGGGTTCAGAACATAGAGTGCATAAAAGAGCATTGTCGTCAAACGATACTAATAGTGTTTTGTCAAAATGTAGAAAGAGAGAACAGATGTAGAACAGAAGAGACAGTAACACCCACCACAAGCGGCTACAACCTCAGACCACGAAGTGGAAAAAGAGTGGAGTTCCGACCAACCATGGGGATGAAGAAACAACAAGGAGGACCAGTTCGAGCCAGGAAAAGCAAATGAAGGAACTACAACCTCTACATCGAAGAGCAGAGAAGATCAGGCAACAAGAATACCAGACGAAGAGGTAATCAACAACAAAAGGACCAGGAAAGGAGGAGCGAATTTTAACACCTCTGGAGGTCCTAGTAGGAGACGCCACTACAAATCATAAAAACCAGGTTGTATTGTCTCAGTAAATATTCTTTCGAACAAGTGGTCGGAAGAATTATTGCAAAGAAGCAAGTCACAGTCGGATAGTTAAAATTTAAAACGCCAAGCAAAAGTGAACACTACGATGAGTGCATTTTTTTAGAAGATGAAAAATAAACTTTTGTCTTGTAATTTTTTTTTTAAATTTATGGAGAAAACAATTGTAAATATGCATTTGTTTACTTCTATATATGACTTCGCTGAGATGCGACAATTCCTTTGGTTTTTTGTTTTAATGGTTTATTGAAAAATGTTTGTAATTGTATAGTGTATGTATATTATAGTGTTATATTGTTTCATATTGGTGCTTATCTGATTTTGGGGAAACGCGGCGTAGACAGCCTACTAACAATGACATTAACAAGCGCTGCGCAATTTGAGGGGAAGTTAATTAGATAGGCCAGATGAAAGGCATATATGAAAATTAGTTGTAATTTAAAGGTGATACATAATGTATAATAATTGTGAAATGTAATGATATTATGTGCAACTTTGTTATTCTCAGTAACTTAAAGAATTTTTATTTCAGGGCGAGAGACCCAGAAGTATCTATAGAAACCCAATCCTCAAAGATGTTTGTACAAATAACAGGATGAATATAATGAAGAATTGTAGCATTAAGTAGAATTAAATTAGTTATATAAGGGGCCTGCGGCTCTCGTTTTTCCAAATAAGACATATATGGTTTTTTCCTGAGTCCGTTGCCCAGATGGAGCACGCCTATTTCGATTGTAAATAAGAGAATCTTTCGTGATTAAAATACATAACTGTGAATGTTGGTCTAGTTAATTGAGTAAAATTTATTGTGGCTGTCGAAAATTCAAATTAAGGAAGAATATTAAAAATTAAACTGAAGATGAATAGTGAAAAATAAAATTTAAGTTGAATATTGGAAATTAGTGCTTAGAAGGACTATTCGAAGTTAAAATTTAAGTAGGGCATGGAAATTTAGAAGTAGAAAAATAAAATTTAGTCACGTAATTTCTTAAGGGTCATTAAGACGTTCAAATAAATCACGTTTTACTTCTTGGAGGGGGTTTTCTTTAAAATGTTCTTTGGGTTCTTTGGGGCCAGAGCTAATGGTAACCCTTTTCCAACCAAATCCAAGAAGTGAACTGTGAAAAAAAGATGCAAATTAGGAAGCTTTTAAATATCAGAAGTTAGAGTAAGCGGGTTGGCAATTAGACATATTAGATGGAATGTAAACATAATCCAGGGTTCAAGCGTGAAGAAGTTGGAAAACGTTACGTGGCGAAGAATAGTAATTATACGTGATAGAGATCCATTGATCAAGGTGCATACCATTGTACACGAGTTATTGCAAGGCCTCATCTATAATTGTTGCGATCGTTACTTAAACTACGGAAAGGTATGATTGATAATTTAATATTAGGATATGTAATAGTATTGGAATAATGTTTAAGCGAGTCAGTTATTTAGAGTGGTATTATATAAATTGTGTGTTTTGCCACCGTAGATTCTCTCACATATATTATTATAATTTCATTTGTTAAATGCTTAAGTTCAAAATCTTAATAAAGATATATTAAGATTATATATACCTCTAGTTCTTCCGTTAATCCTACACCTCTAGCTCACGCTGATAATCAAAGATATCCACCCAAGGGAGGGGATATCACACGTTGGGCTACACGAATCCTACGTGTATCTAGTCTTTTGAAGCATGACACATAGTTATAACTCACAATGTATCACAATGATTTAAGATCATTAATTTTGCTACATGACTCATATTGAACTGTGCAATAGCCATATTTACCCCTAATTGTAGAGTTTTTAATTATACAAATATAGATCTTGGAATTACTGACCATATGGTGTTATTGATTCATATTTATTCTTGGTAATGTTCTAAGATCCATGTAAACATTTTCTTAATAACGCAGGTTGTATAAAAAACAAAATACAGTAAATTTGAAAATATTCAAAAGTAATTGTGTTTATAGCCGATATAAGGATTCCGTATAAATTGCTCGATCATTTTTTAAACTTTAAACTAGATTTTTAGTTGTGGAATAGATAAAGATTCTTCCTTACTTCTGTTTAGTTTTTGGCTAAAAAGCTAAAAAGTTGCAGGCTTATGTCTATGTAGTTTATTTAACATTTATAAGATTTAAAATAAACAATAAAAAAAAGGAAATCAACTAAAAAAGAATGCAGTGAAAAACCTGCAATGCACTCTTTATAAACACATACAAATGATTTAAAAACTTGTTAGTAATTGAGTATTTTACTTCATAATAAGAAATGCTTACTGAAGTTCAATTACACAGGAGAAAAACCTAATTATACTAGGCTCTAAAGAGTACCAATATTTAATTATTTTGCAATGGCAGCCTTTAAATAAATTTTACTTATGTTCCGAAAGAATTTTTTTTTTTTTTTATAAAATCTGAATTTAGTCCATGTTTGTAGATTTATAAATCTTCCAATAACACGCCATTAACTTATTTTTCTTTAACTCGTACCCACTATAAGAACAATACCTTTTTCAATTTATGATAAATAAATGTATAGATTAAAGTAGTATCCACTCAAGTTGTGCTTAACTTGAAAGGGGGAAAAAGTACCTAGATTTATAATATTTTCTACTTAATATTTAAATTATTTTAATTTAAAACAAATGTTGAACCTATATTTAATCATAAAATATCTTTACTTTGAAAGTCAGTAAAGTGTAAATGAACAAGGTTGGAAGTATACATAGATTTAAAAAAATAAACTCATATGAGAGAATTATCCGAAGAAAATTGAACCATTTTGTTTTACACCAAATATTAAAGTTTGATTAATGCAACGATGAAATATTTTCTCTATAATTGTTTTTTACCAGCAATTGGTTTCACACTTATACAGAGAATATTATGTATAATCGATGTTTTTTTGAAAAAAAAAATTCATAACCAGACTATATTAAAATTTAAGTGAACACACGCTTCAAAAAATAAAACATTTCTAAATATATATTTTTTCTTGTCAGTCGATCTGAAGAACGCAAATAATATAATATTCGTATATTTTGTGAAACAATCCACTTTAAAAATGAGCAAATAGGGTTTACACAATTTTTTTCTTAAATTACGCCCGCCAACGTCCTCTCGGACATAAGGCATCTTGCAGTCCAATAAAAAGCAGATGTCGCTCTAGCAGGAAGGAGAACTCGACAGTTGTCTTGCGAGAGAACATGAAGTAGAACGGGGCAATCGGATAGATACTCCCCAGTCATTGGCACGGATTTACAGAGAGGGCAGAGAGGTGAATCAGCCAGGCCAATCTTAAACAGATTGGCCAACGGCAATCATGTCCGGTGATGATTCTGAAACATGCCACACCCTCTACCCTGGGTAGGGCAGAAAGCTGAGCACGTCTTTGGCCATCGAGCAGGCAGGACCAAAATTTGCCAACAGCGAGGTCTGTAAGAGTGGAAATTCTCTTCTGTCGCAATTTGTCCCTGAGAAGTCGCTTGGCGTTTCGAAAAGGTATCGGAAGGCAAGGTGGATGCAGCGTCGAAGCCTCTTTGGCCAGCTTGTCGGCTTGTTCATTTCCATGAATGTCGCAATGAGATGGGATCCATTGAAGAACGATCTCTCATCTGGTACAAAGAAATGAGTTGATAAGTTGTTTGCACTCTAACTCAAGTTTTGATGGGAATAGATTGTAGCCAGAAACAGTCTTAATTGCGGCTTGACAATCTATGAATATCACAATATTTAGGCCAGGTGTAATACTAATCGCTCTAAAAGCCATAAATATTGCGTAAATCTCACCATCAAAATTGTCTGACCAGGCACTAAGAGGTTCTTTAAGATTAAAGGAGTTAGAGAAAGCACCAGCTCCAGCCCTACCAAAGGAAGCTGTGGCAGAGCCATCAGAAAATATGTGTAACCAATCTTGATCTGGGTATCTTTCATGAATCGTAGCCAGAGCCGCAGACCTTAACTCAGCCAGAAGGGAGTTATGCTTATGAACAGGCAGGACCAAATCTAGATTAGTAGAAGCATATCTCAAATGACCCGAGAAGATAGTCGGTCTAAAGAGGGGAAGTCTATTATCGGAAACACCAAAAATATTTGCCAATCTCTGGAACTCAAACGAGAAAGTATGTTGAGTTTTAAGTCTTGTTTGGGAAGGTATGTATTTAGGCCAGAAATGCTCCTTTCTCATTAATCGTTCACCAAGAAGAAGAGCAGAGTTTTGACGTTTTTCAGATGAACAAAAAATTTCAGTTTGCAGTTGCCAAGAAGCGATAGGGGTCAACGTGGCTGCACCAGTGATAAATCTCAGTGCTTTGTTTTGAACAATATCCAACTTTGATAATGCACTGTCAGAAGCAGTAACAAGCTCAGAGCCAAAATCAATAACAGGTCTGATGTAAGATGTAAAAGTGAAAGTCAAAACACTTTGGGATGAACCCCACTTAACACAGGCAATTCCTTTTTTTAACAGAGATATCCTACTTGTAGCATTCTCGACCACTTTAGCAATATGTTTAGTCCAAGTTAGTCTGAAATCCAGGGAAATCCCGAGGTAAGTAGCACATTTGTTCCTGAATATAGCATTGTTATTGTAAACCAGGTTAATGTTGTGCTTTTTTGTACTTAAGGTAAAAAGTTCAAAATTTGCCTTATCAGAGTTTACCTAAAAGTCATTTTCCAAGGTCACCAGTGCCGAGTTTAGGGTACTTTCTAATTTTGGTATATCAGAACCGGTTGACCAGAGAACAAGATCATCAGCATATATTAAGAAATTAATCTTAATCTCAGGCAGTGCATTATCGATAAAACTTAAAAGATCATTAATCATAATATTAAAAGGAACTGGGCTCAAAACGGATCCCTGTGGAAAGCCTTGTCTAGTTTGGTCATACCCTGAGCGAGATATGTCATATTTGATACTTAAGAAGCACTGAGAGAGGAAATCACTGACCCATTTAAAGAGATGACCGGAAACATTCATGTGTAAAAGCTTTTTGAGCAGCATCTTTCTCCAGACCCTGTCAAATGCTGATTTAAAATCAACAAAAACAACTAGCGTTCTTTGCTTCTTTTGAAAGCCGTTTTTAATGTGTTGAGTCAGGCGAACAATTTGTTCGGTCGTATTGTATTTCCGTCTAAAGCCAGCTTGTTTCTCAGAAATATGACTGCAGCTGTCCAGGTAATACTGTAGCCGATCAACAATCATTTTTTCATATAATTTACTTAGAATACAAGTTAAAGAAATAGGTCTAAAACTTTGGATGTCAGTCGGATCTTTTTTAGGTTTTAAGATGGGTAAAACATCAGCTTTTTCCAATAACTCGGAAAAGATCTACCTCAAGTCTTGTTTATAAAAAAGTAAAATGGTTTGTTTAGCCTTGGAACCGAGTTCCAAAATAAACTCTGGAAGAATATTGTCAGCACCAGCGCTTTCCCCTCTAGATAATTTTTGAAGGGCTCTCTGGAATTCCTCATCAGAGAAAAGAGCAGAGAAAAGTCTGTCCCATTTCTGGTTCACACGAGAAGAACTTATTTCTCTCTTTCTGATCTGTCTTCTCGGTCGAAAGTTGCTAACCTTACGGTTTGTACACTGCTGGAAAATTTCTAAGGACGGATAACACTATCATCCATAGCAACCACAAAATGAAAGGAAGCAAAATGTGGAAAATTAGAATAAGTGCGGGATATTAGTAAGAAGAAGTATGAGTATGCAATTTTTTTTCCACGTCTGTTCATCACGTGATAGCGTTCATAAGAGCTTTAAAGGTTTTGACGCGTTTCGGCAGTTGTTGTTTCAAGTCAAAGTTTTACAGGAAAGATTTAATCGACGAACTTAAAATTTTTGGCATGTCTTCCCGATATCACATAGATGATTTTATGCGTGGCCGAATTATTGGAAAGATCGAAGAAGGGCGAAAAATAACACATGTTGCCAGGGAGTTCGACATCGCTCACAGCGTTGTTTCACGGCTGTGAAAGTCATTTAAATGTTTAGTAGACGGCACGAGGGAGGTCGTGTTAGAAGTACGACGCCTGCAGAAGACATATATATCGTCCTATCATCAAAAGACATATATATCGTCCTATCATCAAAACTGCTTTGCCACCTGCTCAGCAGGTGGCAAAGCAGTTTCTTGCTACCTCAGGAAAGCCGATCTCCCGAAAAACTGTTCCCAGACGTTTTTGAGGAGAGGAGACTATACGCACGCAGACCTGTTGTGTGTGTCCCATTGACCAGACAGCACCGTACTGCCCGTTTGCAATGGTGTCGTGAGCATCACAATTGGACTGAACAGGACTGGGCATGCGTACTATTCTCAGATGAGAGTAGGATCAGGCTGTCATTGGATTGTAGACGCCAACTGATCTGGCGCGAGAGTGGTACTGCTTATCGTCCAGAAAATATCCAGGAAAAGGACCGATATCCGACATGCAGTATCATGGTGTGGGCCGGCATCATGATCAATGGCCGCACGAGCCTACATGTGATTGCGAATGGGACTATGACGGGCCAACGATACATTGAAGAAGTTTTACTTCCTCATGTTCGTCTTTTCCGTGGTGCTGTCGGTGATAAATTTGTTTTTATGGACGACTGTTTTTATGGACGTTTTTATTTGTTATTTTATCGAACACTCGCTGTTCAGGATTGTCTAGACAGCGAGGGTATTCAACGTCTCGTATGGCCAGCGCGTTCTCCAGATCTAAACCCCATTGAAAATGTGTGGTATGCTTTGGGGAGGCAAGTTGCTGGTCGAAACTGTCCTCCGACAACAAGAACACCCTCATCCGTGCACTCACAGAGGAATGGGATAAATTGCCTCAACAGCTGCTGGATAATGTTGTGCAAAGTATGGTACGACGTGTGGAATGTTGCATCACGGTGGACATATCCCGTACTGATACCTTTCTTTAAGGTGCCTGCTGACTTTTAGATGCATTGTTCCATTTCTCCGTACGCAGATCAAATGAACAATTTTTTTCTTTCAGATGTTTCACAGCTTTTGTACTTTCCAGAATAATAAATATTCTTTATTCTAATGTCTGAACAGTGTGGCAACTATATTTTATCCTACTAGGCCTCATGTCTCGCTTAATGTTATGCTACTCAGCAATTTGTGATCCATCCTTAGCAATTGTGCAGCAGTGTATTTCAAGAAGATCTTTGCTATATCCAGGTCAAATTCAAAATCTTTCCACCAACCTTCATTGGTTGTTTGCAAGGCTGCATTTGTTTATCATTCAAAGTAGAAATGAATCTGAAAGCTTTTGGTTCATCCTTTGGGTAGTTAAAATCCTCTAAAAATTTTTTCAAAGAAGCACGCTTTGCATTTAAAATTTCCTTCTTTAAATTAGCTTGTTTTTTCCTTAAAGAAATGCAATCTTCAACAATGCCAGAAGAAAATCAGCTCTATCTCTTAGTAAATCATTTTCTTCCTTAAGATTCATCATTCCAGAAAGTTTTTCTATTTATAATATGGCCTTTTGGAATACAAACAATGGCACAAGTTAAAATAGTGGTAATAATTTTGTCGAGAGCCTTGTCATTATTTAAGTCTATAAGACAATTACCCAAAAGAGTATTTGTCAAACTTGCATATTTCTGCCAATTAGCTTTTTTAAAATTCCATCTTGTAACTCTGGGAGCATGAGTCTCCCCTGGATTAGAAATAATGACAAAAAGAATTTTATGGCCAGCACCTCCAGGTGCCTGAATTAGATGGTGATATACAAAATGAGTTAAATTTGGATGGGCCAATAGTAAATCAGGATGTGAGGATGCGCCTCTATATGAAAGAAACATAGCAGACGCCGTAGAGATTTCAATAAAATCGATTTCATTTGTATCAATAAAATCTTCAACTAGATTGCCAACAGAACAATTTTGAACATAGCCCCATCTTGTTGAGTGATCATTAAAATCTCACCAAATGAAGGAGTGTTTATTCCAGTCATGTAGAAGAGAATTTAAATCTGGTTTGTTCATCGGAGGATTGTATAAAAATGAAACACGATAACCAATGTTTCTCTTACATACTCGTAGTTCAATCGCTTCCAAAGAATCAGAAGAGATCATTGCGTGTTTTAACAAAGTTCTGCAGTGAGATCGCTTTTAACAAAAATAACGATTCCCGAAGCAATTTGTCGAGAACGTCCAAGAGAGTATGATTTGTAGCCCTTTAATGGAAATAACAGATTTTAAATCAATTCATTTGTCTATAGTAAGACCCTCAGCATTCCAGAAAAGAACTTTAAGTCTGGGACTGTCCTTGCCCTTAAAAGGGCAGTTGTTAGAAATATTCATAGAAGTCTCCAAAAAGTAAGAAAAACACTAGACTTGCAAGAAAACGACGAAAGCTGTAGCAGAATTAGCGTTACCCAGGGAGCACCAGCGAGGAGGCCTGCTACACACAATAGGCACCATGACAAGCGATTGGAAACACGTTGAATACCCACAACTAAAAAAATAGAGTTAGCTTCCTTATGTACCTGAGCACTATCTAATAGGGAATAAAAGAAATTATTCTCAATCTAAAGTTTTTCTCAAAAAACTTGAAAATATTTTTTTTTTTCCTTTTTCAATTGAAATTGTCGACTTCTTTAAATTTCAATTACAATTGCTACTTCTTGAGAATATAGTTGTTCCAATATTTTTTGGAATACATATTATGTCCCTATTTGTAACGAATGTCTTCCTATAAACAAATATTTATATTTGATAAAAGTAAGCATTTTAAGGAATCTGTTGTCCCATCGAAAATACGAGATGCAGTGGCACATACGAGACATAGAGAAGAATTGAAATGCGGGATTTCAAACGGGAGCTCTCAGTTTCTCATAACCGCAATTTATCAAAGAAAATTCCACGCATTTTCATCTGAAAGAAGAAATCTTTTTTTTTTTCTTATCTTATCAAAAATCGCTTAAATAAAAAGTTTTTAAGAAATTGTTTTTTAAAGAAAGGTAGCCGAAGCAGTTTGAAATAAATATATTTGATACATTATTCTTATACGATAATTAACAATTTTGTGAATTACTTATATAAATTAAATTAAATATTTATTTATCACAATCAGAATAATATTCTCCTCAAAGTTACATTTTTTTAGCTCTAAATTTCTACTTTTCGCATTCTTGGAAGAACGCATTGAGGAGAGTGGTAGCATTTTTTAATCATTTTAAACTATATAGTAATTATTTAAAAATTATACTTATATGAAAACATTGACATAACTGGAAACCAGTAATGACTTTTTCAAGTTTCTTAGTCGTAGGACACCTCGACCTCCTTTTTAGTTAATTCCAATGAACCAGTATAAAAATAAATGCGAAATATATTAAATTTGCCGATGTTCTATATACCATATGTAATACATGTGTGTAATTAAAGTTTAGGATTACGTATTCTCGTATATTACATGGTTTTCAAAAAAATAACAAAATTATTTAATAAACTCATAAACCTTGTTTTAGAATGATTCATTTGAATAATTGAATTTAATAATTATTATTTCATGTACTTTTATTTCAAGTAACTATTTTTAATCTCTATTGTGGAAACTTCGGTAAACTTTCATGACAGAAATAACCACCAGAAACATTTATTTAGACTGAAAATTTTTAAAATTAGAAATATGAGTATATAACTGTAGAATTGTAATACAAAAGTACAATTGACATCCATTGAAACACTGCTTTGCTTTCATCCCAATACCGAAAGAGATTGCTTCAGGACGCGACTGTTTTGAAGGTGCGCATCGGCAGCGGTAAGCGACGAAGACTACACGGTGTCCACAAAATGCAAAGTCGCATGCGTCATTTTACAGAAAATTTAATACAAAAATATTTGCAATACGAAAAATGTTAAGCTGCAAACATTATCGATTTGTATTTTCTACTGATGATAGCAATGGGTTG
Organism: Trichonephila clavipes; assembly: GCA_019973935.1. Taxonomy (NCBI): domain Eukaryota; kingdom Metazoa; phylum Arthropoda; class Arachnida; order Araneae; family Nephilidae; genus Trichonephila; species Trichonephila clavipes. The sequence continues at coordinate 533,273 of BMAU01020082.1, forward strand.
TTAGTACTCAGTAGGGTATTTTTTGTTACAGCTTCACATTCATTGAGCAGACGATAGTTTTAAGCTCGTTATTACACGATGTCAGGAAACAACTTATTTCATTTTGTTCGGCGTCTCATTTGGACAAAAGGTACGGCAAGTTTTTGATAGGATTGAGATTAGGACCGTTTCCTGGACAGGATAACAATTCAATGCTCTTTGTACGAAACCACTCTTTTAATAATTTTGCTGAGTGGAAGAGGGAAGAATCCTGCGGAAAAATAAATAGAGCATTAGAAAAGAGAGCCCTGATGGAAGGTAGATGTTTGGGTTCTTGAATAGTGTCGATGCATTTTTTTGCCATTCAGTGTCCCATCGACAACCAATACCGTTTGCTGACATGCATAACTAAATCATAAAACTAAGTTTATTCTTCATAGTTGTCTCAATGCAATCAACACGTAACTCTTCTCTTATTGTACGGCTTATCGATTTTCGCCTATTACTACCAAATAAAGATACCATGGGTTCATCGCCCCGTATAACTTTTGGACACTGATCATCTGTGGTCCACATTTGCCCACTGTGAGTTCCTTTACTCACTGTAGTTTTTTTAGTGCTTCTGAAAATTGAGATAATGTTTTTTTGTGTGGAATCCTGCGTCTTAGTCTAACATCTGCTAATCTTCTCCTGATTGTTCTGAAACTGACAGAACACCAGCATCCTTCGGATAACCTCTGATGGCTGATGATGACATTCTTCTATCTTGGAGACACAGTGTTTTTGTTCTTTTGTCGTCAAGAGTTGTGGTTCGCTTCTTAAGACTTTTCCTGATGACTATTATTTTTATTAAACTTTGTCTCCTGACATCTTTCAGGCAAATCTTTCAGACTCCAGATTTTGTCACTGAACCACTCACCTGTCTTGCAGTTTTAACATAGGAAAGACCAAGTTCTCGCCATACATCTGTTGCTACATGTCCAATCTACTTTTTTTATTTCATGCCATTGCTTCTTGACTAAATATAATTGTGTTCTTGGCCAGGAAACAGTTCGGTCCTGAATCTTGAAAAACTTGTAGCACCGTTTGAAAAGTCTTGACTATAATAACGAAATAATAATCAAGTAATATATATAACGAAGGAAGAACTTAAAATTATCGTCAGCTCAATGAAACATCGATGTAAAGGTGTAATAATAAGTAAAGGCTACCTTACTAAGTGACTCTTTGCTATCATCAATACCTAATGTATATAGACAATTATTGCAGTTTAACTTTTTTGTATTACAAATATTTAAATTTTGATTTTTGTCTTTTTTGTATTGAATTCAGCAATATGAATTATCTTTAAAATGATGCATACGACTTTGCATTATATGAGTTCATATATATTTATTTACAAAGGTTTTTATTTTATATTTTATTGAACAAACCTTTTTAATTTCTTTATCGCTAACAAATATCTATTTTGCATTGCGAATCAGACAAAGTAAGTAAGTATTTTAGCCACGTTTCAGCTTTTAAAATTTTCCTCCGTCGGATAAAACCCTAAAAGAAATGTTTGAATATCGATTTCATGAAGGTTTTGTTTACTTTTTCTCTAGACAGCTCCATTTCTTCACAGATAAGACCAATCGTAAAAGAATGTGTTTCGGTATGACAAGAGAACAAACAAGTCAAGCTGAAGTGAGATGGCTGACAACCTTTTTTGTGTAACATAGGATTTTTTCTTACTAGAAATGCCTTCCAGATACAAAACACGTGTTTATTCTTCATAAATACATTTAATTTTGTTTCAATCGATGTAAGCAAGTTAAGACATAATAAAAATAATTTAAGCATTCATCATGCATTTTGCTGCGCTTGTAATATTTCTATTCATCTCATCCATTGCAATCATTATAAGTTTTGATGACATGACTAATAACATGTTTCATTATATGGTTTGGAGTTCAACCTTACAATAAAGTGAAAACAAAATATTAGTTATTAAGGCGTTGTATCCTCCTTTTTACTTTATTTTCAAATCATTAATAATTGCAGACGGGAGAGTACACTTTTCTTATAAAAATATTTTTATTATTGTCACCATAATTTAAAACGTTAAATAAATATATGTTTCCTTTATTCAGAAATGTAATGTAGATTCAGGGTAATTCAGTAGTTCAGGATGCGAATTTTGACGTCGAGGATGGGGGGGGGATACTAAGAAAGACCCTCACAAAGTATTATACTTGCAACTGTTTTGGTTGTACACCTCAAACTGCGAGCGCAGTGTAGAAGTAAGAGGAATAGAGACCAAACATCATTTCCTCATGAAACTGAATTATACCAATCAATCCAAAACATAGTATTTGCAAAACTGTGACAATTTTTTTAAATTTGTTAACGGGATGCTTAACAAACATCCATTTGATTTTCTTTTTTTATTGACGTCACTCTCTAAAGCAACGTGAATACTATTAGGTACGGACCTTACAATTTTCCATCACGATCAAATGACGAGGATGACACCTGACCTGGCACCCTCCTCTCCAAACCCAACATGAGGAATGAGTCACGAAAGATGTAATGTACACCAGCACCTCTACACAGCGAGTCTTCCGGACTCTAACTCATGACATATCGGAAACGAGTTCGCGACCATGACCACTCGGTTACCGCTGCCATAATAAACGTTTCAAAATAATAATTATTATTTACTTATTAGATAGGAAAGCAATGAAACTTTTTTACAATAGATCGAGAATAGAAAGGGAGTCAATTGAAGGTTTGTAACATGTTAATAACTCTACAGCAGATGCAAAACTAATAAGAAGTTCTTATAGACTTTAACTCTTGTCAGTTACAGAATCGCGGCGATTTTTCTTTTATGCATTTAATAAACAACATGTTACTACAACGAAAACAGTTGAAACAACTACTTGTTTCAAAGGGGAACCTGCCCAAACATGGAGGCGAATACAGAAGAATTTTACCACCCGGTTTCCATCCAGAGAGAGGGACAAAGTTGCAAAAATGTCTGCTGAAACAACTATCATCTTTTGACAGAAATAAACAAATACTTGCAATAAAAACCTCTTAATTTTTAAATTTGAAATTCATTATTATAATACGTAAAGAATCTTTATTCTTATTTTTATTCGAAAAATGAGAGAAAATTTGCTTTCTGTATAAATATATATTTGTATAACAAATTAAACTTTATTTTATTTATTATTACTATTAAAATGATTTTAGTTACTATTGTTGCTTATGCCCCCTGATTGACACTAACATCAGATCAAGTTCCACGAAATTCATCGCGGCTAAGGGCTATATTTTTAAGCCTGTCATTAGTCTTAGCTTTGAGCATCATGCAGGTGACAGTAAGAATTTGCTCGGTTTCACGCCAATTTTGAGGGAGAACACAGAGGGATGGTCAGGTGCCTCCCACCTCTCTTCCCCTTCCACCCACCTCATGAAAGGACTTGCGGCTCGACGTCTATTTTAGAGTTCCCCCATGCCGCGAAGGCAATATATATTTACAAACATCCATGCCTTCTCCGGTATTCAAACGCACCGCATTCAGCGTCACTTACCACTATAACGGCTTTTACTTTAGTTCAGCAAGATTTATTTTCTTCGCGAACAAAGCATATTGAAAGCTTTTTTTTTTAATGAAACGTCAATTATCACTGAATGCCTTTAATTACATCCAAAATTTTACTGAAGCCAACAATTATGAACATTGTTTTATATTTGAATTTCATATTTCGATACTGTCCAAATTCAACCAGTTATACACACTAAAAAAATTAATTATCCAAATCGTTTGGATTATTTTTGAAAGGAATTTAACTTTTGGAACATATTTTACAGGATAGAAAAAATTAAATTATGCATTCACAGTTCATATTGTACCTAAGTTATTCATAGATAGGTTCCTCAAGTTAAAGTTCTCGCACGTTCTTAAAGTTCTCATTGCACGTTCTCGTTAAAACAAGGATTGCACATCGTTCGATGTTGAAGTATCGTAAAAGTAATTAATTATTTCTAAAATAATCTTTGTGAGCAGAATAAAACAATTGAAGTGACTTAAGGAATTAATTGAGCTCAAGAGTAGAATTAATTAGCGGAGTATTTTTGAGCCAAGTTCCACTTCGATGTTTCTGAGAATAACTTCAGATCAATTATATATTTATCAATGTTTCTCTATTCCTATAATTATTTTTACCTGAAGTATTCAATGGAAATGAGTAATAATTAAATTAATTCTTACACCTCGGCAAAATAGCTAAAACTTAAGTGTTGTTTTTCACTTCACGAATAATGAATTGATTTAGAATAATATGTAAACATTTTTTCAATTTCGTTCAAAATGAGAATAATAAATAAGACCCGAAAGGTACAATTTAAAGCACATAAAAACATTTACAGGTATTTAATGATTAAAATTTAATTGAAAATTCTCTATCTAAATTACTTCATACTTTTCTAGCTAAATAATGTTTTTAAACCATTATATCAGCAATCATCTACAAAAAAGGCAAAGGTTGCTCATCGTATAAGGAAACATTTGTACTTAGAATTACCAACAATAATTTCTTTTATCTTCGCTTTAAGCGTCATTTGGGCATGATATTATGTAAGATATTTGTGGAATAAGTAGAGAAATTGCGAATATTGGAGGGAAAAGGTAAATAAAATATTTCCATTTTTAAATCTTAAAGAATATAATGTATTTGGAGGTGTTAACACTTTCTCTCATTTTCTTTATAATTTCATTCTTTGAACGTAAATATGAGATTGATAGACATTTCGGTAGAATTTTAAGCTATTCACAATGAAATTCCGTTATGTAATGAATTGAACCAGAGATTCCTAACTTTTTTGCCTCATAGAACTTTTGCTATGTTTTCTGGTTTGAGGTGGGTAGACCCTGCTTAACTAATATTGATTTTTTGCAAACTTATAAACTTCAATGTGTTTGACTGTTCCCTCAGTACGTTAAAATATTCCGATTTCTGACTGTAGTAAAGTGCAGTGAGCAAAAATTTAAAAATAAAAATTTTGGCTTTACACATTTATTAATTAAATTAAAATTAAATATAGTACTTGTTACGTTAAATAAAAGAGCAACAGACCAATTATTTTAATGATAGGATGTGAATCTGATGCTTTAATTAAAAATGTTCAACATTTGACGTCAATTTTGTTTAATTTAACTCTAATTCTTTTCGATTAGTAGAGCCTCGTCTATTTTTTTCCTTCTTTCTTTTGGTTTTGAAAATAGGCAACCGTGCTAAAAAAATCTTTTTCACTAGGAAAAGAAATTAAAAATCTTCTCACGAAATTCCATAATTCGGGATAAATTACAGGTAGGGACAAAATTGCTCATATCCTTTAAAAAATTAAGATCTTTGCTAATGCCAATTCCGATCAGTTACTTTTGTAATATAAAACCCTGTTTTTTTAATAAGAATATATGGATTGACTGCCTACTATGGTTTTACCATTTTTTTTCAATGTCATGGATTCCTTGCAGGTAATCGTAGACTCCTAGGAGTCAATATAGACCAAAAAGGTGAATGTTTCCGAGCATACAAACAAACATCTGAAAAATAAACTTTTCATCCAACAAAATATTTTAAATAGTTTAATATAGATTTACGAAAACTCTCAACGCTCTTATCAATATTTCCATTCATTAAAATTGCATAGAAGTTTATATAATTACTGACATGTTTGTACCGAATTACTTAAAAAAGATAAGTATTATTAAGTTCATGATAGCATTTTTAAAAGAATCAGCAAAACAATTACAAGCAAATAAATCATAATACAATATAGAAAATAACTATCCGTTGCAAAATAAATGAAACTGTCTTGCTTTACGTTTATGTTAGAAATTTCATGAGCTTGTAAGGAAAGTAAAAAAAAATAAATTTAAAAGTAAATAAACTGAAAAAATACGTACACATATAAAAATTAAACTATTTAAGCTTTGTTTTGCAGGAGAATTTATTTTAACGCCAAAAGTAAAACGCAAAATAGAGTGAACGGCTATTTTCGATTTAGAAAAAAATATATGTATACAAAATCTTATATCTAGTTCAATATTTTGCAGAAATTTCATTAAAAATAAGTAAATAGGGAAATAATGTTCTTTGACAACAAAGGATAAACCGAAAATCCTCAGAGAAGCTACAATCATAATTGCCTTCAGTTCGAACAATGCGATTTTTTTTACCTCAATTTCGGATAATAATGGGGATAGAATAAACATGATTCTATGGACAATAATAAAGCAGAGGCTTAAAAAATTAGACTTATTTTGAAAAGAAGCAATCCCATATATAACAAAAAGTCTCACTCTTTCCCTCGGAACAGCTGATGAGGTTATTTTGATAAAGTCATTGGTGGTCGCTCATACTGTTATATCGTTACTGAATAAATGTTCACTTCAATAGGAATTTGACATACTTGTCACAGGCAAATAAATTTTTATTACGTCTAATATTTCATATAGCATTCCATAATAGCATAGAATGCTTTGAGAAATGCCAAAACATATTCAGCAGCTTCATAATAGACTGATGTATTGTCGTTATTAATGAAATAATGGCATATATTATATGAACGAAGAGAGAAGTTGAGAGTATGGTCACGAATAGTTATATTTATATATCAGTGTATTAAAAATAATATTTACGATCAACAAACCTAGCTGTAGAAGTATACTAAAACTAAAGACTAAGATAAAAACGTGGTTATATTCGTTTAGTGCTAAAAAGAAAGCTAAACTACAAACGTATTTTCGGATAAGAAAGCTCTCTATCATAAAAATCCTATTTTGACTTCACTAAACTATAAATTAATGTATGCAGAATTATTCATTGCAGTTCTTAACAAATGATTTTATTTTCTAAAACGGATGTTATTACGTATTTCACAAACACTCCTTTCCTCTGTTAAAAACTGACAACTATATTAAATTCTGAGAAAGGTATGTAATAAACAGGTATTAAGAGTACTAAAGTTGATAAAGAATCCCAAAAAGGGACCTAAGATTTTTCTCTGTAAGTAAAAAAGGAACACGACCCACACAAATACCACTTACGGAGAAAGGGGAGGGGATCATGGAAATAAAAAAAAGCAATAAAAAAGGGAAAAGTTTTATCTTTTCTGATTTTTCATTCTTTCTTATTACCAAAAAACTTGTAACTAGATTTTCTAGTGGCTTTGCAGTATAAGGAAATAAGGGGGAAAGGACGTTTCTGGAAATGCTAGCAGACCTTCTACCCATGCGCGAAAGCATTCAAGAGGTTTGTTGCCATGGGGACGAACCCTCGCTCGAGTCCAAAAGACATCCGCAATAGCCTCCTCAAGGTGTCAGCAAACGACATAATGCTTCGGAACTTTTCATCCTATCACCTAACCCGTGTTTTGTTGTGGGAGCACAAATCAAAATATTTCTTTACAGAAAACAGAAGCAACAATTCGAGGAAGAATTTAAATTATGCTTCATTCATTTTCCACATTTCTAGTTCACATTTCAACATTTCGTTTCACTTATTTGAAATTTATTGAAGTACTGTGCGTATTTTAGTATAGAATCTAATGCATGCGCTGGTTTTTACGTATTGAAATGCATTGGATTTTAGTGAAACATTTCTTTTTTTCATTACATATATCCAGTCATTGCACTCGTTTATATATGCAGCTATAAAAATTTATATCAACATTTTAGTATTTTTTTATTAATTTTAAACTGTTTTCAATAATTATATGTCACGAAAAGCTTTCGATTTCTTAGCAAAATCAAACATATTTTCAGATGGTTCTTCAAATCTAAATATAAATTTTTTTGAAAAAAAAATATTTAAAGTGTAATACGCCTAAATATATTCAATTATATATATATAGATAGATAGATAGATAGATAGATAGATAGATATCGATATATATATATATATATATGTATATATTTATATATATATCCATATATATATATTTATATTTATCGACACTTTAATAAACATGGATTCAATAACATAACTATACATATACTTAGAATAGTGCCAAATATTAAACAAAGATTATGGTGCGAAAAATTTTGTATAGGTTCATTTAGATCATATTATCCTTATGGTTTGAATGTTATTTGGAATGGTGAAAGTGTCTTACTAACGTTTAAACAAAAATCCGAGGATTCATTATATATTCCGAATTTTGATAAATCTATTGATAATAGTAATAATATTGGTATTGCGAGAATTTCAAGAGCTAACCGTAGAAAAAGAAATATTAGAAACATGACAACCCTCAAGAATTCTATGTTAGAATTAGCTGTTAAATTTGATGATAACTACAAAACAGGCTTAATTAAATCGTTTATGTTTGGCATGAATAAAACTGAAATTAAAATTATGACAGATATTTTAAGCAGATATAAATTTCGGGATTCTCATGGTATGCATATGATTCGAAACCTTAATAACTATTTAGTACAAAAAATAAATATTAAATTAGATGCAAGTGAAAATTACACTACAGAATATTGTACATTATTATTTATGAATAAATCCTTCAACAAAACTAATTTTTCAGGTATATTTCAAAAATATCAATCCTTTTTTCCTATTAAAAATATTATTATTAAAAGGGCTTTCAAATACAACAAGAAATTTGGTAGATTTATATTTAATTATAATCAAATCTCGGAGCTCCTAAGTTCTGAATCATGTAGATGCAATCTATATCGAGACTATATTGATGATTATCATCAGCACGTTGTCACAGGAGACCTTAGCATCGTGAAAGATGATTTGTTAAGAAATTTTATGGAAAAAGGTACCGGTTTTAGACTGATGATCACAAAAAATAAATCTAACGTTATGAAACAAATCATAAAGGACTTTTAGATAAATTCTACCTTAAAATTGCAATTAAATATGAAATGCCGATTGAAGTTTTCAATCAATTTAGATCTTATGTAGCGACAGAAATTCGGAAATTAGATTTCAGTGTTGAAAATGAAATTATGTATAAAGATCTTAAATCATCAATAGAAAATATCCAAAATGACTTCGTGATTACATATGTTGATAAGGTCTCTGCTAATTATGCCATAATTTGTAAATATTTTTACAGTAAAATATTAAGTAATAACATTTTAAATAATAATTCATTTCAAAAATCAATTCACAATAATAAAAAAGATGATAATCGTCTTTTAGCTTTGAACAAAAGACTGAATATTCATCTAAATAATATTAAAAATATCCAAGTATTTTTTTAACACCAAAATTTCATGAAAGCCCTGTAAAATTCCGTAGCACCACTAATGGATACAATACATATAACGAAGTCTGGGAAGATCTTACAATCTCTTCTTCAAAATCTAATTGATAACTTACAAAACACGGAAATAATTAAAAATAGCTTAGAGATTGCTAGAGTTACTAAGGATATGTTAATTTTTTCCATGCATGGCTTTGATTTCGAGGACCTTTTTAATTCTATAGATCGTGACGATATGATTAAGGTTCTACAGTTAATTTATGATAAATATGTGTGTGTGAATTATATACTTCAATGAAAAAAGAAAAATTTGATATTCTTGTTAACCTCGTATTAAAAGAAAATTTCATTGCATTTTTGATCAGAATCTTTATAAACAGATCAAATGTTTACTTTAGGGTGGTCCAGCTAGTAATTGTTTAGCGGACCTATATTTACATTTTTTTAAATTGATCAAGTTGTAAATGATTCTTACTTGATTAATCGTTATATAGATGATTTAATAATTTTTGGTAAAAATAGTGAATACAAACCAAATATTACGTTCTGCCCTGATTATCTCAAGCTAATATAGTAGAATTCTTGGATTTAGACTTGCATTTTATTAACAATAATGTAGTCAGTAACATTTTTGACAAAAGAGATTCTTTTAAGTTCTATATAACTAAAATTCCTGTATGGAACAGTAACTTGCATATATCAATTTACATAAATATCATTTTGAATTTTTTATTTAGAAATGATAACTTAACTACCCACAAAATAGATAAATACATTAATATAAAAAAAAAATTTCAATGTTTTTTAGATCATGAATACCCTTTTAATTTCTTAAGAACTTATATTCATCACAAATACATTAACTGTCTTGCTACTTCTAATTTCAAAACCACCACACAACAATAGGATTTCAAAGTCAGCATGTTAGTGGTCTTGCTGTGAAGATTATATCATAACACTCATATCACACTTTACAATTTTTCCACACACATCTTGAACATCTTACACATTGTTGACAACCAACCAAATTAGAGCCTAGAAAATTTACATTTTTGACAATCAACCGATTCAAATTCTACCAGATTTGGTTCAAAAGATGTGTTTACGTATATTCGAATTTTTTAATTTGGTGAATAATTGATTTTCATTGATGTCAAGACACTAGGTAAAAGCTCTGTGAGTAAAGAAATTTTGTTAAATTATTTTTTGAAAAATACTTTTCTTATGTAATTATTTTAGGATTTTTCTACTTTTCTTACGTAATTGTTTTGCGATTTTTCTGCATTAAGAGTTTGGGAGAGTTTGTTACATAATAGTAGTGAGTGATTTTATCATACTCTCTGAGTTTTTACATACTCTGAATTTTTGTTTATTTTATTTTATTTGGTTTTTCCTACCGAGTTGCAAAGGGGAAAGGTTGGCACCTTCAAACTAGTTTAACTCCACTTATTTGGTCCTAAGTCCGAAAAATTGCTTACTGACTCTCTATAGGTTCTTCTTTTTTGTAGTTTTTTTTATTTTTCTATAATTTTGATCTTCATGTTTAGCTTTTATATTTTTATTATGTTATTCTTGTGATGTTCATGATCTATTATTTCTTGTTTTTGATATATAATACAAATTTCTTTCATACATATATACATAAATATATATATATATATATATATATATATATATATATATATATATATGTAATATAAATAAATTTTTTCTACCATTTTCTTAAAAAAAATATGTTATTGATTATTTATTGATTGAGGACATGTTATTTGTGACAGACGATTTAAAAATCGATTTGTATGCTTGAATTTCAATGCAATTAAAGGATAAGATAAGAAAATGGTATGTGTTGTACATCATTAGAGAGAGAGACCGTGTTCCTCAGAAACCTCATGTGTGTGATATGGAAGTTCAGAGAAAAAAGTATCCAAAATTCGTGGCATCCTTATCATTGACTTTTGCTCAAAACGATGACAACTTTCACCTATAGCGCTAGAACAGGGGTAGGCCACTAGCGTCCCACCGAGACATTTTCAATACCAAAGAGACAGAGTTTTTTTCTCTATATTTGAGTCTATATTAGCGTACAAAGTTTTTTTTTCTGCATGAAGAGCAACATTATTTACAGACAATGATAAGGATTTCAACAAGAAATCTTACTTCTGGTTACAAAAAAATGGTAAAACAGTGTCCCATTAACGGGATTTTAAAATTAAATGCGCTGACAGAGCTATAGATGATATTAAATAAGCACATTAACTGAATTGAATAAAACTATCATCATTTTATTTAACCTATATTTGTTGAAGAAAAATCGATCAAATTGTATTATTTTTATGGCACATTCCATAGAGAGAGCCATTTCTGAGCTAAGCAGTGAATGCCAAAAGGTGTGCACCCCCAGTATCCTCCACGTCCACCCCAGACTCAAAATAGCTGCCGACCCTTGCTGTAGAACACCCTACATTCAAATGAACCGACTTTACCATCTTTAAATAAAGATTATTATATCTAAAATATTTAACTAACAATCTTTTCACTTCATATTAAAATATGTTATTGTTTTATAAGTGAGTTAGATCTTGCTGGAGAAGTGTGCTAGTTTTAGAGCAAAATTCATAGATAAGGAAAAGAAGAACCCATTGAATTATAGCTATTTAGAAAAATCTTTAATAACGATTTACATATATTCTTTGACTTGGTGCAGTTTCTTTTTCTTCTCAGACTGTACTCTCGCAATGTAGGAAAACAGTTATTTGACTTCTACACACAAGCATAGTTTTAATAACGTATTTATTGAATCGAAGGAACTATCCCGCGAAAAAAAATTAAGTAATTAAGAATTTTAATGCACCGAGGTAACTGCAAAATAACTTTTTAACGCGGTTAAACGTATCCGATACAGCCATAAGAAAAATAATTTCGGAAAAGAGCAAATCCTTTCCTAATATTTTAACACCTATTGCTTTCATCTCATATTGTAACGAAAGAAATTAAGAACTTCTCATTTTTAAAAAAATTAGATGACACATAAGTTACAAAATCTCCTTATAAGCTGTATTTAAATGATGTAAACCTAAACTGAGATTTTTCAGGTAGAATTCAATATTTATTTTCAAAAAATAAAAACAAGGAAAGTGAAGATCATACGTTACGCGTAAGGTTTATTTTAGGGAATTCAAAATCAAGATTCATAAGTAGTCAAAGTAATTTTTTAACAAAATACTTTTACAATTTATTAGTAAGCAACTCCATTCCTATCGTCCAGCAGACTTTCAAACACTTCAGTGGGGTCACCGTTCTTAAGCCAAACACCTGTAGCCGCGTAAATAAAAATGACTGTTTAATAATTTACTTTGGATATAGGCAAAACAAATTTATTTTAACATATTTTTTAAAACTTATTAAACTCTATTTTCTGAACCGTTTCATCTTTTTCAGTTAAAAAGACGAGATTAAAGGAAATATATGTAACATGAGTCCTATACTGTTTGTATTATATAATATATATTCCCTATCACAAGGAATTTCGTAAATAGTTTTTGAGCAAGAATTATCCGTAAGAATCCTACACAAACTGAATGCCAATAAAAACGGAAGAAAATCAATCACATATAGTAAAAAATGTGCTTAATCATGTATGTCTACGGGCGGGGAATAAAAAACACTATGAAGTATGCTAATATGCCACTCCAAATGAATATTCGGCGTCATTGAGTTCAAGTACTTTAGACAGCGATAAAAGTTATCTTATCACGAGAAAAGGGCGAAAGCACTTCGTTTGTAGCACTCCGACTATGTAATCAGAAAAGAGAGTTGAAACAGCATCACTCAGTCGGGGATCTCTAAAAAGGTTTTGAAATTTATTTTAGATATGAAATTGAAATATTTCTCGAAATAAAAATGGCTCATTTGATACACCTCCCCTTTGCTTCCCAATCTCTCTCTTTGGACTCTTTCTCTTCTGATTCACTAAATTCAAAATTAAGGCATACAAATATAAAATCCCAATACCTATCATGAAACGGTTTTTAAATTCTCTTAACAGCATTCAGAATATTTTTCACATGTAAGGGATTCCAACATTCCTTAAAATATGGAAGAAATTATGTTATTAGTTTAGAGATCCTTCAATGTATTTAAGGAAAATACCTTCCAGTAAAAAAGAATAAAACATTAGTGATAATACACGAAATTACACGTTAACATTATCAATGTGTACGAAATCTAATGCAATTTAAATGGGAGTAATTTTTAAGGATCAAAAACAAATGGCTAAAATTACTCAAAAGCAATTTGTTGAATAAATAATACTTTTGTAATGGCCGTAACACAGTATACAAATCTAAAAAATCACATATTAAAATCATTTAGAAATAATAAAACAATGTAGAACGTCCAACATAAAAAAAATTATGAAATAGTATTTTCAGCAATTAATATGAAATACTAGACAAGATTAAAAACTAGCTGGTGAAACGTAAAACCCAAAACAACCCCTGTCGTCTTAAAATACAAAGGTGATCTGTGAAAAAGCATTTATTATTCAAGAATTAAGTTCATGTTATTTGTGTGTATTTCTTTATGAACCATTCAAGCAGAATGCCGTTTCGTAAGAAATGCAATGCTTATGTAATGAAGGAATTTATATATTTAGAGCCATAACGAATTATACATATCTTTTTAGTGACTCTATAATTATCGATTCATGCAAAGATACATGCAGCATTTAATAAGGAATGCATTTAATAACTCCCAATATTTTATGCAAACAATGTGGGGAATTCAATGTGCCAAAAGATATATTCCTACTCCGAACTTTTTGAAGACAGAGAAGAAACATTTGTATTATGCATAAGACAGTTCAATAACTGTGTCAGTAAGATGTTTCATCGTTCGCATTACATCGTATTTGCCGCGCTCTAATTCATGACTACATCGAAATTATTAAATAAGACTTCGAAAAAAGTACGCTTCCCCTGACTTCAGTCGAAGCTTCCAATTCGTTCTGTCGAAAAACAAATGCACTTGGGGGAATATAAATCCCATTTCGATGGCGAAAGAAAGGGTCAATTTTATTTTTGAACGCAAATAAAAATTTCTTTTAATTTCTTCTTCGATCTTTTTACAAATTTTTATCTGATTTGCAATTTCGTACAAAATGACATATTGCAGAATTACATTTGCGTGCACACGCCCACGAGTGCGTTGGGGGTGCTGTTATTTGATACGAATTAAAATATACACAGGAATCCGTAGTTTAACACAGCCGATTGATTCCACAGGAAGGACACACAAAAATAGGCTTCAGGAACTTTGTTTTGCTTCAAACTGCGCAGTACACGCGTAACTTTTCTATTTAAATATAAATTACTTCATTTATTAATAAATAATAATAAGTGTCCACAAAGATGTTCGCGTTGTTAAATATGTCTTGGACATCATTTGAAAAATAATGAGAAAAACAGTTCACGGATGATGAAGAAACCAGTTTTAAGGCTAGCTTTGCGTTGAAATTTTTGATTAAGTCCATTACATGGTGCTAAGAAAATATCCAAAACTTTTGCAAATTTACTTCAGTGCTATTCTATTTTTTTATTGAAAACAATTTTAAAATTCACGAGCACCACAAAGTATCACACGAGCTCACAAAAGTAAGTATTAATTACACATTTCAAAGGAATGAAGGAGAAAAATACTTTGAGGTTATGAAGGTTTGCAAATGTTTACAACAGATTCACAGAACTTTTTGAAAGCACTTTTGTGGAAAGAAGTCACTGAAGACTCGGAGACCAATTTATATTAAGTGTCTTGAAAACCAATCTGAGGATGTTTCCTTCTCTTTCAAAATTGGAACACAGACGGAGCATATGTTCTACATTTTCCTCACCACCAACCACAGGAAGATGACGAACTGGCCAGTGCTCTTTTGACGCATCATTTTTAGTTAAAAAAAAATTGGTATTCTTGCTGAACTTTGCTGCATAAATTCTCAAATTCTGCTCATGTTTGAAGCTATATTCTACAGCGGGATCATCCCAGTCAGAATCTTCGACAGTGTCATCCGATTTTAGCTGAATATTTCATTCAATAATTGCCACACTCCACCAACCAACTTCCTTTTCTTTCAGTTGCATTCTACTGTAACCACGCTATGTAAAGACAATAAAATATATACGTGATATTACTGTATAAATTCTGCTAGAGCAATTTTTGTTAAATTTAGCTGCCATTTGTTTTTAAATTCAAAACTCCTTTCAGCATCTCTTTTTTATTTTTTTCTATATTCTTATAATTTTACACTTCTTTTGAAATATTTTTAATTAAATAAATACAGTATTTTATATTCTTTTTCCAAAAATTCTGGCCATGAATGAAGTTAAACATGGGACTAGTTTTAACCTCACAAAAATGTAATATCTTAAGAATTTTTAACAATATAATGGAAATAATAATAACAGAAAATGTAAATTCATCATCAAATTAATAATTATTATTTTCTTTGTAATGTTTCCAAGAGTTCAGCAAATCAAACAGAAAACGAAAGCTTTTTTTTCAGTTTTCTTTCCAAATTGAACCTTCTTTCACTGTATTTTTATTTATATATATAGATAAAATATCAACTTAAAAACTACCTATAAAAAGCGTATAACATCTAAAATATTTTCTTTTAATTCAGAATATACTTTTAACACCTATATTATACGAGAACATTTCTTATTTTTTTACAAACTATTCATGGAAAGAGTACTATTTTTAATATTTATTAAAGTAATCCAAAAATTGAGCTATTACAGTTTTTTTTAATATATGTTGTAATAACTACATTTAAACTCTGCCTTCCCTTGATCATTAGCGAGTGCCAGGGGGCACTACTTGTCCTTTTGAGAAGCGTGTGACGTCTAACGTGTCTTCTCTTTGACAAGTCCTTTGGGTTCTTTGGGCCAGAATTAATGGCAACTCTTTTCCAACCAAATCCAAGAAACGAGAAGTGAAGAGATGCAAATAATGTAGGATAAGTATAGGATCTTAGAGTAAGCGGGATGGCAATGTAAAGGAATGTTAGACAATTGAGGTGCGTTGTGGCAGTTGATGATTATTGCAGTTCGTGGTTCAAGATTTAAGTTCTACGTGTCGTGGATAAACATATTGGTGTTCGACTAGAAGTTAAACGTCAATCTACATACCATTGTAGATAAAGACAAGTTTATTACAGAATAATATAAGGTAGGATTGATTACTTATTAGTATATTTGAAGAATAGGTGGTTCGATTATTGAGATAGGTCTGAATTATATTGTGTGTTGCGTATTGCGTCATCGTAGATTCTCTCATATTAATTACTATAATTATATTTGTTAAAAGTTTAAGTTGAATATTTTAATAAAGTCATTAAGAAAATGTTTGATCCTAGTTCTTTCGCTGACCCTACACCTCTAGCTCACGCTGATACTTCGAGGGATGTACTTCCAAGGGGAGGTACATCACAAGGGAGAACTGGTTTTTCCCTCTCTTCTGCCCTGGATCCCCCCAAAGAAAGACGTGTACACGTGAAGTCAGGGAATGCCGGCTTCCCTTCTTTAGTCTTTAAGATTATTTTCTATAACTACTTTAATAGATGTATGTTGTTTTATTAAGTGACCCCTTGTGTTGTGGAACGTAAGAAAATTAAAATAAGACTTGTGTGTGTGCTCCTGTAATATGAAAAGCCTTCTTTATTCAATCCAGCGAAGACACGTCATAATGTATATATAACTTCACATACACATAACTGATTTATTTTGAAATCAAATTTCACATCGTTTACAATATTTTTGAGCTGCTTGTGAATGAATAGATTTAGCCAGAATAATGCATTAAAAATAAATCAACAATTTCTACACAAAAATTTAAATAGATTTTAAAACATATAAATGTGAAACTGCAACAATCACGTGAAAAATATGCAGGAGAAAAGGTTTAAATTACAATTTGGTTATAATAAAACAAGATTTAATCCTTCATTCTATAACTAAGATATCATTCTACATTAGGCATCATCATAAAACTAGAACTAAATTTTGAATTTTGTGTGCATTTTTTTTATGTGGTTACTTTTTTTTCTTATTAGCTTAAAAAGAAATTGCTAGAAAATCCCGAACAAAAGCAATGCTATAAAGGGTGTTTTTTTTAGAGATATAGAACTTTAAATTGCAATAAAACAACGATGTATTATTCGATTGGCATGAATTTTTTTATTCGAAAGATAATTTTGTGGCATTACATTTTAAATATGATTTCTGGCATATGACTGCCACGGCTGGCTCGGATGTAGTCCAATCTGGACGTCCAATTTTCGATTACTTTTTCTAACATTTGTGGCCGTATATCGGCAATAGCACGGCGAATGTTGTCTTTCAAATGGTCAAGCATTTGTGGCTTATCCGCATAGACCAATGACTTTACATAGCCCCACAGAAAATAGTCTAGCGATGTTAAATCACAAGATCTTGGAGACCAATTCACAGGTCCAAAACGTGAAATTAGGCGGTCACCAAACGTGTCTCAATAAATCGATTGTGGCAAGAGCTGTGTGACATGTTGCGCCGTCTTGTTAGAACCACAGTTCCTGGACATCATGATTGTTCAATTCAGGAATGAAAAAGTTAGTAATCATGGCTCTATACCGATCACCATTGACTGTAACGTTGTGGCCTTCATCGTTTTTGAAGAAGTACGGACCAATGATTCCACCAGCCCATAAAGCGCACCAAACAGTCAGTTTTCTGGATGTAATGGAGTTTAGACATACACTTGTGGATTACCTTCACTCCAAATGCGGCAGTTTTGTTTGTTGACGTAGCCGTTCAACCAGAAATGCGCTTCATCGCTGAACAAAATTCGCTTATGAAGTCATCGAAAATTAGACGTCCAGATTGGACTACATCCGAGCCAGCCGTGGCAGTCATATGCCAGAAATCATATTTAAAATGTAATGCCACAAGATTATCTTTCGAATAAAAAAAATTCATGTCAATCGAATAATACATCGTTGTTTTATTGCAATTTAAAGTTCTATACCTCTAAAAAACACCTTTTATATACATATCATGTATTGGAGAAATTATTGGATTGACAGGAGAAATGCAACGGGCAGCCGTTTATCCTATTATATTTTCTTTCAATATTCAGCAAGGTAGGCTGCACTCCAAGCCATGACCAAACGAGAGATCTTTCAGCATGGAGTCGTTTGTTCACGCGTCTTTTTGAAGTCCGGCGAAAGTAGAAGTCAAAGTTCTTATGTGGGATGTGGGAAGTTTACCCCAACTTACACTTGAAAAAAGGCCTGGGGATTCATCTCTCTCTCTCTCTCTCTCTCTCACACACACACACACACACACATATATATATATATATATATATATATATATATATATATATATATATATATATATATAAATCTTCTGTGCGTGTGTTTGTCACTAAACTCCTCCTAAACGGCTGAACCGATTTCGAGGAAATTTTTTGTGTGGGTTCAAGTAAATTCCAGAATGGTTTAGATTCACAATTCGATCCGATATCGCAATTAGTTAAAAAGATATTAATTAAAGACATTCAAAAATACAACTCAACATTCACCTGCATTGTTGTAACAAGGTTATTGTTATAAACAAGTAATATAAAAAATTTAAATCAATTCCTACTTAGATCAACGAAGAAAAAATTTATTTTAGCTACTTTTTATTAAATAGGTGCAATTAATACAAATATGTATATACATATGACAGAATCACAACATTAAGTGGTGATTAATTTTTATTAATTATCATTAAAATATCGTATTGTCATCCAAAACAATCGTGTATATAAAATTTTCTTTCAACTGAATGATTTAACACGTGAGAAAAAAAAACCTTTCCAAATTTTGACATAAGTCGCCAAAAGGTTCACCAAGTCGCCAACGTGGCTGTATTTGTAATTTTTTAAATAATTAGTTTTAATCAATTAATTTTTATTAATTATAATTAAATTATTGTATTGTCATCCAAAATAATCATGTACATTACATTTCAGCTCAATTGAGCACTTTAAAATGTATTTTATTAACGATTGAAAATTCCACCAAGATAAATAAATAAACAAACAAACAAATAAAATATGTATAGAGATTGTGCGCTAATAGTAGGTATTGAAAAAGACATAAGTTGGCGTCGAAAATTGATTTTCAACCAAACTGGCCAAACCCGGTCTTTATTGTTACGAAAATGCAGACGATTCACGCTTTTTACCGTTTTTAATTAATACCTTTTCAATTAGAATAGGCAATGACATTAGAATAAATTAAGTTTATGTACAATTTAATAAATATACCTGTTGTAAAACAGTTTGAGTCTCAACTTTTTCACCTTTAATTAAAACAAGTTTAAATTTTTATTCACACGACCTTTACATTTAACTTCGCTCTTAGTATACACATACTCACACGATATCGATTGATTGAATTGTGATAACCGTACATGTGTAATGACGTTAGACATTGTAATAACTTTTTAATACAATTTTTACTCAAAATGGTCCAGATTGTTAAAGCTTATTCATAAAAATTTGGAACTTTTAAATTTAAGATGTGTGTACAGGACAAATTCTGTCGGGCCCTCTAGTATATATATATAAATTTAATCACGGATAGCATTCTTTCCCCGAGGAATTACAACAATGTATCACACTAGAATAAAAACACTTTAATTTTTAACAGTGCTTCCTTTCAGTTTGTAAAAGTTATATATATATATTAGATTTTTATTTTTTAAGAGAAAAACTTTTCAACATTTTTTTAATACTCTAAGGTAAATTGTATATAAAGTATAATTAAAATTTTTCTATCTTTTTAATTTGCATCAACTTGAATTAGATTTAAAACCTCATAAATCAGAAACAAAAGAAACCAAAACTATTAAAGATTTTTAGGTTGGGTTTGTACGTAAATATCGTTATATTCTAAAAATTTTCAGAAAAAAAGTTATTTATATTTATATTTCAAAAATAAATTCTAAGCACAAAAATTATTGTACCTTTTGACCAAATAAAAAGTAAAAAATTTTCTCTTCAGAAACTGTTTATATAATTTTTAATGATCTGAAAAAATAAAAATTTTCTGAAAAATATAAATAATAATAATGTCATTTTTATAAAAACCTTTTAAAATTTTCCAGATTGATATTAGTAGCATAAATGAACAAAATAATCGATGCTGAAAAGAAACTTAATTTAAAAAATATGTTACAGAATTTAAACTGGAATACTTTTTTCATAGACACATTTCCGAAATTTTAAATAATTCAAATGCAATTTAAAAAAAAAGATCAATTGAAGAAACAGATTTTCTCTCCCGCCTTTTCCCAACTAAAAAGTGGCTTACCTAATTTGTGCTTTCATTCCGGTAATATAATTAGAACAACATCCATATCCCATATAAAAGAGAATTAAATGTAAACTAAGAGAATATTTTGTTCTTTCAGAGAAACTCCAGTGTAGTAGACTAGAAATTTGTTTAATTTTGTCAACGTTTCATCTTTTCTTTTATTCACACAGTTTTGTGATATAAAGGGATAATTCATTGCCACATTTTTAACTAATTAAATTTTAATCAATTCATCGTATTCAATTGTTTCATCAAAAGAAGAACAAAAATGCAACTCTCTCGTTGTCTAGAAAAAACATCTATTTTTTATATATAAAATGATGAATTAATTATAAAAAATTGATAAAATATTTTTTTTTGCTTATGAATAGAAAAGAAATAAACATTTGTCTTTGAAAATAGTAATAATGAAATTAATTTGTTCTGTGTCAGTTGCACATTCTTAATGGTATTGTCATGGAAAGTTTCTTTGTGTCACTGCAGAAAGGATAATGTAGCCGGGAAGATTGTTAAAAAAGGCGAAGAAAGAATCATATGCAATAATCCTAAGTAGGAATGACCTTGTCAACAAACTTGATAAGGAAATCTCTGAATATGACTTCAACAATAGACGTTCCGAGATGAATTTGAAGGTTCTAGAATGATTAATGGATGAAATAAGCCGAGAAGCTTCTCGAAAGTTCGATTGCTTAAGTTGGGTGATGCATTTAGGCTCTATCGGGACAGTTCCACCGCGTGTCATTTGGCTAATGTGATTTACTGATTACGGATTTAAATTGAACCTTGACCAAACTGTTTATGGTGTAATAACAAAAAAATTATTTTATATAATCATATCCTGTAATAGAGGGGGTGAATGTTTACGGTTAATTATTATTTTTTTTTATTTTAAGTAAAAGTCGCTTTACACGGTTCAATCACAAGTGCAAAAAAATTGACACGTTTTCTAGTTTAAGTTCTTTTTTATTCCTATTAAATACAGTTCAGTTAAAAAAAATACAATGTATCTCTCTAATTAGATAAGTTGCTTCTCCGTTTGGAAAGTAAACAATAAGTATTTTTCAAGAAATTTAATTTTTTCTTTTTCATAATCTAAAATTATCCACTTGTAAATGAAAATGAAAACTACCTTAGTTAGGTATTTTTCATTTTATTTAGAAGTGGGTACTGTTTTAAATACTAATTAACTATTTATAATACATATATTTGAAGTTTAAGGAATTTTCATTTGTTTAAATGCCTAATTCTGATAGAAAAACATTGTTCCTCGTGCAACGCTATTCAAAATTTTATACAAATAAAAAATAAGTTGCTTTATTTTAAACAAACACGAGAATATAATTCTATTTTAAATACAGTCGAATCGAGGGGGAAAAAGAATGATCAAAATAAAAAGACTTGTAAAAAGGTTATAATTTGAAAAGAGGAAACCACAAAATGTACATGGAAGACAGAAGCTAGAACGCATTTTTAATAAAACTATAAGATTCGAAGTGTTGCGTATTTTATAGAGGAATAAACACTGAATTACAACTAAAAAAATAACGAATAGCAAAAAATGGATGCGAATGTCATTCTTGAAAATACGTGAGCTGGAAATTGCGTAGAATAAAAAATTTCAAAAGAATTGTTTGGCTCATTATTATTCTTGAATTATTCGAGACTGTTAATGAGCATTAAAACAGTTTAATTAGAATGAATTATAAGTTCATTTGATAAAATAAAGTTTTCATTCTATAGTTCTTACACATCATTTTTTTTTCTCTTTTACATCAGTCAATCGTTTTGTTTACATTTCCAACGCTGATTTTAGTTTCTTAAAATCAATGTTAACTTCATTTAGAAAAATTTCAATCAAAATGTTAATAAAAATTAGTCAAATAATATTTGACTTGAAGAAACATTCAATTATATTTCATAGTTTGTATAAAGAAACTATAAAAATAAATTGAACATAAAAACCAACGTCAAATGTTCATTATGATTTTATCAGTCAATGACATATATATATATATATATATATATATATATATATAGTGATTAATTCAAAACACAGTAATAATTGATTGATTGATTGATTTAATATTAACGTCGCACTGTTCAGCTACACGAGGGCTTTTGGCGACGGACCACGTAATTTTGAACCATGGTCAAGTGACGTGGACGACACCTGAGCTGGCACCCCCCTCTCCTAACTACCACACCACACCAACGGGAGGACGTTTCAGCTCTCGACAGATTTAACGTGCATCGCTGCCCTACACGGCGGGTCTTTAGTGGTACTGGGATCGAACTCGTGACCAGGCAAGCCACGATCCGATACCTATACCACTCGGCTACCGCGGCCACTAAACACAGTAATAAAAACGTTATACAAATGAAATACATATATATATATATATATATATATATATATATATATATATATATATATATATATACGTAATAAATATATTTACTATCGTGTGTAAGAAATGGATTTTTATGATACATCTGAGAAATTGTTGAAAAGGGCTCTCTTTACAATCAGTGCAGTGAAATGGTAGCTTAGTAAAAGGATGATGCACATGCAAAAATCTAAAACATTAAAAAGTCGCCACCGCATGCAAACGCGTTCATTGTGCGCGCTCAGTGGCAAGACAACTTTAAAAGCAAATTAGGAAGGACGAATTTCCGGATATTCTCTGCAAGTGAAAAGAAGTCGTACAAAAGGGGCTGCAAGAAGCCATCAGGTTGTTTTTACACGTGGTGGATTGATATGCAAGCTTGAAGACGGTAGTTATTTGAATAGTGTTGTACAAGTGTTTGGAATTTACAAAAGTGTAATTTCAAGAGCTTGGAAAGTTCCCCAAATAACAAGACACTTTGCAGGAAAGATTGAAGTTCGTAGTTTCTGAGGAAATAAACAAGTGATGTCCAGTATATCGTTTTGCAGGCGAGAAGAAACCAGACACCGGGCAGTATCGGTCAGCAGCTGCACACAGAAATCGAAACAAAGGTACACGGTTTATGCTGGTCAGACGTGTGTATATAGACAATATTCTCCCATCGTCCTGAGCACTGCATAATATTAACAGCAGCACATCGGTGGCACCGTTTACAACAGTGTCCTCAATAAAATCACGTTCTGCTTACTGATAATTAGTTTCAGCGTTATTGATATGGTAGGACTTACCAGATGTGTGAGTGGTTTCACCTACTAACATCAGGAGAGTTGTAGGGTGGTAGTAAAATGCTTGTGTGGAGAGGCATAATGTTTAATGGGTGAACGTAGCCTTATATTTTCCACAGAAACCTCCTTAGCAGATATCGTTTTTGTAATAACAGCATCCTCCCACACGGGAGTCTGGTCCAAAGTATCATTGAAAAAGATACTCTTTTTAGAAGACAGTGAATGTGCATACAGAACATCTGCTGTCCAGAAGAAGAAAGTGGGGATACCTGTAGCGTTGGCCAGCGTTATCTCCTGATTTAAATCTTATTGAGCACGTGTGGAGTGCTTTTGGAAGACGCCTGATGGCAAGATTGTTTACTTCGGAGCACTCCAGCATCAACAGATTTCCCTTGAACAGTGCCAATGCTTACCTTAAGAACTGCTGCATAATTTTATATTGAGTATGAACAGATGGTGTCACGCAATCATTGCAGTAAGAGGAAGTCATATCTTTTCCAAAGGAACTATGATTAGTTGTCCTTTCTCATGGCCCGACACCTTTTTTCTAATAAAGCCATTTTTCCCCTTTTTTACATAATATATGCATACAATTTAGTTTTTCGTTACTACGTATCCATCCATCTTTAAGTGCTGCATTATGCTTCTGTAGAGTCCTTCTTTACCTGCCTTCCACTTGATTTTTTTTTCGGAATAATGGCATAATTTAAAAAGTTGCTTTTGTACAGTAGTACGTGCACTGAAGTGCTACTGAATTAGGGATACCCACCTAGTAACGAGTTGGGCCTCCTCTAGCCTTGATAATGGCAGTGAAACGATAAGACATAGATTCAACAAATTTCTGGAAGCGTTCCACGGGAATAACTTACCAAATATTGGTCAAATCAGTCCTTAATTTAGTAAGGTTCGTTGGTGCTGTGTGATGGACTTTCACGCCTTGTCCCAAAACATTGCAAGGATGCTCAATAGGATTTAAGTCTAGGATTATAGGTGACCAATTTATAAGAGAAAAGTCAGAGGAAGTCTCATTCAACCACCCAGTAGCCAACCGGGACTTGTGAGAAGTACAGTGGTCTTGCTGGAACACTCGCTTACCGTGTGCATAACAGAACAGCATAAACGAATGGAAGTGATCACGCAGCAACTCTATGTATCAAATTGCACTAAGGAAGGTTGGTGCACGCACCAAATATCCCAAACAGCGCCACGAAGAAACACCCCGGACCATGACTGAACCACCATGCACTTGTACAGTTACAACCTGGCATGCAGGATCCATTGCTTCATGAGCCTGACGCCATATTCTCAGCCTCCCGTCGGCGTTAAGTAGTAGGAATTGAGACTCATCACTCTGTAAGGCATTTGCCCGTGGGTGATGCCCTACTCTTACGTTTCCCTCGTGACCTAAAGGTGTGGGAGTGAAAGAAGAACCAGGCGTCGCCATAATCTTAATATCTCTTTATTAAGATCTTAAACAATATATAAGAAGGATATTAATATTTTAACTCAGCGGATCTGAGGTGAAGAAACGCACAATACATATTACCAAATAAGCGCGATCTTAACCACTATATTTAACTTTACCGCCTACTCCTAATCTCAGTATGTACACAGTTCCTAGTAGTTAATAGAAAGATCCTACCTCTATATCCTAGGCAGCAGCAACTATCTCGAATCCTCAATGTCGTTTCTTTATCTCGCGTGGAATGGTATACACCTTGACTTGAACGCACTGGCACGAATAGTTGAACACTTGAATATCGGATAACTTTTTAATTTTAACTTTAACACTCCTAACCACAGACTAGGATAATCACTTCCCAAAGGCCACCCCGCTTACGCTAAACTTCTGCTATTTAAAAGGTTCTTAATTTGCATAATCACGCTTCGCTTCTGGATTTGGTTGGAAATAATTTCCTTTTCAGCCCCACAGAATTCAAAAGGAGTTCTTAGTAAAAAGCGCTATGAGCCCGTCACAACTCCATGCTACTTGTTTCTAGTCCTCTACACTCCATTCTATGTGCTCTCTTCCCCGGGCAAGACGTGTAGTCTAATGGCGAGCATCGAGCAATGGTATTCTCGTAGGCCGACTGCTCTTGAAACTCATACATTGAAGCGAGCCTTGCACAGTCCGTTTACTCATTGTACGACTGGCACCGTCATTCAACTGGGAGGTAATTTGAGCTAATGTTTGGCTTCACTTGCTATTCACAATACGCCTGAGCCGACTCTCATCACTCACTGTAAGGACTAATCGTCCTTTACAGTTTGCCCGATCGCTCTTGTTTTATCCACCATCCATGTTTTCTTGGTATGCACTTGACCTGACGATTTTGGAAATTGACATCATACATACGTCACGCACCCACTATTTGTTCGCGACCGAAGACATCTAAATCAAGCAGTTTACCCATACACTGGCATATACAACTATAAATTCTGAACAACCACAGTACGCGCTATATATACAATTACCACAACTGGCACATAAATAATGCTCAGCGCTACATAATTTGCATAGCCCTTGATATCCATATTTCAGTGGCAGTTCAGTGTATATGAATGCATGTATATGCTAGAAGTGTATCTAATAATTTTTTGTATTAATTTTTACAAAAACTTTTTTTTGAATAACTATTGACTGGCAAACATTTCTATTATGTCAGTTAAAAAATCTTTTGAACTAACTACTATTTGTAAAATATGATTTAAAATTCATTGGCTAATCTATTGTTCACCCTTTCGTGTTATTTTAAAACTCAACGCAACTCATTTAGGAAGTAATAATAAGGTTTTCTCTAGAAATTCACGAGTTATTTTTGTTTGACGCTATATAACTCGCAACCGTCTTACTATCTTTGTTGCATAGATATTTTATCATATTTTTGGGGAAAAAATCAACATCTCTCTAATTACTGACATTATTTTTTCATACAATAAATTTCTCTGAGAATTTTTAGCCATTTGCTAAGAATCCAACACTGCTTTCTTTTTCTACTCGTAAGTACAAATAAAAGAGTTGTTATGGAGCTTAAGACTCAATAACAGCAGATAGGGATCTTTACAGACGAAGAGAAGAAAACAGAGTTGTGAGCTCCCTCACGCTGTTTGTTTTCGACAGGCTAATCCGGGCGACATTTCCGCAAAGGATCCAATACTAAATCCTTTGTTAATGTCTTCTTCGGATCTCTTTCGTTTTCGTCATTTCTCGTTAGGATCTCCAAGTACTTCTTTGAATCGTTTTGCTCTTTGTTCTTTTTGAGAGAAAGAAAGTGACTACCACACTCAGTTTTAAGATTGCTTTGTAACTTGAAAAGGATTATCCGAGTAAAAGTCAGGTTATCCCCTAATGAATCTGGTTTCTTCTTTAGGGGAACTACAATCATGCTGTGAAATATCATTATTATTTGACTCAGGATTCACTAAGATTCGAAGAGTTCTTATCTACTGTAGTTATTTATTTTTAAACCCTTAGTAACTGCATAAAAGGTTTGGATAATACCGCCGACGTATATATGTTCTGCCATGCTACTGCATTAACTGCCCATGGGGTACATATGCACATTTCAAAAGTATGATACTTAGCTTTGCGACGGTATCGTAAAAACTATTTCGAAGGATTTAGAATGCAATAAAATTACCTTGACAGTGTTTGTGAAAAGTTTACTTATTTTGGAGAAGGATTTACTTGTGTTTGCCTCTTTACCTCCCCCCCCAATATCTTTTGAAAGTGCATCAGTGCAAATAACAGTGACTTTGGGGAGGAGTAATTTTTTCGCGGCGGTTAAGGGTTTGTCCGTGCTTATGAACAATTGCTGGCAGATGTCATTCATATCATGGGCCATTGACTTCTCCGAGACATCAGTAACCAATAGCTGTTTCCAGTGAACGTCGAACGCTTGAGATCCTCCTTCCACCCCATGCTACACGAAATCAGAGATCGGCACACTCGGGAATTCTCCAGGAGTTACGCTATGTGTACGTAAAAAGGTTAATTATGTTGACTCACAAATATATATTGACTCTAGTCAAGGATATCTCACTATATTTCTATTAGTAATTGCTCGCAATAATGTTATTTGTTTAATCCAAGAATTTAAGAAAAAGGGAGGACGTTGTAATCCTTGAGTGAATCTATCTAGGAAAACTCAGGCATATATTCCAGCATTTTTAAAAAAAATTTTGGTTGGGTTTCTTTCGTTGTTGAAGTGCGGAAATATAAAATTATATGTACGTTGTAAAATCATCTATATTTAGAACACAGCATTCAAAATTATTTCATAACTCACATATCACTTATTTCACTCCAGCGTTCATCCTATTTATCGCAGATTTCCATTTTCTCCTTAATCGTTCATGCAAGCGTTAATTTCCGAATTTTCTAGGTGAAATGAAAGCTATCGATAAACAAATCGAGAATTGATTGATTGTTTCATAAATATCGAGAATTGAAGCAACACAAAAACTACAAGTAATTTTGATCTAAGATCGGCTGCAATTGCACTCTCCACACTTCCTCATCATTCGAAAGTGCGGACTTTGAGCTACAAGTTATTTAACATGCTATACGTGGTGGACTTTAGTGGAATCAGAACTAGAATACGAGACTCGGCTGAACCATCACTTACATACCCAGAAAAATTGCAATTCCACTACGTTAATTATTTTCGAAATACTTCTATTTTCTTTTTTGATCAACGGAAAATCTTCTCAAACCTGATACGTATAACTATTGCTTGAAAAATAAATTCCATCCACACTACTTTAAAAGAAGAACTATAGTCACTGTTTTCTTCGCATCGTACAAATTTATTTGTTAGGTTAACATTAAGGAATAAAATTGTTGTGTAAAAATAATATTACAATTTGTTTCTTAAATTTGATTTTTATTAATTTAAAATTTATTTTATTTGAGCCACGATCAAGCGACGAGGATTAACCGAAGAAGTCACTCCTCTCCAAATTTCCACTCCAGCTTGAAGACTTCGAGTCTCTTCAGATTTAGGAAGTCCCAGTCTCTCGAAACGGTGGGTCTTCAGAAGCATCTGGGTTTGAACCCATGACATGAACACGCAAGCCACGAGTTCAAGATTATGACTACTATATTACTGGTGGCTATATACAGTCGAACCTGTTTTTATGCGGTCCTTTTTTGTGATTTTATTTTTGTGTGACCGCATAAAAAACATTTTGTGCAGTATTTCGATGAATTGGCTTGTAATATGTAAGAATTGAAATTTTCGAGTATTTTTTGTGCAGTTTTCATCATCAGCACAAAAACTGGTTCAACTGTATTACTTTTTAAAATGGATAGCTAAGATATCAATAGAACTATATATATATATATATATATAGAGAGAGAGAGAGAGAGAGAGAGAGAGAAAACTTATGACTTCAATATGTATACATACTTTTTGCATTTAGAACTGTTCAAGGGACTCAACTGACAGCTTTCAATAAAAGTTACTTCAAATGTGTATCCAAAAATACATGTTTCGCTTTTATCGAAAACTGAAATAAAAAAATATTTAAAAAAACTTAAGGGAAATAAGTTAAATAAAAATTCCGCAAAACAATAGGGATTCCACCGGAAAAATTCGTACCCTTTTCCGAACCTTTTCTTCTCTTTAGTAACCCCCTTTTATCTATAGGGGTGGAGAAGGCTAGTGAGAGATTTGGACATCACGGGCCACTAGCAAGGGCAGATTGAAATTTCTGCTTCAAAAAATTCGGTATTCCATTTCGAAATATAAAATTGGATTTGCCTTGACGTAGGATCTATTTCATTGAGTTTGTCTTATCTCTTACCTGCAAACGCACCCCAGGTCCACTAAAGCGTGCCCCAACGTCAAACAGTTCGAAAGACCCGAGGCTCTTTTTTATGCAGGTGGGCAAAAGAAAAGGCTTATCTATAGGGGAGATTAGATATCCGTTTTTTTCTTCAGTCTACAAAGAAAAAATACATTTTTTATGAATTGATACCATAAGGTGCACGCTCTGTAGGCAAACTCTCTGGATTCTGAAATGAAAAACCAGATGCTCTGTAAAATTCGCAGATACGCACTCAAAATTGAAGACGTTGAAGCCGATTTTTTTTCCAAACGTGACTGCTCGGAGGAACGAAATAAGTAAATATAACTACCGAGTTTAG
The DNA here is from genome assembly GCA_019973935.1 of Trichonephila clavipes. NCBI lineage: Eukaryota > Metazoa > Arthropoda > Arachnida > Araneae > Nephilidae > Trichonephila > Trichonephila clavipes. The sequence goes on from BMAU01020082.1 coordinate 563,261, forward strand.
CAAGGTTCGCGCATTTCACGTTTCCACACATTTACTTTTTTTTCTTCTTAGAGGACTCAAAGCAATCGTTTTCCTAGGGAAAAATTTTAGTACTGATAATGTGTGGACGATTTTTTTCATATTGATCTAAAGAAATTTAGTTTAATAAAAAGTATGGACTAGATGAGAATTTTATATGATGTTTTTTTCTAAATTGCAAGTTTCCCCATAAATGTTTTTTTAAATAGGATTAATTTTAAATTTTAAAAAAAATCCGAATAAAAAATTATTCCGATACAGTAACTCTTGAGTAGGACAGGGAAGGTCGTCACTGAACAACCTTCCTTCTTTATGAATTACGAAATGAATTAAAATTCTAAATTCTTAGCTATAAACTAACTCAAATCAGTTAATCATTAAGTACTAACAAGATATTTAATGTCGATAACATATGGAGAGTAAGTGTTAAGCATCCTAGATTTATCTATCATCGTAGGAAATGATTAACGACTTTCCTCTTTCGTCTACGGCAGTGGTTCTCAAACTTTCACTACTGGCGACCCAATTTTCAATCAAAATTTTTATCGCACCCCCAAAATAATACTGTATTGAATACAATAATAAGGCATTTTGTCGCTAAAGCTACAATACTATCATAAAAATAAGCCAAACAAATTAACAAGTTAAGTACTAAATTTTGTATATGTTACTTTTATAAGTAATATATATTTTTACCTTTTAGTTCGATTCACTATAAAAGCGTGTTTTCTTAGTTTGTTTTTAAACTACAACTTATTTAATAGTTATTTTTACTATACACAATAAAAATCACGATTCCAGTGAATAATTTAATTAAGAGAGAATATACTTACCTACTTTCAAGGACTTTTAAAATTTTCTTTCATAATTTGCGAAAAAATCCAAGAAAACTAAAGAAAATGTTCCTAATGTGCGTGCCCTTAATGAAAGACATAAATCACAAAAACTTTTCGCTAACAATACAGGAACGTTATTTTCCAGCAAAACTGTCATATTTTGTTCACGTTATTGTAGTTTTGCTGTCGTTTGATGATTTGCAAATAGCATTTTGAACTTTTTCTTCCTTGTGTGTTTTTGACAAGGTGAAGTGCTTCATTATGGCTTTATAGTTTTCTTCATAGATTTCCTTAGGCAGCATTTGAAAATTTCAATTCAACTCAAACTTTTTATGTTCATCGCTTTTCTCTTATTTACTTTAGCTATCTTGATTAATATTCATTATTTCAGTATGTTTTTCAATTGCTTGATCAGTTTCAACTTCCTTCAATAGAGACAACAGATGCCCATTTTTTTTTATATTCTGCTCATTTAGATTTATAAACCATAATAAGTCGTACAACACAGCACTTAAAACCACAAAATTGTTCATGGGGTAAAGTGTAGCATGTTCATAGTAAATATTTTTGAACAAAAGTGGTCGCGCTGTGAACTCGATCAAAACTAGTAACTTGAATGTAAAAAACGTTTGCCATTCTCAAAATAGTCATATTTGTGACAAATTCCTTTTTGTTCTCATTAAGACTCTGCCTAATAGGAGGATACTGTCAGGTCACTGTTAACAAATAAACCGTTTTCCCAGAATTAACGATTTAGTGAGCCTGGGTTGACTCTGCGCCTCATGCGACCGCTCCCATATTAAAAGTATATAAAAATATCGATGTCAGTTCTAAAAAATAATTGATGTAAAACGTTTTTTATTATGCATTATATGTTTTAGAATACTCATAAAAATACATCTTGGTCAAATAATCCTTCAAAGTGCTCAATATGCTTATTCATATATCATAAAACTCATTCACATGGGGAAAAAATCAACAGAAAAATATTATTTACAACTTTCCTAAAAGAAAAAGAGACGGAGTGAAACATAGCAGTAAGTTTGAAGGTCAAATATATGATAATCAAAAGTAGTATTTTAAGGGTTAAAAGAAACGTAATAAAAAAATATCTCATTGTGGGATTACAGTAAATCAAACAAAATGTCTTTTTTATTTGGTTATAGGATCAAAGATAGCTAATGAGCGTTTGAAGCGGAATCTTATTTTTGATGATCACCAGATGATAAAAATAAATTATATAAGTGTAAATGTGTGTTTTTTATTATGTCAGAAAGCATTTTGTTTTACTTCATTCCAAAAAATTATTTTTTTAAACCTTTTATTTTCAATATGCTCGCGCTCCCCCCCCCCCCCACCAGAGGAGTGCGCCCCACAGTTTGAGAAACACTGGTCTAGGAAACAAAAAATAATAATAAAACACTTGTCTCGAGTAAAAGCATCGTTTATTCAAGAAAGATGGCGATACGAGACAAAAAATACCATTGTTCAAAAATGAGTGAAAATTTGCTGTGGTCATTGGATTGAGATAAATGCATTGCATAATTACAATTTCAATAGTCCATGCGTTTATGCGGAAAAGGTTAATTTTTATCAAACATAGGGAGGAAAAAGCAATAACCCCAAATTTTCTATGACATTCAAATCTATAAAATTAAAAATGAATGTGTTTGTACATCTCTTATGCCGTCCTAAGCCATTCATCCGATTGCGATTAAACTTTGGGGTGAGAACACGTGCCCGGGAAGGTTTCCGAGTTAGTAAAATTGACACCTAAGAGGCGTTAGAGATAAATATTCCCGTTTTTGAATCATCAGGCCTCCACTTGAAACATGGTTGCCATGTTCCTTTCAGAGATTAGAGGTCTGCAACAAAGGGGGTTGGGCGAAAATTGAATCCTAAGGGTCGTTGCACTGTCATAAGCGGTGTTGTAGATAAATATTCCCCTTTCTGATCCTACACGTTTGAAATTGTTCCATTTATAAAGTTGAGATACGCTACGCATAGAGTTCTTCAAAAATTGAATCCCAAGGGATCTTGCGAGGGCTTAAGGGGCGTTAGAGATAACTATTCCCGTATTTGCACTGTTAGAACCCTGCGTGCTGGACATTGTTCCTTTCAAGGATAAAGGTCAGCTACAAAAAGGTTTTTGAGAATCGACCGGAAAGGTCGTTACGAGTTCTTAAGGGATGTTAGAGATAAATATCTCCGTGTTTCAACTTTTAGACGTACAGACTTGAAATTTTGTTGGCATGTTTTTTTTTTGAATATATATTCGCTAAGAGTTTTACGGAAATTGAGGGAGGAGTGGGGAGTAGCAGGGACTTATTTATAAAAGAACATTTTCGTTATCGACTTACTACGTGACAAATCTTTACGGAACCTTTCCACTAATATTCTTAGGCGTCTTGGGGGATTGTAAATTCGCGTATATTTCCAATCAACTCTAAAAGGAGGAAACGGGATATGCAAAGCAGATAGGGTATTTAAGTAGAGCGTTGTAAGTGAGCGGGGAAGAAGGCTATTGAGCCAGCAGCAGTAGTGACGAGGTTCAATTGGATGACGATAGCGGAGCAATACCGTTAGTATTCAGTGAAGGAACCTTAGGAGGTTAATGTACCTGAATAAGTCCTACCAGGTGATATATTCTGGTTTAATATCGCTTACCACAAGCGTTAGTTTAATAAAATTAGTTTAAGTTAATGAAAGCTAATAATTCGAGTTGCGTGTATTTCTCAGACCACCTATTCTGGTAAACCTTTTTGATATTGCGCGTAGCTATTGATTAATTTCATATTTCGTAATTTAATTTAATATTAAAGGTAAATCCCTTTCGTTTGACGTAGACATATAGATAGTATTTGTCATTAGAGATTTTTTATATTCGAACCAAGTGAATAAATATAACTTATTATACAAATGGCGTATGGTCATTCTTTGCCTCAAATTAGTCCTAGTGTCCAGGGTGGAACCCAGGGGGGTTCCCACAATGTGTTGAAATTCAATATGCATGTTAACTATTTTCAGTATAAATTCGCTAAGAAAGGATTTGACACAGAAATCTACTTCTATGGGGGAGAGGGAATTTTTTGTGCCGTATTGATAAAAAGTACTCGTTTTCTAACTACTAGACCTACATTAATGAAATTTGTTACGTTGCTGAATTGAACGGGTCATTCAGAAATCGTCTCTCACATGTGGTTACTGGAGCTTATTGATAAAAAAAATCTGTTTTGATATTTTAGAGTTAGACTTGAAATTATGCAAGTATGCTTATTTTATTGAGTAGAGATCCGCAAAAAATGAGTTATGCAGAAACCCTTTTGTGTGGCAATATTAAATATTAAAACTACTTTTATTACTATTTTCCTCCTAATCTCAATACCATATATACTGTTTTCCTCACAGGTAGATTCTGATTAATAACCATTTCACCTTAACATACAATTAATAACAGTAAGGTAAAGATGAATGGACAATTAATCCGTTGTTCTGGTAAAGAATTTTACTTAAAATTACCATTGAGCACTAAAGTGATGCGAAGGCGAAGGACCTTGTCATTTTGAAAAAGGCTCGATCCATGGCGGGAATTTGTCGGCATCAGAAAGAGACAATTGAAGAATGCGAGCCCAAGAAAGACATAAATAACATAGGCTCCTAGTTCACGACCTTCACCTCTTGTAATAGGAGGTCACTCTAAAAATATGACACTATGAAAGCCTGTTTTTAATTCGTTACTTTTGTGTTCCATTTCGAAATTCTATCAGTGATTAAACCGCGTCTTCAAAACGTGTTGTACATTAAGAGCAAGTCCATAGGAAGACGTTTAAAAAAAGAGTAAAACAGTAGACTGCAATAATACAGGTGTTGACGGACGAAGGAAAGTAGATGAGTTTGGGTATGCTATTCCTCTTTCAATGAGAACTTAGTTGGGAGCAGTGTATTTAGCGGTATTTGTCAGAGAAATAATTTATTCCTGTTTTTAAGTACATAATAGTAGTCTTTAATCCTGTTGTATCTGGCAATGAAAAGATCAGATGATGGATTCGATCAGTGGCATTATCAACGGTGGAAGAAGCTTTTAAAAGCAAATATATACACTGCTGGACAATTGCTAAGGACGGATCACAAATTGCTATGTAGCATAACATTAAGCGAGACATGAGGCCTATAGGATAAAATATAGTTGCCACACTGTTCACACGTTAGAATAAAGAATATTTATTGTTCTGGAAAGTACAAAAGCTGTGAAACATCTGAAAGAAAAAAAAATGTTCATTTGATCTTCGTACGGAGAAATGGAACAATGCATCTAAAAGTCAGCAGGCACCTTAAAGAAAGGTATCAGTACGGGATATGTCCACCGTGGAGTGTGATGCAACATTCCACACGTCGTACCATACTTTGCACAACATTATCCAGCAGCTGTTGAGGCAATTTATCCCATTCCTCTGTGAGTGCACGGATGAGGGTGTTCTTGTTTGTCGGAGGATAGTTTCGACCAGCAACTTGCATCCCCAAAGCATCCCACGCATTTTCAATGGGGTTTAGATCTGGAGAACGCGCTGGCCATACGAGACGTTGAATACCCTCGCTGTCTAGACAATCCTGAACAGCGAGTGTTCGATGACATGTTGCGTTGTCGTCCATAAAAACAAATTTATCACCAACAGCACCACGGAAAAGACGAACATGAGGAAGTAGAACTTTATCAATGTATCGTTGGCCCATCATAGTCCCATTCGCAACCACATGTAGGCGCTGCGGCCATTGATCATGATGCCAGCCCACACCATGATACTGCATGTCGGATATCGGTCCTTTTCCTGGATATTTTCTGGACGATAAGCAGTACCACTCTCGCGCCAGATCAGTTGGCGTCTACAATCCGATGACAGACTGAACCTACTCTCATCTGAGAATAGTACGCATGCCCATTCCTGTTCAGTCCAATTGTGATGCTCACGACACCGTTGCAAACGTGCAATACGGTGCTGTCTGGTCAATGGGACACACACAACAGGTCTGCGTGCGTATAGTCCTCCTCCCCTCAAAAACGTCTGGCAACAGTTTTTCGGGAGATCGGCTTTCCTGAGGCAGCAAGAAACTGATTTGCCACCTGCTGAGCTGTGGTGCGCCTGTTCCTTTTTGCTGATAGGGCAATATATCTGTCTTCTGCAGGCGTCGTAGTTCTAACACGACCTCCCCCGTGCCGTCTACTACACATTCCAGTAGTTTTAAATGACTTCCACAGCCGTGAAACAACGCTGTGAGCGATGTCGAACTCCCTGGCAACATCTGTTATTTTTCACCCTTCTTCGATCTTTCCAATAATTCGGCCACGCATAAAATCATCTATGTGATGTCGGGAAGACATGCCAAAAATTTTAAGTTCGTCTATTAAATCTTTCCTGTAAAACTTTGACTTGAAACAACAACTGTCCACACGCGTCAAAACCTTTAAAGCTCTTATGAACGCTATCACGTGATGAACAGACGTGGAAAAAAAATTTGCATATATACTCATACTTCTTCTTACTAATATCCCGCACTTATTCTAATTTTCCACATTTTGCTTCCTTTCATTTTGTGTTTGCTATGGATGATAGTGTTATCCGTCGTTAGCAATTGTCCAGCAGTGTATATAACTAAGTGAGCGTTAAAAACATGTTTAATATATTCACCTTTTGAAATGGATGTAAAACTATTTCTTTTATAATATTATGTATTTTAATTCTGGTGCAGTAATTACAACCCCATAAGGCATTTTATAGTTCATTTCCAAACATTTTAATCTCATTTGAAAAGAACCCAGTTAAATTTTAAATAGGATAAGTGAGATCTTTGTCCAAACCTGATTCGAACATTCCAAGTCACCTATACCATCCACTTTGTCTCGCAGCGAGTCATCAAAAGACACAAAATCGAAAAGAGAGACACAGAGGGCTAAAAATAAATCCTCCTCCTCTCTCTCTCTCTCTCTTTCTCGTGCACTTCTCCAATTAACCACAGTGCTCCGGTGGCACACATTTTGCCATCTCTCACTTCGAGAAAGGAAACAGAAAAAGTGCATCATCAGCTTCTGTCTCTCTGCTTCGGGAGTAAAAAAAAGGAGGAACTAATAAAATAATCTTGTAAACGTAAAATGTTTTCCGCCGTCGTCTTGTGCTGCGATTACTGCAGCTCCCTGGCATACGTAAAGTGTTCGATTTGTGGAAGTAATCTGCGCGCACAAGGGATTAAGGCAGGCTCTACTTGTACAACTCTCGTGTTTTTTTATCCAGTGCAATAGTTAACGCCTTTCTCGTCGCTTTTTTCTACCCAAAAGAGACGGAAGGTGCTACTGGTAATCATATTAGAAATTAGTCATCGCGATGGGAAAAAAGAAGTTCCCTAATGGGCTCTGTCGACAAAAGAAGATCCAAAGAAAATATTTCTCTTCAGATTGATCTGATTTTCGGCCCCTGAAGGCAGTTTCTGCATGTATCTAGTGGCATGTAAAAATCGAACAGGATGCATATAAAAAACGGGTATTTCCGTACCATCGAGAAAAATATTAAAGGGATTTTCATGATTGATTGCAATGATCCAATTCAAGAGATATATTTCAAGTTTCGTCTCACGCTAAAGGCAGACAAGCATTACTTTTAAATTAATAAGTAGAAGTGAGAAACAAAAATCACAAATATATAATTTTTTAAATTTGAGTTTTAAATCATTTTTATTATTTATAACGGGTTATTTTAGAATAAATAAATTAAAAAAAGCATTTTTAGATAGATAACCAACCCCCGCGTATAACATTGCACTTCTATAACACGGTTTTGCTTCACAAGGCTTGAGAAGCAGGGGGAAAGCCTTTTCTTTCTAAAATGGTTTCACTCGAGATAGGGAACTTCAGTTGGAATTATATTTCTTAACACAAGATTCTTCCTGTTTGAAACCAGCATTGAGAAAAATCAAAGTTCTGAGCATTTTATAAAGAAATTTATAAAAAATATTTCATTTTGTGAAAATTACTTAAATATTGAAGATAATGAGCTGAAGAAAGCTCAGAAGTTGAGGATATCTTGTCAAAAAGAAGTGAATTTAGTAGCGATGAAGAAAACATAAGTTAAACATTACTTCCATCGGACCACATACATATGCCAATTTTTTTTCTTTTTTTGCGAGCCGCAACGTGAGGATTAATGGGGGGAGGGGACGCTACAAAATCAAGGACAGTTAAAATGCGGAAAATTTATCAAAATATTAAAACACAGAATTTTGGATTTTATTTTAAAATTATAGTAAACAATATCAAAATTAACTACCAAAATATAGGTTTTATGCATTTTTGTCCAGTTATGAAATAATTTAAATTTCCTTTTCTCGGTGACCCCCAGGGACCCCCTTCCCCAAATATTTTATTCCTGTTGCAAAGATTTTTTTTTTGTTAAGAAAGCCAATGTATGTAAAGGGTGTTTTTCTTCCAGGTATAGAAGTTTAAGTGGTTGAATCCTAGGAGGACCCACTTTTGGTCGCCAAATTTTTTGTCGCCAAATTTTGAGCGATAAAGGTTACAATATGGTAACCTTTCCATTTCATCAAAAAATTTGATTTTCAAATCACCGAAAAAAATGGCAACCCTAAAAAAAGTGCAACATTTTTCGCCTTTTCCGAAAAAACGTCATTTTGACATTTGACTTAGCTGGAGGTTGTTAAGAATGGCGTGTGAAAGGAAATTACTTTAAAGTGAGGCTACGATAGGTTTCTTTGTGCTCCTGGGCAGATAGGGGAAGAAAGAGAAGTTAGAATGGTGTATGAAAGCTAATTTATTTGCTTCTCGTTATGAATGTTTGAGGTGTAAAAAAAAATATGCGTTTGCAAAAGCGAAAGGGAACGGTTGACGGCTACGAATGGCGTTGCCGCAACCAGTCGAAAGATAATCGCCACGACGTCGTTCGGAGTGTGAGAAAGGGCACTTGGTTTAGCGAAAGCAAACTTGCTATAACTATTATCTTGCGTTTGACGAGATATTGGTTTGGCAAGAGCATGAATGAGTTCGTGATGAATGACTTGAAAGTTAATAAGAATGTGACAAAGTTAATAAGACACACATGTGGCGGCGATCTTACGATCACAAGTTGGTGAATGAGAATTTTCATAAATTCCTTGCATCCATCGCAAGGGTGTATCCACCAACAGATCATGACGAAATGCAAGCGTAAGGTAAGTGCTTTTTAACATTTTTTAAAATTGATTTCATGTATTTCTTCGATTTTATCTTTGCGAAACGCCCCTTTCGTCCTTTTTTTAAAAATGTAAATCATGTTGTACACACTGGTTTTAGAATACTTTTTTTTTTTAAAATGAATTCCATTGCTTTCTCCGTTTTTTTCTTTATATAATGATTAATTTAATGTATTTATTCGATTTCATCTTTGCGAAACGCCCATTTCATCCCCCTCCTCCCCCTCCGCTGACGCATGCGCTTCCCAAGAGTTTTTCATCATTGACGCCTTTTTGAAAACCTTCAATTTGGCGCTTTTTGGCGAAACATTTTTGGCGCCAAAAACAGCAGTGGGTCCTCCTAGGATTTTACCGTTTAAGTTGGCATTACTTTCCAAGATGGCTACCAATTTAACAGCTGTCAAGTGATTTATTCTCAGTTTGGTTTGACAATTCATTAAAACGATCATCAAGCAAGGCGTAGATTCGTCGCATGGGACAAAAACGAGATTGCCGTTGTTCCCGATTTTCATAAGCGAATTTTGTTTAGCGATGAAGCGCACTTCTGGTTGAATGCCTACGTCAACAAACAAAACTGCCGCATTTGGAGTGAAGCTAATCCACAAGTGTATGTCGAAACACCGTTACATCCAGAAAAACTGACTGTTTGGTGCGCTTCATGGGCTGGTGGAATCATTGGTCCGTACTTCTTCAAAAATGATGAAGGCCACAACGTTACAGTCAATGGTGATCGGTATAGAGCCATGATTACTAACTTTTTCATTCCTGAATTGAACAATCATGATGTCCAGGAGCTGTGGTTCCAACAAGACGGTGCAACATGTCACACAGCTCGTGCCACAATCGATTTATTGAAAGACACGTTTGGTGACCGCCTAATTTCACGTTTTGGACCTGTGAATTGGCCTCCAAGATCTTGTGATTTAACACCGCTAGACTATTTTCTGTGGGGCTATGTAAAGTCATTGGTCTATGCGGATAAGCCACAAACGCTTCACCATTTGGAAGACAACATTCGCCGTGTTATTGCCGATATATGGCCACAAATGTTGGAAAAAGTCATCGAAAATTGGACGTCCAGATTGGGCTACATCCGAGCCAGTCGTGGCAGTCATATGCCAGAAATCATATTTAAAATGTAATGCCACAAAATTATCTTTCGAATAAAAAAAAATTCATGTCAATCGAATTATACATCGTTGTTTTATTGCAATTTAAAGTTCTATACCTCTAAAAAAACACTCTTTATTATTGAAAGAGAGCCTCAAGAAAAAGAGCTATTTAAGGAATCGTGACAAGCAGTATAGTAACAAGTAAAATTATACTTTTTAAAAAAAATAGCATTTTCCCTACAAATTAAATAAGTTGTTGATCTATGTTTGAAAATCATATATTCTTGAAACAACATATATTTTTTTATATATTTTTCGTTTGAAAGACTTAACGGTTAATTAAAAATTAATTTAATTTAATTCATTAAATGGTCGCTATCCCACCCTAAATTGTTATCACTAACAGTAACAATTACAAAAAGAAAAAAAGTGATCTCACAATTCGTACCAACACGACATCGATAGCAAATCTGATATATGCGATTGCTTAGTTGAAGGAATTTCTCACGAAATTTTTAATGAATTTTTCTTAAATAATTGAATTTGTTAGCGCAACGAGCAGTGACCGGGCCATTTAGAAAGGTCTGGTGGGCCATATGTGACCCGCGGGCCGTAAGTTGAGTATCGCTGATTTGTTGTTGCTGTTACTTATGCCACCTGATCAACAGTAACATCACATTAAGGCCCAAGAAATTCGACGGGGCTAAGGGTTAGATTTTTATGCCTGTCGTTACCGTTAGCTTTGAACACTGTGTAGGTGACAGTACGATTTTGCTCGGATCCCCCACAATTTTGAGGGAGAATACCTTCGGGGAGGTAAGAGGTCTCCCACCACTATTCCCCTTCCACCAACCTCACGAGAGGGCTTGAGCCTCGATGGCTATTCAGAGTTTCTCCATACCGTAAAAATACTATACATTTGCAAACATCCATGCCTTTTTCGGGATTCGAAGAGTACCTACGGTACCGCAGTCAGCGTCACTAACCACTGTACCGGATTCGCGGCTGATTTAAAGCGTATATTAACCTGTTCAGGACCATGATCATAATGTGATCACTTCAGGGAACATGGCACTATATGTGATACTGCCCTTTCTGATCATTCCAATGTAATCTTAATTTGGAACTTGTGAAATTTGTAATGATTATATATATATATATATATATATATATATATATATATATATATATATATATATATATATATATATATATATTATGTATCTATATCTATATATATATAAATTTCGGCATATTTTTTGTTACAGTAATAATTTTATAAGAATTTTTAAATGAAGTTAGGCTTAACAAAAAAAAAAGTAGCTTGGTCCTGAACGGGTTAATACGAAATAACCTGTATGGAAACTGCTTGATAAATAAGAGTACATTTCTGTTATAATTATAGGAATATAATATTATATAATACAGTCTTTCCTTTTTTTTAATTTGAACTTTTATTGTTTTATTTATTTATTTATTTATTTTTGTGTTAGATGAATTTCGTAATACGGCATTTCAGAGACAATATCTTAGGGCATATTTTATTAAAAGTTATTTTTTGTAGAAAATATTTTTATGTCCACAAATCAGATTTAAGAAAAAAAGGGAAAAAAATATTCTCTATATCTATGAAATTTTATAAGAATTATAATTTTACGAAATACTAGAGGACCCGACAGAAGTTGTCCTGTACACACATCTTAAATTCAAAAGTTCCAAATTTTTATGAATAAGATTTAACAATATGAACCGTTTTGAGTAAAATTTGTATTAAAAAGTTATTACGATGTAATTGTGTGCCAGGTTTTATACTTCTGAGTTGCTTAGAAGTGAAACACACACACAAATTATATCCGATAAGAAATAATTTTAAATGAAAATAAGTTTAATAATGTGTGTAATCAATTAGCTACACAAATAGATTTGTAGGTAAGGATAATTGTTGTCAACGCACGTGTAAATTTAATAGAAAATCATGTAAAATACTCACTTCAATTGCATACTAAATTTGGAGAATGTATAGTTTTGTATGCACACTTCAAAACTCTTCAAACACTTATTACATCTGAATGTAATAATTTAATTAACACACGATTTATTTCAACAAAATAATAACACGAAGTGACAAAACATTTTTCTGAAATGATCACAGCACCAACTGTCAGAACTATCTTGAATTATAATAAAAGATTTTTGAATATTCCATACTACGATCGTAGCGCAGTTTGCCGGATACAAAGTAAAACATTCCAAGATCAACAATTTATAAATAAAAACATTATTAAATAAACATTTCTAAACGGAATTGTAAATCTAAACCATTCTCGAGTCCACTGGAACAGACAAAAACTTTCACCAAAATCGGTCCAGCCGTTTAGAAGGAGTTCAGTTACATACACACGCACAGAAGAATTACACATATAAAGATTATTTGGAAAGATATTAATTAAAAAAGCTAAAAAAAGCGTGCATCCGTCTGCATTTTCGTAATAATAAAGAACGGGTTCGGCCAGTTTGGCTGAAAATCAATTTTCGACGCCAACTTACGTCTTTTCCAATTCCTTCTATTAGCTCTATACATATTTTATTTGTTAGCTTGTTTATTTATTTATCTTGGTGGAATTTTCAATAGTTAATTAAATACATTTTAAAGCGCTCATTTGAGCTGAAATGTAATGTACATGATTATTTTGGATGGCTATAGAATAATTTAATTAAAATTAATAAAAATTAATTGATTAAAACTAATTATTTAAAAAATTACAAATACAGCCACGTTGGCGACTTAGCGACCCTTTTGGCGACTTATGTCAAAATTTGAAAAGGTTTTTTTTCTCACTTGTTAAAGCATTCAGTTGAAAGAAAATTTTATATACACGATAGTTTTGGATGACAATACGATACTTTAATGATAATTAATAAAAATTAATTACCACTTAATGTTGTGATTCTGTCATATGTATATACATATTTATTTTAATCCAACTATTCAATAAAAAGTAGCTAAAATAAATTTTTTCTTCGTTGATCTAAGTAGGAATTGATTTAAATTTTTTTATATTACTTGTTTATAACAATAGCCTTGTTACAACAATGCAGGTGAATGTTGAGTTGTATTTTTGAATGTTTTCCATTAATATCTTTTTAACTAACTGCGATATCGGATTGAATTGTGAATCTAAACCATTCTGGTATTTACTTGAACCCACACAAAAAATTTCCTCGAAATCGGTTCAGCCGTTTAGGAGGAGTTTAGTGACAAACACACGCACAGAAGATTTGTACATATAAAGATTTATTTACTTTTTTTCCCGTAAATTTTTACAGCAAAATTATCAGTGATAGAATTTTATATAAACAATATACATATATATATATATATATATATATATATATATATATATATATAATTTTATTACAGAATTATTTCAATAATTAGTTTTAAAAATTATAATGAAAAATTATCTATTGACATTTCATAAAATAGTGGCGTAAATTATATTTCATAATTCCTTTAGTATTTTTTCATAAGAATTCAAATCAGAGTTTTTATAAAAATCCAGGTGAAAAATAAAAATTGGTAACTGCTTGCATGAAAATTTATATAATGAGCGTAAAATAAGCATTGTACCAACAAGTATTCTTGAAACTAGTATAATATAACAAAAGTTTTTTTTAAGTCAATTCCTACCTAGATGAAAGAAAAAATTTTTATTTTAGCTACTTTTTATTAAATAGTTACAATTAATATAAATATGTATATACATAGGTAGAATCACAACATTAAGTGGTAATTAATTGTTACTAATTATCATTCAAGTATCGTATTGTAATCCAAAACAATCGTGTGCATAAAATTTCATTTCAACTGAATGCTTTAAGACGTGAGAAAAAAATATTTTTAAGTTTTGACACAAGTTGTTAAAAAGGTCGCTAAGTCGCCAACGTGGCTGTATTTGTAATTCTTTAAATAATTAATTTTAATCAATTATTTTTTATTAATTATAATTAAATTACTGTATTATTATCCAAAATAAACATGTATATAAAATTTCAGCTCAATGGAGCGCTTTAAAATGTATTTTAGTAACGATTGAACATTTCACCAAGATAAATAAATAAATATATAGAGCAATGCTTCTCAAGCCTTCAATACTGGCGACCCAGTTTTCAATCATAATTTTTATTGCGCCCACCTTATACAATGAAAATGCATTGAATGCAATAATAATGCAGTTCGACCCTAAAGCTACAATACGATCTTAATTATACAGTACAAATTAATAAGATAATTGCATTAAATTTTATATATGTAATATATATTTTATGTTTCTTTCTGTGTGGAATTTTAAATTGGAACAGATTGCAAAATGCGGTGGATGCTTTGAAGACAAAATATAGATCTCAGCCAAATATAGAAAAAGTACTCAGGGTGTCAATCGTAAACCTTCCATTGAAAAACTTTCCGCTGCAAGACAAGCCCATGGAAGTCGCTAATACTTATTAAACTTGCTCTTATTTTAGTACTAATAAATTAGTTATAAAATACTCTGTGCAGCACTGATACATTAAATGTACACTGTTTGAAATACCTGCTCTTCGCACGATCTCACTTTTTAAAAAACTAAAACATTCTTGATATAATAGCTGAATTGTCAGGAGAGTAAACCCAAATGCGCGAGAATGATTACGAAAATGATATTTTTTAAAATGAATGCTCATATTATAATTAGTTTTAAGCGAACTGTAATTTTAAGCCTCACAGAATTAGCATTTAGAATTAATGTTAAATTATGAAAAATAATATAAAATTCCAATGAAGAATAATTGCGTTCCTTTTTAATATTTTAAGTGAGAAGGCACTTCAAAATGTTTTATCCAGAGAGCAGGCACACACTTGATACTAAAGTTAATGGCCATGCGGGATGATTGACTCACCCCAATTCTTTTTTTTATGTAATTATTTTTATTGTACACGATACAAATCGTGATTCCAGTGAATAATTTAATTAAGAGAAAGTATACTTACTTTCAAGGACTTTTCAATTTTTCTTTGGTAACAAATAAACAGTTTTGCCAGACTTAACGGTTTCGTGATCTATGTGCCCCGCGTGACCACTTCCTGGTTAAAAGTGTATTCAATATAATAATATGGATGCTACTGCTAAAAAATTGTGTAAACGTTTTTCATTATACTTTATATGTTTGAGAATACTCATAAAAATAAAACTTGGCCAAGTAATCCTTCAAAGTGCTCACTGTGGTTTTTCAAATATCATAAAACTCTTTTACATGGAAAAAAACGCAACAGTGAAATACATTATTTACAACTTCCCTAAATGAGAAACAAACACATAAGAGAGGGGTCATAACTAACTGTACAAATAACTTAGAAGGTAAAACAGATGATCAGCAAATTATTCTGCTGAATAAAGTTATAATGTACAGTATTTCAAATACAATAACAGTGATGAATTTTTTATCTTCCTAAATGTTTTCGATTCTGGGTTTTGTTGTTTCTCTAAAAGAGTAGCATTTTAGGTGTAAAATAAAAACGTTTTTAAGAATCTCTTATCATGGGATAACAGCAAGTCGAATAAAAGTAGATGATATGTATGTAAACTATATCAGAGTGCATTTTTATTATGTCTGAAAGTATTTTGTTTTATAATTCATTCTAGTAAATTAATTATTTTTAAATCTCTAATTTTCGCTATGCTTATGCCCCCCTCATAGGGTTATCGCCTCCCAGAGAGTGCGAGTTAATAGTAGGAATTGAAAAAATTTATAATTTCAGTTTGAAAAACGTTTAACCTCGCATAAATGTTGCATCGATTAGTGTGTCAGGACAAGAAATATCATACGAATGCACAGCATTCGGAAAAGAATGAATGCATTACCACTAATCATGAAGTCAAATATTTGAAAATATCTGAGAAAAAATGTGAATTTAAAGATTTCATATTATATTTTTCTCAGAATTTGGAAAATTAAATGTTGTGTACTGTGAAAACAAGGAACAAATTACTTTTTATATTGTTAGCTGTACAAATAAATTATTTCGAATTTTATTATGTAACTCCTGAATGAATATTTAAAAAAATATCAATTGCAAATAAGAGTTTACAATAGTCAACATATTCTATTTAATATAATAAGAAATATTCTAATAGAAATTAAATATGAAATATTATTCTAATTTAAGCAAAAAAAATATTCAAGTAAAGGTTTAATACGTGTTCATGAAGGAAACACCTTAAAAGCTCCATCGATGCTTCCCGTCTTTATTTTGTACAAGACATTAAAAATAATCCAGGGAAATTGTAATTCTAATTAAATATGGTAATAAATACAGGGTTGAAGAAACTGAGCTTCCGCTACTCAGAGGGCTCTGGAGACCATTCTACTGATCTAAAGGAAAAAAAAAAATATTTAGACAACAGACCATTTAGATGATACGCTCGAGGTTTCTGAAATAAAAAGGGAAAGTTTAAAAATTGCTAATACATGGCGCTGCAGATCAGCACAATACAGCAAAGTTTGCAAATTTCATACACAATAAAAGGAAGAAAATGCTCTTGCCACAATCAGATAAGCATTACAGAATACCGACGTTGAGCACTTTTTGTGAAGTTACATTACTACAGCAGTGAGAATGTGGCAGCAACTGTCAGAGTTCCGCTGTCTCAAGAAACAATGACGTGAACCGATGTCGGAGCGTGCTTTTAGACATGATGGTGAAATTCGAGAAAACAGGACAGCTCGACGTTCTTCCTGGAAGAGGACGAAAGAGAATCAACACAGCCGAATCAACATTGCTGTCATAGAGGATATTGCTACAGCAGTCGTAGAAGCAAACAGGCAATCTCTCACTTCATTGAACTGTTAGCGTAACGACAACTTCACGTACCCTTCATATGCCTCACCACTCTCCAACATATCATGCATGAAAATTTTGAATTTCTACCAGTTAAAGATTCTGAAGTAAGATTCTAGCGGTTCAGCAATTGAAACCGCACAACCCAGACATTCGCAAAACCTTCACGCTAGAATTTCTCGCAAGAATGGTGGTCGATGATTCATGGCCATGGAACTTACTGTGGATGGACGAGGCCTACTTCCATCTTAATAGACAGGTGAAAAGCCATAATTGTTGCATCTGGGCGACAGAGCCCCCCCGCGGTACAGGCCAAAACCTTGCATGATACGTAAATGGCTGTATGATGCGGGTTCACAGCTTCATGCACTCTCGGACCCTATTTTTTGCACGAGTGACCCTCAGAGACTTACCTCCTGTTCTGTTAACGGGAAACGGTATCATGAGATGTTGAAGACCTACGTATTCCTTTTCTCCAGCACAGAAACTGTCTACAGGAAACTCTGTTCATGCACAATGGAGCTGTACCTCATATCTTGAGCTCAGTCTAATAATTATTAAGGTAGTCATTTACAGACACACGTGTGATTTCCCAACAGCTTGGACTTCACGATCATTCGATCTCACTCCTCTTGAATCCTGGTTATGGGATGTTTGAAAGATAACGTTTACAGAAAGAGCGTTTGACAACTACGTTGGATTTGAACAACAATGTTTGCCGTCATATTAACAACATCCTTGTTGATTCTCTCCGTTCAGCGATAGAAAGCTTGCTTTTTTAGAATAGAGTGTGTTATCGAACATGATGGTTCACATATCGGACATGTTTTAAAGCACTGATTTGTATTTTAAGTACAGTACGTCATTAAGAAGAGTGCATCATTTTTAATTTGGGAGTGCAGCATTGTAATTGTGTATTGTCCTTATTGCATTCTTTTTGTGTAACACCATTCTCATTAAGACCTTCACTGTTTCTTGATCTCAGTTTGTCATTTTTTCACACGATAACTCGTAGCGTCCTCTAGTGGATATTTTTTTAACTATTTTTTATTTCAGAAACCTTAAGCGCATCATCTAAAGTGCCTGTTGTCCAAATATTTTTCTCTTCTGACTAGCAGAATGGCCTTCAGGGCTCTGAGTAGCGGAAATATAATTTCACTAACCCTGTATATTAACGGAAATGTAAGAAAATGAGTTTCCACTTGTTTGGAAACGTGAAAGTTCGATCCCAGTACCACTAAAGACCCGCCGTGTAGGGCAGCGATGCACGTTAAATCTGTCGAGAGCTGAAACGTCCTCCCGTTGGTATGGTGTGGTAGTTAGGAGAGGGGGTGCCAGCTCAGGTGTCGTCCACGTCACTTGACCATGGTTCAAAATTACGTGGTCCGTCGCCAAAAGCCCTCGTGTAGCTGAACAGTGCGACGTTAATATTAAATCAAATCAAATCAAATTGGAAACGTGAAATGCAATTTTGTAATTCTCTCCACCTGTCAACTAAATTCCTTCATAATTTTTGCAATAGACACAATAAAAAAAGATTGTTTTCATAGAATGAATCCTAATTGCATGAGGAGCAAATAAATATTAATGTTTTGTTTTTTTCTTTTTATTAATTTAGCAAATAATTTAAGTTTGGCTTATTTTTAATTCCAAAATGTTCAGCTCACATAGAGGTGGTATCAAACACTTTAAATCTATACAGACCTTTATATTTCTTATTACTTTTTCTTAAGGCATTTTTACATGGTCATTATCTCCATTTATAAGTCGCCGCAGTAACCTGGAGAACATGGTCAAGAGCTAGCGACTGACATTGCCGAGTGGTGGGTTCGAATACTGATGCCACTGAAGATTAGTCGTGTAGAAAGGCTGATGCGCGTTATCTTTGTCGTAGAGTGAGGTACCAGCTCAGGTGTCGTTCTCGTCACTTGACTGCTGTTGAAAATGTTGAAGTACGCAACCAACATCATTCGTGTTGCTTAAGAGGGCAACGTTTCTTCATCCCTTACTTAACATTTCTCCCAAATTGTCTTATCGAACATCTCAATTGAAAAAAAATCAGCAGATTGCGACGAATGCCATTTTTCCGTTGGAGGAGTTACATACCGGAAGTAGCAAAATTTCAAAAGCACGTCATTTAGATTTTTCAATAACACTTCGAAGAAGTAAGAGCATTGTAGGCAAGGAAAAGGTTAGGGGCGATTCTATCTCTCACGCCATTCCTTTTTTTATCAGAGCATCGAGCATTTTGTAATCAATGTGCAGTATTCAGCGACAAAACACCAACCGCATGGACTTACTATTAAACTTTCTTTGGGGAGAGACCTTCCACTCTTTGTTCTCTGAATTATATTCATAGATTCGAAATACATGCAATAAAAAAGTAAAAATAAGAACTATACTCAAACGCAAGTTATGAAGCCACAAAAAATATTCACATTCATTTTGCTTCATAATAGTGAATAACTCCCTTCATAGCGCAGTGAATATATAATTTTGAAAAGAAATCAATAGTCGGGGCCCTGATCATTATCTTTGAAATGTGATGTTCTTCTTCAATACTTATCGACACACTGTCATAAAGAAGATGTGTCTTATGCATGACGAACATTTGGAAGGTTGCTTTTCGATTTAATAAGTTCCAATTCTTAGATTGACAGTGAGGCACATGTAGTCAGGCTCAAAATAGCTTTTTCACCTCACAGAAAAGTCGTATGACGCAATATTATTTTGCAAGCAGTCATCATTTCATCATCAGTTGACCGTACTCTGTGACTTTCAATAATGCAAGCCTATTTTATCTCCATAACGCGGATTACTTTAAACAGAACTCAGCAAATCAACATGAATAGCTGTAATTTATGTATACAGGAAGCAATAAATAGGATAAATAGTTTTTCACCTACCTTGCGGATTTCGTAGCAGTAAATTTTTACGATACCCCTACGTATAGAGAGTTTTATTAATGTTGCTTTCACTTAAAAGCAACACGAGAAAGGACCTCGTCATTTTGAATCTTGGTTAAGTGTGAAGACGACAACACCAGAGCTGGTGGCTTCAATGGCTTCAAGACTCGAACCCACGTCACTGGACGCAAGTTCGGGGCGATAACCACTAGGCTACCACGGTCACCGCCCGCACTTATATCAACTCTGCAACTAACTGAAGCACGTACGGGTGTCTCTTTCAGGTCTCAACAACTCCACTTTACCTTACTCGTTAAAGCAGCATACCCATTTGTTCCGAGTGCTAGGTTCACCACTTAGGAGCAATCGAACTTTCCTTTTAAAATACCCCCGCAGGAGATAATTTCAAGTTCTCCGGGAAAGAGTTTGACCCAAGAAAGTTGCCGCTCATTGATATCGAGCGCTTTCGTACTCAGAATACAAGATGCATCATTGCTCTTGACAACTGTTAGGGATTGATGACGAGAAATTTGAAATGGAGAGATATTCCAAAGCTTTATAGAAGATGCATGAGTTTGAAAGTAAAGGCAGCATTGAATAGGAAAGAGAAGAGAGATTTCACCAAACATTTATCTTCCCCTTTTAAAATAGAATAAAGATTAAAACTGGAATCACACACACATTTCGTGTGAGAGTTGACGAGTATCATACATAGGAGATACTATGAATTTTTTTTACGCAAGAAAATTTTAATGAAACATAAAACTGAGTTTTTTAGATATATTTTGAGGTAAAAATTATTTCTTACAATCTTGCAGTTATAATCCTTTACGTTGCTGGGTTATCTTTTGTACTCGTTATTAGACAATTATAAAAAATAATGGATGTCAAACTATTTTATCTATCTCACAGGTATTAAGATGATGATAGAGTGTGTGCTTATAAAGGTCGCACTCTAAAGTAGGACTAGTGGTGACTTATTTTCTTCATTTTGAAATAGGGTCCAATGACACCTCAACTGGCACCTTTTTCTATTCACTTCCATATTATAAAACAAAATAACTTTGAGTCGCGCCAGATTTAACGTGCACCAGGCCCTCTGCATTGAGTTTCATCAGGGCTCCATTTCCTGGCACGTCTGCCGTGAGTCCCCTAGTATGCCCACCAGACTACCATAGTCACTAATGCCGATGAGAAAAATAAATACAGCAAACAAAATTTACTCTATCAGTACCAAAAATTTAAATAAAGTAATTAAGACATCTAAAAATTGAATGCATTTATATTACTTTTACAGTTTGTTATAATTTAACATTTAATGAGAAGATATAGCGCTCGATTTTTTTAGAATATCTTGAAATAGAGAGTTTTCAGCTCCATTTATACTTTTAATTCATTTCCAAACGATTTCAACAATGACCGATATTTAATTCTAGTTTTATTTTCATACCAGAAAAAGATTAAATCTTACAAATCTCACATTTAGAAAGTGGAATAAGTGGTTAGGTTCTTTTTTTTTTGTTGCATACATAGAATCTTTTTTTTTATTTATTACTCCATGTCATTTATTTCACAAAAAATTAAGCAATATTCATTTCTTATACATCAATGCTATTCTAATCTCTTCATATGTAAAACAGCTTTTCGTGAGGATGTAATTTATTTATTTATCTCACAAAACGAAAGTAAAAATAAGATGTCCTGTTCAACATTACGATTACAAATTGGCAATATGACAATTTTCAGTTCAATCATCAATTTCAAGCTCAAAGATTGGTGTGGTGGGGTAGTTGGGAGAGGGGATGTCAGTTCAGGTGTCGTCCATGTCACTTGACCATGGTTCAAAATTACGTGGTCGGTCGACAAAAGCCCTCGTGTAGCTGAACAGCGCGACGTTAATATTCACTCACTCACTCATTAACACAACATTACATCATAAATGCGTATATGAAAATCGAAGGAGCGTGTTTGTATTACTTGTGATCGAACCAAGTACACTTGAGAGAATATATGGAAGGATAATAGAGACCATGTTCAAAACTATATAAAAAAACATGTATATGTATAAAAAAAATTGCGGTTTCAGCAATGAGTGTGAACATTTACATAATTTGTTCAATGGGGGTTGTTCCACCTCCCCCCCTTGCATTTTTAATACAAAGTCTTGATTTATATATACACGAGGAGGCGTGTCGTTTTAGGTAAATACCATTTTGATATTTTTTTAAAAATATAAGGTAAATTTATTAAAACTTTTTAATATATATATAAAAACCTAGATCTTGTGTGTGTGATTAACTTTTCTACATATATATAATTCCCGCAAGACTGAAACACTTATATCGAGCGGTGAACTGCTTCATTAAAGTGGTTTTCCGCGTCTGATTATACCCCACCATTTCAGTGTTGTTATCGCCAACACATCACTCATCGACAAAAGCTACGGCGGGTTGATTTCACGATTTCTGACTTCCAGTCTTATTTTACCAAATTCAAAGGGAAACAAATTTCTTAGTCTACTAACTTTAACTCAAGAATTTTCAATTTTGGAATTTCATTCATAACCCTACTCAAAATTTAGAAGAAAGGGTTGTTTCTTAATTAGACGTATAAGTATCTAACATGCCACAAAAAAATTAAAAGTCTGTGGTGTGACTCTCTTCAAATGAGCCCATCCGTGATGAAGTTGAAATTTAAAGTGTTTGAAACGGACTGACAGAGTAACGTATAACAGCGAAACACTTAGCCATACGTAATAAAAATAATAATAATAAAAACAATATAAAGTTAAAACAATATAAAAATAATAATATAAACCATATAAAGTTCAAGAAGTAATAAGAAAAAAAACAAATATTATTAGTACAGGTTACTAAGGAAGAACGAAGAAATATAAAAAAGTGTGCCTATTTTTGTAGGGTTTACCTTTTTTCTGTTCATAATGGAAATAAATTTATTCCGGTTTCTGTAAATGAAGTCCAAGTCAATTGATAAAGAAAAAACGTTACATATAGGAAAAAGTAGAAGCAAAAATAATTAGTCTCTTGGAAAACATTTGATTTATCCCAGCTTATTTTCAACTAACACATAGATTCACTGCATAAATTGTCGTGATCATTTAAAAATTCTTTACATATTTTCACACACAAATATTGTTTCATTAAACTTAAACCATTGTCAAATAGTCGAACAATACAAATGCATACGCAAACGTATAATTCGGCACAACATACATACATAAGTAAAAAAATACATTTGTATCACATGAAAAGCATAGATACTTATATTTTCACTTAGATTTCTTAAATTTTTTATTTACGTTTTGATAATTTTATTAATTATAACTTTCATTTCTATTTATAATAGTTGCTTCTAGTGTTTACAAATAAGGTATCCGAACTCGTTGAAAGTGACCAAATTTGGTCACGATAGATATTTTTTTTTATTATTTTATTGAATACAATTACCTTTTGCGGTTTACAAAATATACTTTGTTTTGTTTCTACGTTACCTAGAGGCCAATCCACAATCAATTTTATAAAGTTAGAAAAAACAGAAGTAAGTCTTTGATCTACCAGAAGTGGGCATTTAAATTGTTCAAAATCTATCATGGCGAGTCTGATAACTCAAAATGTTACAAATGTATTTCTATAGCCCTTTTTGAACCTGATGTTTATGCTATTTTTTAGAGAATGTACTAAAATATTACTTATTGTATGAATACTTTTTGAGTTAGGGCTTGTTATTTAAATAATGGTCTCATAAAGAATGTGACTTTTCTTATAATGTTTACTTAATCAGCTCTAAAATTTTCTAATTTTAATAAAACATTAAAATTTTAGTACATTAGAGCGCATCTAATTTATTTTGTTAATACTTTTACTAATATAAGTTTATTACTTTTTTCTCTAACTGCTTTGAAGTTTTACAAAAATATTTCTAAAATTTCACTTATAATTGTGATTTTTCAGAAATTTAGGCAATTTATTTTAAATACTGTTGGTTAAATATTAGTATTTATTGGTTTTGGGTCTTAAAAAAGCATTTATAATATTTAATTATGTTATTTTGTCAAAAAGTACTCCACATGTGTTTGGATACCTTTAAAAGATAATATTTTTTTTAGAAAAAAAAAAGGTGTAACGCGCGTTTTGTGTAACACAGGGGTGTAACTATAATTTAAGTTTTAAAAGAAAGGTCAGGAAAGCACCGCTGTAAACCTAGGAGAGACGGGTCTTACGCTAGTCATTCCATTGACGCATGGAACAAGCCCGACTGAATTCAAAATGGCGATTGGAATTGTTCCGCGTCAGCTGTGCCGAAGACAGGCGCGCGTTAATGACAAGCTTAATGCTGCAGAATGGAAATGACAGTTCCTGATCTGCACGGGGAGGGGAGGTGCTGCTGTACACGACATCGCCTTCTACAATCGGCTCAAAACAAACCTCACACAACAAAAAGGCTGTGTGTCATGCGCTCGTTGAAAAGAAAGCAGAGGGGGAATGAATGCGGACTAGAATTATAAAATACCAAATGGACTATGAGCGCATGATATTTCAATTTTCATTTAACACGTCATTTCCTTTCATTTATACACATATTGATTCATTTTTCGTTCTTCGAACCCTTTTCAGATGCTTTATTGGGTATACGACAATTAAAAAGAAAAACAAAAAATTGTTATTTTTTTTTCATTTTAGCTCATTATAATTTACATTATATTTGCCTTCCATTAGATCAAAATCGTTATTTCTCAGCCGATTAAGCTACTTATACTTAAGTAGAAGGCACATCAAGTTCATTATTTGTTTACTAAATTGCATAAAGCTTGTTAAATTGTATACGTAAATTCCTTAAAACTTACTGAATCGCATAATTTTGAAATTAATGATGTACATATAGCAAAAGTCTTTTTCTGGAAATCACAACAAATTTTTAAATACATGCAGTTAAAGTTATTCCAATGTGTCTGGATTAAATTCAAAACAAATAAATGAGGTCTTCTGTCTAGTTTAAAAGTTTACTCCATTCATATACAACAGAAGATAGTAAAATTCACATTTCAAACTCACTTTCCAATCAAAGCCGGATTTTAGTGAAACAATATTTTGCACCACACAAATTTATAAATTTTTGCGTATAACAATCCATAAATGTGCATTTGATTTTCTCTTTTACACACGACATATTTATTGAACATTGCACAATAAATCCACATTCATTAATGTATCTTAAAAAAGCAAAAACAAAATATTCGATGGAAAGATACCCAATTTGACAATGAATGTAAGAATAAGTAAATAATATTACATATCGTTAAATGGATAAAATTGTATAAATGGAAATATTTTTAGAGAATATAATTGTAATTAATAATCTTTCATATACATTTATATGAAATATAGAATAATAATTGAAAGGCATAACAGGCTTGCAGAAAAGAACATAAATACATTTAAACTCAGAAAGAGAACGATAGAAAAAAAATGAATTATAGGAGAAAAAACGTGGGCACCTTTAAAAAATATTATTTAACAAATCAAATTCAATTAAGTATAAAATAATGAAGTGACTGCCATTGGTTGATTGATTGTATAGTGATACTGAAAGCAATGTGAGGGCTATTGGTGACAGACCCTCCATACACCGGTCAAGTGACGAGGACGATACCTGGGCTGACACCTCACTCTTTAAGTTCCTACACCACTTTAACGTAAGAATTTTTAGGCAAGGGAAGTTCTAATGTGCACCAGAAAATTCCCATAGTAGGACTTTAAGGGCACCGTGACAGAAGTAACGTACCCCCCGCAACACACGAGTGGCGACTCTGTCCACTCGACGGCTACCGCGGTCCCCTTTTCTCTTGAATACTTTCCTAATTGCACCATTTCTCAAATAAAGACGTACAAAGTGTACCGATTTGGCAGAAATAGATCATCAATAACTTCTAGTATCAATACAGAATTAAACATCACTTAAAAAACATTTAAACATTGGATCCAAATGTAAGAAATTATCAATGTATTTCAAATGCGTCAGACAATCGTAGTTTTCACTCCCTGCCCTGGAAAGGGGCTTCTCTTAGGAAGTCCGCCAGAATTAAGGCCACTAACGCAGAGAAAAAAAGGAAAAGAAGAGTCTCTGGAGCAATGCATTTAACATCTTCTCACTAATTAACGTTTCGCATGAGATGCACTCTTTTCTGCAAAGACCATTGCTCTTTCATCCGGTTATCCATAGAAGCGCAAGAACAAGATTAAAAGGATCACGGATACGTGTCCTGGCGAGATACAGCAAGGACAACAAACTCTCATCCAATTAAGAGGCAGTAATATTCAGAACAGTTGAAGCGCGGGCTCCTGCGCGATAATTACCGCAGCCCTTGGAGCGTTCAAAAGCGCTTTTCTGGGATCGTTCACCCAAAGGGACTCGTGTAAAAATATTTTTACTTTGAAGGGAATGTTCACTTGGTGGCCTTTGTTCCATTCTACCCCTTTGAGGGATTACTAGGAATACATATTACGCTAACGAAATGACCTTGTTGGTGCACACTGGATGGGAGAGAGCAAAATATATGGACAAAAATGACTACGATGTAATTGTTACGATTGCGTAAAATCTATAATGTGCGGAGCATTTTACCTAAAACCATCTGACCTCGATCTAAACATCCTGCAACATGCTGATACGTACTCAAAAAGTAATTTTTATAGTCATTCTCTTGAACATTTTTACTCATGAGAAACATTGATACGTGAAGAGGAATGCTCTTTTACATATCTGGGTTTCCTTTAATTTTATTTAAAAATTAAATAATTCAAAGGCAGAAAAGCAATTAGAACTTTTTTTTCATCTTTACGTTTCATCTCCATGTTTGATTATTTTCGTTTATTCTTTTTTCACTGTTTATTCTTTTATTTTTCTTTTCAAAATATTTACGACAAAAATTTGATTATGTTCACATTTTGGTAAAAATGAAAATAAAAATTTGACTTATTTCTCCTGAATTCCTTCATTAGTTTGGATTGTAAACATTCATCCGGCAATATATATTTATCAAAGTAATCTGCACATATTTGCATTAAGATGGTGTATTTTAAGTTAATAAATAATAGTGAAGTTCTAAATTTATTTTTAAAATGTTTACATATTTTATAATGGAGCTTTTGAAGTTTCATAAAACAACTTGTTGATCTTTTTTTTTACTTTAAGCAAAAATAAAATCACTCCTAAAATTAAAAACTAGTAAATATATCGCTGTAAATATATAATGGAAACCAAGCACTTTGAAAAGTATTATAAATTTCAAACCATACCTCCTTAAGGATTACTAATAATATTTATCTAATATATAAGAATTTGGCACAAACTCTATTAAAATAAAAAGTTCTCTTTATAAGAAATGACCTTTGAGAGGAAAAGGTCACGAAATTTCGCCCCATAGTTGTGGCCCCGAGACAAAGTCAGAAAGGTATAGACTGATTATTTGAGAAGATACTTCTAGACGCCTCTAGAATACTAGAAAAACTATTTAAAGACCATGTAATGAATGTTAAGAATTGAATGTAACTGTGTTTCATGCACCCCATGCAATAATGTGACAATGGATTTGAATCCCTTAATTCTATGTTTGGGTGAATTTGGAATGGATGATATATTGCGACTTTAATCATTTCTCGTATACATAAAATTTATTGTATTCAGTAGAGAGAATTCCAAAATAAAATTTTATTTTATTCCCCAAACTGCTGCTTGTATATTTCGTGGTCCCTCCTACTTTTGAAAACCGGTCAACAACGAGACAACATTAGCAGGTTAACTAATCAAAATATTAGAAACAATGAAATAGTTATCTTTAGACATGAATATTTTATACATAGATTAATATATGAATAAACTTTTTAAAACCACCCATAACCGTAATTTAAACTCATGCGCAACAATGTAATAATCTTCTCCCCTTTCGTGTTTTATAATATTGGAACAATTCTTTCCAGACGGTTTTGAATTCGGAGTTCCTTCTTGAAACTATAAAGGATTTAAACTTCCTTTCCGAGCCCCAACTTAAGTTTCTCGCTGCCAGCTCGTAATTGCCTCAGCAGACATATTGTCGAGATAAAAGGATTTCTCCTGGAATTGAATGAGCGCTCCGTTGACCGAACAAATATATTGACATTGCTTTCAATCTGTAGTTTAAAAGTTTTGACAGATTATCAAATATGCGACTCTAAATTCATTTTCTCGGAAAAGAGTATAACTTTTCTATCTCGAAGGAAAAGGGGAACATGCCAGGAGCAGTTTAATGCGGATTAAAAGTACTTTTGATAAATGATGCAGTCTTTGTGTTTTTCCGTAGTTTCTTATTAAATTTTTCCAGCCTAAACATTAGTATATAAGGTCGTTAATATAATATGTATAACTTCCTCTTGATGAAAAATAAAAGGAATGTGCTTGAAATTTAAAATAAAGGGGGTTACTGCCAAATGGTATATTGTAAGTTATCAATTCCTATTAGTAAAACGAAATGCAAATTGCAGCTATTTTATATTCTTGAATCCTTCAAGGGCTTGGCTCCTTCCGAAAAGTATTGTAATAATGTCCTTAGTATGGACTCGTTTTGTTTATAGTCAGAGACCTATTTACTCATTAACGATCAGACTTAACTCTTAACCAATTGATTCTATCTTTGAATAATGAGTATCAAAATAAATGTAGACTCAATCCAATTCCTTGTCACTCCTTTCCATGTTTACAAAATCTTATCGACACCGCAAATGCACAATTTTTCGTAAATTAATGAATATTTGATATAATTTGCTCTTGTGCTAAAAAAATAAATCAACCCATCAAATTAAAAGAACTGGTTTACAGCTTGAAATTCTTTTTGAGTGAGCTGGCTCTCCTGAGTGAGTGAGAGAGTCGCACTTTGAAGCGAAACGAGGAGTATCGGCAAAAGTCCTCGTCATTTCGACCTGAGTTGGCACCCCCTCTCCAAACTACCACAGCACACCAATAAGAGGACATTAAGCCTAGAAAGATTTAACGAGCATCATCACCCTCTACACGGTGGGTCTTTAGTGATACTAGAACGCAACACTCCGGTCATGACCTTATCGGTCTCCTTGGTAAGATATAAAATTCCACTGAAAATTTAATTACGAACTCAAAGCATAACGAGCTCAAAATAACTGTTCAAAAAAGGCCCTTGTGTTTTTTCTAGAGTGTCAGGTTAACATGGAGGTTAGAACATGTAAAAATCCTTAAGTCTGGAAATTTCTAGATCAAATTGCCGCTTTTAGCCAGTTTCATGCATTCTCTAGTAATGTATATATAACTATTCTTTATTATGCAAAACACATTCTTAAATATTTGAATACATAAGTTGTTATCGTTTCTAATCCCCCTTGATCTTCAGAAACATCAAAATTCAGTCCATGAACCCGAGCATTTTTGAACAATGAAGAACTGCAGCAGGACTTTAGAGCAGCTGGCTCTTATAGCATCCAATACAAGCCAATATGTGAGTAGGAGCGGTTTGGGTCACATTGCAATTCGGACAAGGATGGTAAACTTTAAAACCCACCCCATGCCGTTAAGCTCCAGTATGTCCACTGCTAAGCCTAGCAAGAATTGTTACATCTCGCCTAATGCTTTTCCCAATCAAAACAGCACCAGGATGGTTTTCTTCATACCAATCATGTACGGGCGCCTATCTCCAAGAGGATCTGATATGTTATCGAATATACACTGGTGTGCAAAAATTAAGAACGAGACGGTTTTTTCAATATAACTTTGTACAAAAGCTTTCCAAATCAACACATTTAATACCGTAAGATCCCCAATACGTAAGGACATGTGTAATGCAAGCAACACTTACTAAAAGCGAAATCAGAGGGATAAAAAGAAGCTTGATTGAAAAAGTAGCATGGAGCGCAATGCGACTGAAGGCCGAAACATCCCTGTGATGGGTGTCCAGCAAGAAACATTCGGTCTTTAGTAGGGGATATGATCTCCCCTGACTGCTAGGCAGGTTTCACAGCGTCTGCCCATGCTGAGAAGGAGAGTGTCAATGAGTTGTTGAAGCATTGCTGTCCATTCGTCTTGCAGCATCAATCGAAGCTCCCGAATCGTTACTGGTGGTAAGGTACGAGCTGCCAAGCATCTGCCTAGAAAATCCTATACATGCTCGATGGGATTGAGATCCGGAGATCATGCCGGCCAATCTATACGTTCAATATCTTCACTCTCTAAGAGCTGTTCGGCAGCTACTGTGCGATGACATGGTGCATTGTCGTCCATGAAAAGGAACTGCAGACCCATAGCGCCTCTAAAAAGACGCACATATGGAAGAATAATCTCGTTTCAATAACGGGTCCCGTTGACTGAACCTGCGTCGAAGATGTGAAGGTCTGTACGACTACCAAGCATGACGCCTCCCCAAACGAGAACACCGTGACCTCCATACCTGTGTCTTTCAATGATCGAGGGATGATTGCGGCTTCCTCGCTCTCTCCAGATGAGTATGCGATGAGAATCGCTACTCAAACTGAATCTGCTCTCATCTGTAAAGAGTACTCGTCCCCATTCATTGTCTCTCCAATTCCGGTGTTCTCGGCACCACAGATAACGCCTTCTCCGATGGGCAGGCGTTAAAGGTACACACCGTACAGGGCGTCGTGTAAACAGACCACCACCGTGCAGTCTTCTGGCCACGGTAAAACGCGATATCGGTCGTCCAGTCGCCTGTGTTGTGTGTCTAACGATTTCTTCCGCTGTCTGCCGCCTGTTTCTTCTGGCCTGTAAGACAATGTACCGGTCATCTGCGGGTGTGGTTCCTCGTGGACGACCACTACTGAGCCCCCGGATAGCTGTTCCTGTAGTTTGAAATTGTCTCCAAAGTCGTGAAACGATGCTGTGAGCAATTCCGAACTCTGCAGGCACACTTGTCACACTGCGGCCTTCCTCCAACTTCCCAATGATTCGACCTCGGGAAAAAGCATCCAGATGTCGTCTAACAGATTGATTATTCGCCATTTCTCGCTGAGGCAGCATTTCGGTGTGATTTTAACTGCTATACGGCGTGCAATCTCTTTGCCAGAAATACTGATCTTACACCGACAACATGCTTTATACTACTCAGACACTTCTCCATTACGTCTACCTGCATATCTGCGCATGTGCTACCGTACATCACCTTACTTCTGTCCGCTCTGCCTCTTCGTTCAGCTGATATGCTAATTTTTCGACTTCGTCCTTAATTTTTGCACACCAGTGTATATGTAAATCACATATTATATCTATTTATTATTTGTTGAAAGAAAATTTCTTAAGATAAATGAATGGGTACAATAACCTAAGTATATTATTTTAATCACTACAAAAGTGATCAAATGTTTCAACACAATTTAAGAAAACCCGGCGGAAACATTTATCGGAATAATTTCACAACTTATTGTCTATCCAATAAGTCCAAATTCCTAGGACACTTATTTTGTAAGAGTACATTCGATTATTTTTGGTTGCTTATAATTCTTGGGATTTTATACTAGTAGCCGTATCTCCTTAGCTAAACATCTGTGCTATGGGTTCAAATCATTGTTTTCTTTCCATACTGTAGTAGAGTATCTGTAAGATATCTACTGATGGATTGCTCTTTCTAACACAAATGAAGCATTTCCCTCTCATCGCTTAGAAGGTCGATATAATTATAATCCGATACATTTTTAAAACAAATATTGCATATTATTCGGATAAATAGTAAAAGTCTTTCTTCGATTGGATCAGAAGGATCCATCCATCCCTTAGAGGAGGAACTCCGGTCATCACCGAGTTTCAGTTTGAAGAGAGAAGTGTGGATACATAAACAAAACTTATGTCGTTTAGTTCAAAGTACTTTTCATCAGATTTATCCAATTTTTATCCCCACCGTAGGATTCATGCTTTCTAAAATATTAAAATCAACTTTTTGGATTTCTTTTATTGTAAAGGGTGTTTATTTAGAGGTATAGAAATTTAAATTGCAATAAAACAACGATGCATTATTCGATTGACATGAATTTTTTTTATTCGAAAGGTAATCTTGTGGCATTTCATTTTTAATATGATTTCTGGCATAGGACTGCCACGGCTGGCTCGGATGTAGTCCAATCTGGACGTCCTATTTTCGATGACTTTTTCCAACATTTGTGGCCGTATATCGGCTATAACACGGCGAATGTTGTCTTCCAAATGGTCAAGCGTTTGTGGCTTATCCGCATAGACCAATGACTTTACATAGCCCCACAAAAAATAGTTGCGCCGTCTTGTTGGAACCACAGCTCCTGGACATCATGATTGTTCAATTCAGGAATGAAAAAGTTAGTAATCATGGCTCTATACCGATCACCATTGACTGTAACGTTGTGGCCTTCATCGTTTTTGAAGAAGGATTCCACCAGCCCATAAAGCGCACCAAACAGTCAGTTTTTCTGGATGGAACGGTGTTTCGACATACACTTGTGGATTAGCTTCGCTCCAAATGCGGCAGTTTTGTTTGTTGACGTAGGCATTCAACCAGAAGTGCGCTTCATCGCTAAACAAAATTCGCTTATGAAAATCGCGCGCGCGCGACCATTATTTTCGAAATAAAATTGCACAATTTGAAAGCGTCGTTCAGGCGCGAGTCTATTCATGATGAAGTGCCAAACCAAACTGAGAATAAATCACTTGACTGCTTTTAAATCGGTCGCCATCTTGGAAAGTAATGCCAACTTAAACTTCTATACCTGGAAAAAAACACTCTGTATATCAAATTCTGGGTTTTTGAGTTTATATATTCAAGAAGTGATGGAGAGTTAGAATTAATCACACTAGAAGGCTGCACGAGAGCTATGGACGACGCACCTCGTCATTTTGAACCTTGATCAATTCTGAATGGGCCTCCTAACTACCCCACCACACCAACGAGAGGACGTTTGAGCCGCGACAGATTGAACGTGCAGAGGCTGCCTCTACACGATGGGTCTTAAGCGACACCAGGACTTGAAATTACTATACTCCAACCACACGAGTTTCAGAGAAACACGTACTTTTATTCATGACTGCACAACAATGAGAAATGAGATTTTGTGAGGGAAAATCGAGTTCTCCATCCGCCTTTTTAACGAAAACAGAAGCAATGAATCACTTCTCTCGCATCTTTCAGAGTGGAATGTCCCTAAGCATTCCTCACGGAGACTTCCAAATGGACTTGACGATCCGAATTTAGTTAACATTCTATTGTGTTCTTTTGTGGACCGACAGGGATGCTCCCCTCACGAGCATACCACAACACGTCTTCAAGTTTGGCCTTTCCTTTGCGTTTTATGAGGAAGCAGTGAGGGAAGGGAGTCAAAAGAACTTTCCATTTTCTGTCCTCTGGTTAGTGGGAGGAGTGAAACCTTCTCGGAGGAATGAAGAGTGAATGTCAATAGAAAGGGGGGAAAGTTGGCTTCATATTCAGTATTCTGTCGCTTTGCATTTATTTATCAAGTAGCATACGAACTGCCCGTAGATATATAAGAATATTATCTGCGCAAAAGAAAAATTCAAATCTTATTAGTTTTAAAGAGTAAGTAAAAATTCTAATTCACTTTAACATCCTACAGAATTTTCATTCCGACTATATATGTGCTCTAAATTTTAAGATTTAAATATCTGAATTTAAAAGCGTAAACGATTTATAAAAAAATAGTTTTATATTCTTGGAGTAGTTACTTAAGTTAATCAAAAGTGACTCATAATGAAGTGGTTAAAAATGTTTATTTAGTGTTGGATTCTTATTCATTCAGAACGATAACATCATTTTAACACATCACATGGTTTGATAATAGGATAGATTCAAGTAGAAATATAATTTATATCTATACATACACTTAATTAAATAGAAAACTTCAATACTGCTCCAATTTTTTTAATAGTTATGTTAGTTATACATCTGTATTTATCCTTATTAGAAAGAAAACAATTATTTTTTTATCATTTGCATTTTGAATAAATTTGAACCGAAATTTATTTTAAATTAAACGATATTCATCAAACAGTTAAAATTCTTTGATGTAATGGATATATAAATGATATATTTAAATGAGATACATATATATATATATATATATATATATATATGTGTATCTCATTTAAATATATCATTTATCTTTTATTTTCTATAATTTTTATTACTGCTTCCACTTATTTTTTGTATATAACTATGTATTCATCCAATTTTCGCTATGTCTGTATACATATTAATCTTTATATTTCAATATATTATATTTGTTATGAATTTTATCTTTATCTTAATTGAATACGATTTCTAGAGAAAAAAATTCCATCCAGTATCAATAACGGAATATAAAACATTTTTTCAAATACATTTTAAATAATATTATCCAAAATGCGTCAGACCCGTCTCGGTGAGAATGGAACAGAAAACATCACAAAAAAGCTAAGTCCTTCATAAATGAGAGACCAATCTAATGACTCCGATTTCATCGAGTCGGCCTTCTTGCATCTTTGTAACAACCCTCTCGAATTATCCTTCCTTTCTCTGGGATTCACTCGTTCCGTACTTGTGATCTTTTCAGAATAAATTGCAACGTGTCTAAGAAACTACATTTTGGGTCGAAATTTGTCAATACTATCACGAGAGGAAGGAGGAAAAATGTTGAGGAATCTGCGCATAGTTTGAAATGAAGGATCGATTCTAGATTTTCTTCTTGGAACGCAAGGCAGTTCATCCGAGTTTTTGTATTGGATAATCGACGAATCAGGAGTTTATTAAAGAAGTTTTAAAGAAACTTTCTGTAGATGCGTTGATTTTTCCTTATCAGTTACCCAATTGAAGGAAACGAGGTGAGCGTGAAGCTCTTCCCGCCTTTGTCAATGGATTTATTCTACTTTTTGCTACAGCCAGAATACTTTGAAGAATCACTTCACACTTGTTTGATGCTAGGGAATTGGAGAAGCAAAAATCGAAATTCTGAGCATACTTTATATAACGGATAATTATAAAAACAGTTACTCGATTCCACGGCCTTTTCATACGGTTTTTTAATAGAATATCGAATTCAACTGGTAAAGAAAAAATCCTCTAGCCCATTTTATAACTTTTGATAAGTTACATTTGATCTTCAATTATCGATGAAACGTAGTCACGTAACTTTTCAAATCATTTTGTACGAACACAAAATAGATCTGATCATTGTAAGCATTTATTAAATGGAATACTGAGAGATTTATGGGTTTTATACTAATTTGTTGGCATTTTAAGGTTGTAAATCATTCCTGGAGGAAAGAACCCCCTCGAGGATCATGATTTTAAAGAAAAAGGGGAAATTTGAAAAGGAATTCGGCAAAAATATTTTCAATCATATGTCTGATTTAATGGGTATTAATCTTTATACCCTTAGCGACGGGCAGTGCAAATATGCATTTTAGAAAAGTCTCAAACCGTGTGTAAATAAAAAAAACGCAACAAACATTTCATGCTTGCAAATGATACAATGTAGAACTTATCGTTTCTCCATGCTTCGAGATTTTCCACATTCAATCTTCATTTTAATTTTGCTATTTCTTTTTGTAAATAATCTTTGTCATATTTTTTCATTAATTAGAAAGTTTATTAATATGTTTCGTCAATGAACATTTTGGGAAAAATTGAATAACGCTTACAAAATTTATTTCCCAATGTAGGTGATATTTTTTTATATAATTTCATATAAATTGAAGGAAAAACGTTATTACACATTCTAGTTTCAATGTAACAGACAACTATGTAGTAATCTCAAGGGGTTACAAACTTATGACGTTAGGACTGAAATTTTATTATTTATGCATTTTTTAAGTTATGCTTAGCGACGAAAACGCCCCGTCCTGAAGTGCAAGTCCTTACGCATTCACCCCGTCTTTAGGGAGCGTCTCATAGAAAATCAACCCGTCCTGAAGAGGTTAAAATTAGATTTTTGGTAGTTTAAATGTAAATTATTTATAACTTAATTTATCGAATACTTCTGAATTAATTCATTAAATTCCACTCTTTCATTAAAATATAATCAATTGTAAGTAATATCACATAAAATTGGAGTGAATAGATTTTTACGTCAAAAAATTCCACTTAAAATATAATAAACAAAATCAAGTATTCGATTGTTTATTCGGCTATTCATTAGAAGTTTCTAACAATTTTTATTATATTGTTCCATAAAGCTGCTTAAAGAAAATTAAAAGTCAGAATAAACCTAATTCTTTTGGATAGAATTTAACGTGATTTTAAGAATAAAATAAAAATTTTACTCATTCATCGATTTTTGTTAGAACTTAAGATGCAATAGTTTCACCTTTTTGAAATAAAACTGAAAGTTTCTTATAACTGAAACTTGAAAAAATAAGGATCAATTCATCATGAAATAATACAAATCAGAGTAAAAGGGTAGAATGATAGGAAACAGTTTTACATGAAATGAATGCATTTACATGAATTTAATATTGTTTGAAAATTCAGGAAAATGTCTTAAAATAAATTTTGTTTTTAGTTAATGCAATATTTGCTTAAACTTTTCTACGTTACCTTCTACAACAACGGGGTAATTTAATTGAAAAACCGGAAATATCCGGTAAATTTGTAATCCTTTATAAAATCGGTTCATAAAATAATGGAAAGCATTTTTTAATGCACATTTCATTTAAAAAAATACATTTCGCAAAATAACTCAGCTGTGTCGCATATTAAAAACGCCGCGCTGAT